>APFE030575754.1:134737-158842 GCA_000404065.3 Pinus taeda | reverse complement strand
TGAGATTTAATATTAAAAATCAATTTTGATTTTGATTTTATATTATGAGGGTTATTTTATAAACTACAGCCACTCTTAATAAAAGTAAAAATAAAAATAAACTACAGCCACTTCGAAAATTTTGGGTTTTTGAGATTAATAATTGATTTAGAAATTGGAGTAAACTTCTTAAATCTCGATACTTAATGATTTGGTCGAAAAATGAAAAATGTTAGTAAAACTCTCTACGAGTTAATATTTAAACTGAATGCATTATTGAACTAATTTATTTACAAAATGCGATATTGTACATTTTATGCATTTTTAACCCAGGCTACATAAATAATTAGAATTTTAAAAGAGTGCCATTTTCAAACCAGTAGACCAAATGAGGCGAAACAAGCGTCAATGTGAAGCTTATAGAAAATCGATTCTAACAAAGCAATCAAAACAAGAATCCAAAGAAAACTAAAAATTAACAAAAGCGTAGGGCAATCAACTAAAATAAAAACCCAAAAAGGTGTTTAGCCAAATTTTTTATAAAAAGGGTCCCCATTATTTGTGTTGAGCAAGTCAAAAATGGGGGGTTGTGTTTTTACCACAACAGAACCCTTCTCTCCTGTGAGTTTATCAGCCAAATAGACCTTCAGCTCGGATACTAGTTATTAGAAAATTATATATTATAGAGCAATGGAGCACATAAAATATTGCAGAAATATAAACACAGAAAATGCATAAAACAAGAGAGATAAAGATATACGTGGTCCTCCCAGTTTGGGCTAGACCCATGGAGAAAACAGCTAGTCCTTATTTTTATATTATCCAGCAAACTAAAGAGATACAACCTACAATAAATCCACTATAACTCCTTCTTCACTCTCAATCACCTCTCTCTTTATCACTCAGAATACAGATCTACAGAGATGCAATACAATTCCCTCATATATAGTGAGGGGTTGCCTTCTAGGGCAAAAAACGCTAAATTAAACACAACTTCTACCATTAGATCATCCACCTAATGAACGGCCCAGATTGACTAGAAATTATTAGACTTTTACAAGGCAATTTTACATCTATTTTTAGCTCTGGGGGGGATTAGCCCCCCCACACCCCCCCGCATGGAGGGGTGTACAGTCTTCCTGGGGTATACATCTGGCTGAAACCTTTGAATACAAAAGATAATCACCCTCCACCCAGCACGTTAGGTATAATTTTTTGAAGAACCCTAAACTGAGAATATATAAGTTCCAACTGTTGGGCTCTGAAAATAGCCTACGCTTTAGTGAAAACATTGGAGAGAGACACATCCTTAGAGATATTAGGCTGTAATGATTTAAGAAACCATTCAAGAAGGAATTCTTGTGGAATATCGGCTTTAATGAGCATCTTCCTTCTCCTTCATTCCTGGATATGATCTGAAATGTGAGTTGCCTAATCCTATTGGAAATTAGCCAAAAGTTCAATTCCAGCATCATATCAGATAGGTAACTAAAAATGGTTCAAAAAGATAGTAGCCAAATCACGGAAAGAAGTGAAGGTTCCCCCTCACAGTTCTATGTACCACTTAGCTGCATTTCCAGTTAGAGTACGTTGAAATAATCTCAACCTGATTGAATTGTCTATCAAGGAGTTGGACAAACACCATAAGTGGAAAGTGGTTATGTGGTCACCCAGGTCTTCACCAGTCTTCCCCTCGAATTTTGGTATATCTGAAGGAAGTTAGGTTGGGACTAGAGGCCAAACTGGGTTATACCTAATCAGATCATTAGTCAATTTAGAGAGATCTAGCAAAACTTGGTGTGGGCAAAACTCCCAACATTCTAAAAAGAATGGCCTAGATTCGTGAAGGCACCAGGTTGCCTCAAGTAACTTATGGACCCAACTAAACCATAAGGAGCTCCTTGTGGTCCAAAAAAAACTAGAGTTTGACCAATTCCTACCGAGAAACCTCCGTAACTAGTAAAGCTCCCCCCTAGAGATGTGTTAAAAGGAGCAGAGAGCCATTGGTAAGGTTTCCATGCATTAGCATAGGGGGGGAATTTCTGGAAAGAACTAATAGACTAATATGGCATATTCCATTGTTGGCCAAAAAAATATTGATTCCCAGCTACTAACCCACTAACCGCAAGGTTTGTCCAACTTTAAAACATATTATAATTTTGACCCGTAGAGGAAAAAGGAACTGATCCCAAAGTTGGATTGCAATGTGGTATATGACCACCCCTAAATGGGAAACCCTAAAATGAAGTTGATCCACTTGCCATGGATGTGGAGCCAACTAATGGATTACTTAAAGGAACTGAAAGAATCGCACAGGTTGGCATTCCAAAAGGGAAAAATCCAATGCCAGAGCCAACAGCTTGAGACCTTCCACTCGAAGATGGAATGCAAGTAGAACCAAATATAGCAGTGCTAGGAGCAATGGAAGGTATAGAAATGGTTGCTCCTCCTTGTACGAATACTAGAGTTTGCACATTCATAGCACTTGTCGTGGATGCCATGCTTCCAGCAGTGGTCATCGAAGGAAAAGATCGATAAACCTGGGCTCGAAGGCCTGCTGGTCAGAGTCCTGACATATAATAAAATGTCTGGATAATCAGGAGGAAGAGGAGAATTAAGAGCCACAATAGACTCAGAAAGCTCTTCAACCTCAATATTGTCTTCCAACTAGAAGAGGACTCGAGAAAGAACTGGAGTGTTCCTCCTTAACTCTCTACTTGTAGAAGGTCTATCTTGCAAATCAATAGCTCCAACTGGAGCATCAATCTCAAATGCGTCTGCTGCCACCGGTTGAAAACCACTGGCAATATTGCTCCTATGCCTTTAAGCAGAAGGCTCGGGACTCGTAGGTAATAGCCCATGAAGTCTCCTAGACCAATAAGCTAGTCGATCAACCATGTTGAATTATTTTAAAGAGATATACTTAAAGACTCAAAAAAATGTAAAGATAGGCCAACTAGGAGCAAAGAGCACTCTCTAAAAGTCCCTAAAGATATAAGAGATAAAACAACTTTCAAGTATTTCAGCTCTGGGTGATTAGGATCAGACACCAAAATACAAGAAAGTCAAAATCAAGGGCCTTCCGAAAATAGTCTAGGATATTTACGCCCCGAAACTACTAACAAACGTATCAAAAGCAATTAAGTTGACCTCTAGACAACAACCTTTGCTGGTGCAAGCGCCCAATCTCTGCAAGGGTACCCTCTAGAAGTACTATTGAACATGATGCAATGTTAGCCTCAGGTGCCATGGGATTCCCCTTCCACAACCACGTTTGCGATCCCTAGGAAAGGCAACTATGGATACCAACTCATATCAAAAGCTGAGAGGGACAATCGTGAGGCGAGATCCAACAAATAGGAGAGGGGGTATCTCTCTTCCTTGTATTCACTATCCCTCGTCCTTAACTCGCAGTCACAGAGCTTTCCTGGTATTTCTAACGATATTGGGTTTAACTCTTTATTCAATTTCTAAGTTTTGCAATCTGGGCGGCCTTGGAGAGTTAACTCTCCACTCACCTATTCCAAGGCCCTAATGAACCTAAACTTGTTGGTTTTTATTAATGACAACCATAAAATTTCTAGTTAATTTTATTACATCACTTGATTTGATATAGTTGTTCTTTACGTTAGGGGAAATTATGAGAGTGAAACTAATGATGTTTTATGACGCAAAAAAACCAATAGAAAACTAACTATATCGATGCAACCATTTTCGTCAATGAAGAGTGATTTCTACTTGGTTTCTATGAAAACCTAAGGTCTTGCGTTGATAACCCCAACAAAGTGGAGGGCAAACCTCAACAAGAAATTCTCATGAAATACGACCTGAGTCCTTCTGCATCTCCAAGAGGAACCGTCCTCTCGATCCATCCTTTCCCGGCCTCAACAATCTTCCTCCATCACCAATACAAGGATATCTCAAGAAAGATGAAGGATATCTCTAACAAGGAAACAAGGATTTCCTAAAGCTTTGGGGAGTGCAGGAGGCATAGGGATTTGGTCAGACTCAATCAAGGATAATTTCACTATAATATCAATATCTCATATCTTCTCCCTTAAGGCCTTCCCCTGGAGGTTTATTTATACTTCTCCAAATTAGTTTTTTCAGTTGGGAAACAGTTGGGCCATGGGAAATAGGAGGTGAGTAATAGGTAAAACCCATGAAATCTGCTCGAATTTAAGGAAATTTAATTTTTTAAAGTGTTTTAACATATGTATGCGGGTTGGGTATATGCTAAACCATGTGTACACGCTTTTATCACAGGGAAAAGTATCATATAGGGAATACAACATTATTTTTTTTTATTTTTTTTTATTTTGGACCAAGTCGGGAAGGAAGGGTTGACCTATGCCATAATCAGAGCATTAGATCTACCAAGAGTGGTAAATGGTGCTATAACATAGTCTGGAGTAAATCTCAGTGGGAGCTTGCAGACATTGAGGGTACTTGAGGAACTGATAGGCATTGGTATTCCTTAGGGGAGTTCCGGTATGAACTAGTGTCCAAGTGGTTTGTGAGCAGACACCATGGGTTGTTTTGGCAAGTTGGTTGTGCATGGGGTCACGCAATGATTAGAATTCTCTGGTAGGAGCTTCTTGGAGGAGGTGGCATGGGTAGGCCGTTGGACCGGGCATTGTATGGATATAATGTTCTCCCATTGATTTATTGGGCGCAGGAATTGCCAAGGACCAGCACAACAAAGATATCCCCTCTATCAGTTGTGGAGTTAGGCCACTTAGGTCTATCAGGGCAGATGGGGAGATGTAGCCCACATCATGGAGGGATCACTAACAGAGTGGTAAATATTTAGGCACATGTGGGTTACAGTATCTTACAGGGTCGTAGAATAGTAGGCAGTGATACACATGACTGAACAAATTTATGTTGTAGGGTCCAAGTTTATGTAGAGGGACGAAAACTAATCGATACAGACCCAATTTTAGGCCATAACATCTAGTGCTATTTAGGGCTATGTCACAAGGAGCAGTGGTTTGCAAAGAAGCATGGAGATGCATGGAAATGTCTTATAGCATGTTGGTTTACACTTTGGAGTAGGAGTGACTCGCATCACATTGAGTACTCGTAGGGAGTGTCAGGTACAGTGACAAACACAAGATGATACAGGATGAGACAACGACTATAGGAGCTATCCAGTGGTATATAGGGGTAGGCCATGATGCACAGTGGCATGTTTATGAGTACATGGATGCTCAGTGGTATGCAGGGGTGTATGGTGCTACAAATTATGGTCTTGGAGTGTTTCCTTTAGGGAGACTCATGGATGGAGACACCAGGCATACCTTTGGGTGTAGTTCACCCAAGATCAATTGGGATGTAGGTGAGTGATACTTGATGGTATCCATGGGGACCCTTATTCCTATCCCTCTTCAAAATCACTTACAAGCACAAACGATTTTCTTATTTCCCTTTGACACTTTGTGCAAGAGCAACAAGGGACAGGGTTCTCACCTGAGATATTTGGATAAAACTCAACGCACTAGGGAAGGACTTCTCAATGGTGGTATTAGGACGGCGTGCGAGTTGACAACCATAGTTTGGGCAATGTGGTGATCATAAATAGGGTTAGCATATCGTTCATCATTGGGCCTATGCCTGGGGATCTGGTCACGAGGGAGAGATGTGTCACTCTTTCCATAGGGAATGATGGGACCATGCATGAGCATTAGATACCATGTACGACTGAGGCAATTTTCGAGTATATGTCTAGGCTCCAGAAATTGTATTGGCACATTATTGAGAGGGAATATGGAAATCTTTGTGGTAATGGTTGGTAGGGGTAGGATGCTTCCACATACACTAATTCAATTTTGAGTATTGAATACCCATCTATGGATGCATTTAGGAGGTAGCTATTTAGCATATGTGCTTTCCAGCGGTCATCAATACTACGTAGTGCCAAACACAAGGAAGTTTAGCATGCATAAGATAATTCATGATATATGGAGCCTATACATTGATTGCATGCAAGGAGTAGAGACAAGTCACAGATGGATTCCAATAGTTGCCAAATCTATGCCACAGTAGGTCTAGCTATGGGATCAAGGGATTTGGTTGGTTGATAGATCACTTTGTCTTGTGATGAGAAGAGTCATGGCCGAGAGTGATATAGTTCACTCTTGGGTTGACATATGGGGTTTATGGAGACCATAATTGTGTGGTGAGCCAGGCTTTCCTTGTTGTTGCAGAGGTTTAGGGTTGGCTTTAGATCGGTAGGGTTTGGCATCATGTAGATGCATGGCAAGGATGTATTTGGCCTTTATCGATATTTCACCATCAGGTTCTAGGAGAGGAGGATGTGGTATGTGTATAATGGGAAGTCCGTTGTAATTAGAGTGGCACAACATCGACATGGTGGCATCTTTTTTCCGAATAGCATGGGACCCTGGTATTGAGGGATTCATTTATGATAGGATGGTGAACGGATTCAGGGTGCTCAATGACACATTCGAGACCCTGATATTGTTTGTAATGACAATTTGGGTCATCAAAGAGAGGGAGTGCTTGTTTGAGCATTGCTTGAGGGAAAAATGTTTTTGGCGGGAAGGACTATAATATCCCCAATTTTGTGAGCATGGGAGTCACTACGGAATTTTTTCCTAATTTTAGTAATATTAATTAAAAGGGGCAAATATTATTGGAGAAAAGTGTCTAGTATTATTTTATTGGATAATAGTGGCAAATTATTATTTTATTAAATGGTGGAAAAAGTAACTTAGTTGAAAATGGCCCCCAACAATAAAATAATATAAAAAAGGAGTCTAGAGGCATGAAGATAAATTATAAAAGGAGGATGGACTCATTTTGTGGATTATCTTTTGGCTATTACACTTCACATGACATCTTCCCTTGGAGTTGTTTAACACAAGCAGAGAAGTGTTGTTTAGCACAAGCATTCCAAGTGGAATTCCACCGTCATTTTGGAGAACTTCCAGTGTCTCCCTAGTGAGGAAATTCGGGAGTCCAATTCAAGGTTTCCATAGAGCTTAATTGCAGGTGTTCACCTAGTTCTACACACTTCCTTGGCCTAGAAGCAATTTTTGGAGCACAAATTTATTTAGCTAGAGTGCATCGGGAGATCCGTGATTTGCAGAGAGATTTCCTACCCTGAGACTAGAACTTTGGTAGTGTTTCACAAGGCAGAAGTTTTGGCCATTTGGTGGGCCAAATTTCTCCATTCTAGCATGTGCAGAGCTAGTTAGAGAATGTTTGTGCAAGGTGAAGAGAGAAACTAATTCCTAGAGGAGATTGGATGGAGGAGAAGGTAAATTTCAAAGTGTATTTTGTGTGGAATTTAGTGGCATTACAACAAAGGAATTGGGAGTTTTTGGAGCATTATTTTTCAGTAGTGCATGTGGCCAACCAAAAGGCCACTCGCACTATTTGGTGGGATCTCAAATCACTCAAAATCAAACCAAAATATTTCTGGGTTTTTATGAGTATTTGGAGAAGAGTATGTGGCTGTAATTTTATTGTGATCTAGACAATATTCAGGCCAGAAATCTACCTTTTTTCAATAGTGTGTTTTACTAGTTAACCAACAATTTGCACCACTTTGTGGGTTTCCTAGAGAGTTGGTTTGGGGCCAATCGCTTTCTAGGTTTTGTTTGCCTTGTTGAGAATGTGCACCATCTAATTTCTCATAATGCTCTGCACACTTCTGAGGGCAAATTTTCCATTTCCTACTCGGCAGCATCAGGAGAAATTTACTGGGTCAGTGCATAAACTGGGGAGGAGCTTTTACAACACTTGGGCTTCATTATTATCACTTGAGTTTTTCCTTTCTTTCTTTTAAAAATTCCATGTTATACTATTACCATCTATTGTACCCATTGTACTCATATTAATAAAATGGCTTAGAGGTTGGTTCATCTTTCTGGTGTTTAATTCATGTGCTTGCATGTTTTTGAAATTGCATTTTGTATTTAGTTCATAGCCTCTGTTATTTCTTGTATTTTCCTATTAGGAATATTAAAACACAACACACAAGCTAGTTAGCAGAAAGGTATGGCACAACGAATCATTGAGATTCACATTAAAGAAACATACAAGATTATAATCTTGGTGCTTCATCCCTCTGTTCTCTATCTCTATATCTACTCGGAGGCAAAGAAAAGAGCTCTTTAAAATTTCAGATTACAAAGAGAAGATCATCATGAGAATAACTCAATTCTCATGTGATCTAAATTAAGAATAAATATTTACAATTTGATAACAATTTCCATGATTGGGGAAAAGTTGTAATAGCTATTCCAAATTACAATAATTCATCTATGAAAAACTTTAACTGCTTTAGCTGTGTAATCCATGAATATCTCCTTTGACAGATGAACTTAATTTGAAAAAAATAACTTTACATATTAGTCTTCATTATTGATCAAAGGAGGTTAGTGCATCCAAAATAAGTCTCAAGTGTATCAAAAGCATTCAATGAGTAGTTACCCCATCCTTGGTGAGGAAAAAATGGAACGTGTAATCTTGTAATAGCATCTCAACATACCACATTCCTTAAAACAGCCCATTGGTCAGTATAATGATAAAAATAGACTAAAGAAGTAGTTCTCATGTCAAATTGAAAGCAAAATTGAAACATAAGTATGACATATAAAAAGAGACATACTTATGTTGATAATAGTTGTTACAATGATAAAGTATGGTCTTGAGAGTCAAAAGGGGTAAACAAAAGAGAGGAAAATGGATGCAAAAATATGCTAATTCCATGTCCCAATGTCTCCCCCCATATTAAGCATCTACATATCCTCATGCAAACCATTATGAGTGGTTTTTGATGTGCTGAGAATGGAATTATGTGAAATTGTAAGCTCCTGCAGTATCTTCTAAATCTACTTTGTAGCCACAAGAAAGAACCAATTCCATTTCCCATAATTTATCAATGAGATTATATGGATGTTGACATTGATATGTAGGGATCCAAAAAAGAGGAAATTCATACCTCAGTCCTAGGCAACTAGACCCACTTCTTCTGACGCACTCTACATACTGAGAAACCCTGGAAAGTGCCTGTATAAGATTTAAAAAATAATAAGGATCCACATCCATCAATTAATTCCTGCAAGTATCCGATCTCAACGTACTCCCCTCCAATGTATCATGTTTCATCCCTTTGATACTTCTGAGACAACTTTCCAACAATTTGTTCATGAATTCCATTAATATCTTTTTTGTGTCCGGATATCGCCATATCCTATTATACACCATAGAGACCCTATTAGTAGGCCCAAGTTAATTAGATATTCAATTTCACCTTTCCTTCATTAGTTGTCACAATATCATAGGAATCCTTCTTGCAAACTTGATTCTTCGTAAACAACACAAAATATCTCAAATGAATATCTCCAACATATGGAGTATGGTTATAGGTTCTTTCTCCAAAATAGACATAGTCATGCAAATACAATTCACACAGTAAATGTTGTTCTGGAAAACTGTCCTTCTATAAGGTTTTCAAAAAGTATTGATCCTCCCTCATCTCACATGGTTATTTCTCCTTAAGAGTTGTTAATTAAAAAAGGAAGTTTTTTGCTTGTAGGTACAAGGGATAAGATGGAGAAGGAAGTCTACAAATCAATATGTTGTCAACAAGTTCGTACATGGACTCTTTTTTATGTTGTAATAATTATACCTCCCCTTGTAATTTTTCTACTTGTAATAGTGCTTTCCTCCTTTCTTTTTGAATTTTGACCAAGTCCTGAACCTTCAGCGTCTTAGTTGAAGTCCTCTTAAGATCATCAACAATTCTTTTTTTATATTTTAGAGGAATAACTTCATCCTTTAGTGAAATTTCTTCAATTTCTCCAATTATTCAAGTAAAAGCGTTGACTTCAACAAATCTTCAAATTTTAGTTGAGTTATTTATGATACTGTTACAAGTACAAATTTAGCAGCTTCTAGGAACATCTCTTCATCCCCTTCCTCCACCTACTTCACTATCTCAGTTGTTGGTTCTTGTGTGACAGTAGCATCTTCAATAGGTTCTTGTGGAGTAGCAAGCAATTTCATTTCAGATTGCTTTGTTTCAACTACTAGCTCTTGTGTAAAAATAACATCATAAATAGGTTCATATGGAATAACATACTATTTTTCTCCATCCCGCTGCTCTTCAACTTCTGTTTCTTATGTAACACAAACATATTCAATAGGTTCTTGTGGAATAGCAATTTTTTAATCTTCATCTTAGATTCCAACTAAAACAGTGGTTGGTATTTCACACTCTGCTTCCTCAAGCACTTTCTTGCACACTTCACACAATCTTACAATTGTACCATCAAGTGACATTATTTCTTCCATCTCTACTAGGGTTTCCAATCCAATTTGTTTTCTAAATGGAAGCTATGCCTCAACCATGGAAATTATCTTCCTTGAATTTTCATTTTCCTCCAATTTATAAATTTGTTGGATAAGGAGGTCAGTTTCAAACTTACTTGGTAAAGGGACATCTTCTTGTTCTTTTGTGAACTCTTCCTTTTTGTTGTTGTTCCTCAATTTCCTTTGGTTATAGTGAAGTAACATCGACCTCTAGTGTTGGGGTATGTTCTTTTACAAATTATTCTTGTTTCCCTTAATTTTTTTGTACCTTAGACTCATTTGGTTTTGATATATTAGTATACTCCTCATGTTTTGGGATAACCAATGGTGTAACCATTAGCCATAGTCTCTTCATAGTATTATTTCCACCCAATGGTTGCTTTAATGACCTCATTCTGACCCATGTTTTCAAAGGAATTGATTTCTCATATGCTTCCTTGAATTTCATGATCATTTCTGTTTTAGGAACACTTGCTTCAGTTGACATTGTTCCATGTGCCCCTATTTCAATATTCTTTTCTTGAATCCCTTCTTATTTAATAGGGAATCCATAATTGCTACTCTCGGGCTTTCCACTAGATATATCCACAGGTTTTTCAATGTGTGCCATTTTCCCTTCAATAGATGTACCAATATATGTCCTTATGGAACTCCATATATTCTGGTTTCTATGATGGAGTCTAGGAGGTGTAACTGCTCTATTTTTTGGTGTTCTCTTAGTAATTTACTCTTTTTCTTCACCTTTACTTTCCTCTAGTTCTAGGGATGGTACATGTGACCCTACTAACAAACTAGTCCATGTACCTCCCTATTGTTGCAATGAATGAAATATAATCAACTTAATTATCACATGGTTGGTTAAGAAAGTGTTTGGATACTTTTCTACATGCACCACCTCTTCCATATGATGTAAATACTTAAGTATATAATAGGGAAAATTTATTAATTTTCCATTATGAAGATGTGCAAATAACTGAAAATGATAATTAAATACTATCCCAAAGCATCCCTCATAGGTAATAAACTTTTGGATGAAGAACACCACATGATCCCAAGGATGAGGAAGGGATTTTATATCAATATCTCTTCCGTTATTCCTTACTTCCTCTCCTGGCTACAAAAATGTTACTTTAGTTGTTAGGATTGACATTTTCCTTAAAAAACATTGGGTCCTTGTATGAGGTAAACCCATCAACCTAGCAATTATGTACTTTGTAACAACAATTATAAACTCCTTCGCCCTTGAATTTTTCTCATTTAGAGCTTATGCAAATTCTAAAGCAATATATTCAATGAAACCCTGCATCTTCTCAAAGTAAGTTAGCCAACCTACTCTTCAAAATACCTCTAGGGCTTTTGGATGGTTTAACAACACATCAATGGAATTAGGTTCATGACAAACTGTCGCACTTTCCATGGATTCTCAGGAACTATAATTACTAAAAATTGTAACATAGTCGCACTTGGTACACACAAATATGCTAGGGTAGAGAATATAGGTTAGAGTAACAACGATAGTCAGTAATTACTAAATTAAGATAGCATGTATCGTACATTAACCAAGGTTTAATTAGCAAATTGGGGTGCAATCATAGTGCATCGTATGATAGACGTGGTATATTCCTCACCCAAATTAATTATAACATTCGTCCTTGACATATGCGAAAAAAAAAAGTCATATTATCCTCTAAATATAAATCCTACAAGTAAATGAAAATCAAACATAGTTGTCATTGGCTTACCATTATGATGACATAGGGATGTACAAGGAAAGTTATATGATCAATGTTGTACAATGTCTCATGCATGGCACATGTCAATCAGTGAAATTGAAATGATGCGGTGAGAGAAAAATAAAACTTTTGTGACAACGGGATCTAGTGTATCAACATCAAAACTATGCTGTCAAATTTGAAGGTACATAAGCATGTATGTAAACTTGAGATGGAAACCGAGTAAAAATATCCTTCATCTATAGTAGTAGCAACAATATGAAACTATGGAGATGACTTGTCGATGCATTCAATCATATTAGAAAAATACCCAAGAACTATAACAATCAAAGCTAATACATGAAATCTTGTTATGAGTTTGAAAATGAAGTTTGTAACAACAAAATTTTCAAACAGTGAATCAATTACAAACAAAGAATAAATATCATAATTTTGTTGCAAAGGAAAGAAAAAGGATATGTTAACCACCAACAAGCTGGTTTTCAGTCACGACAAGTATCTAATAGTGCCCCAAAGGGGTTTTCACCATTAGACATTTTTGTTTCCTTTACCTTTTTCATCCAGTGGTACCCTAAAATGGTTTTCACAATCGAATAATTTAATATTATTAATTCTCTTTTTTTTAATGTAGTTTTTGTATTTTTAATTTTATATTTATATTTTATTGATGAAATTAAGTGGCTAGTAGCACAGGAAACATTTCCCCCACCCCAAAAAATTCAAGGTCTAAATTTCCAATTGAAACAATGTTAACAAATGAATTCTTGGAGGTAGTTTTATGATAAAAAATAAGATGATGTCCATTGACAAGAAAATATGTTTGGGAGCCATCAATGGTTGTCAATTTTGCAATCCCAATGTTAGAGACTACTTCAATGTGATAAGGACTTGAGTACCTAGTGCACAACTTGCCCTTGAAATATTTAAATATGGAAACATATAGCAATGCCTAATAAAATTTATGAAACAACTTCTTAATAAACTTTTCATGCCACTTGGCACATTATTTTTGAATGATATATGTTCATTTCACAATAGGAAGGTTCTTCTCATCCAATTCATTTAGTTGTTCCAGTCGATGCCTTTAAGCTATAGTCAAGCCTAATTATACTTAGGAGGTAGTTTTGAGTATTTTGATTTCAAACTAAATAGGAAATATAGAATTCTTACCAAAGGCCAGTTCATAAGGAGAGAATGTAGTAGTATTTATCCAAGCAATTCTATACGCCCATAATATTTTAGGAAGTCTCCCCACCCAATATTTTTGATGGCTTGCTACAGTGTTCATGAGAATAGCTTCAAGTACCTTACTGGTGCTCTCCACAATCCCATTTTCCTATGGATGGTACGGTGAAGTGACTCTATGATGAATCCTACACTTTTTTACAATGTCCTATATTGACTCAGAGGTGAATTATGATTCTCCATGTCTTTTGGCACTCCATACTAAGAAACAAATTATTTAAATAGAAATCCTGAAAAAACACATTTAGTTTCCTTGATGAATTCTCTGGATTCTACCCACTTTGTGAAACAACCTATGCATATTAGAATATATGTCTTCTGTGGAGATAGTGTATTAGTTGGTCCCAGAAAATCTAAATTCCATCTCTCAAAATGTTCCATCATTAGATGAGGCTGTAATGGCATATCATATGATGAGTAGGCTAACCCATTCTTTGACATCTATCACATTCTTGCACATATTTCCTTACATCTTAGAACATAGTAGGCCAAAAATAACCCATCTACAACACCTTGTGACCTATTCTCCTAACTAAAAAATGTCTTCCACATGGTCCATAATGATGGGATTTAAGAATGTCATAAACTTCATCCTACGTCATGCTATGAAAATAAAAACCAGTGTGAAAGAGGTTTCCATCCAACTAGAAACACTGGGCACTTTGCTAAACAATTTTCCTCTTTTCCCTCAAAGAAATGTGATGTGGAAAATTTCCTACAACAAGGTAGTTGGAAATGTCTACATACCAAGGTGAATACATGGATACTACAACAAGATACTCATATGGGAAAGAATCTTCCACAGGTAGATCATGAGTAACATGAGTCAATCGAGAAATAAAATATGTAATAACATTATCCTTCCCATGTTTATCTATAATGGCGATATCAAATTCTTAGAGTAACAAAAACCACCTAGTAACCCCATCATTTGTAATTGGATTTTTCATTAAGAAACATATAGGATAATGGTAGATATGCACGAAATTTTGATAATAAATGATGTAGTGCCTAAATTTATTGACAGCAAAAATAAAAACAAGAAACTCTTTTTCTATTACTATATAACTTTCCTCTGTGGAAGCCAAGTTCTTGGTAATGCAATTGATGGTGTATGGCTTCTTTTCTTCTTTTTGTGCAAGCATAGACCCAATGGATATATTAGAAGCACCACTGGAGATGTGGAATAGAAAAATCTAGTAAGGTCCTCTCAAAATAGGTGTTGTTATTACACATCTATTCAATTCTACAAAAGTTTTATTGCACTTGTCAGTCCATTCAAAATCACTATCTTTTGTTAGTAGGGAAAATAATGGAAATGCAATTTTGGAATTATTTTCTATAAATGGTCTATAGTAAGTTGTCTACCCAAAATACTATGTGCTCATTTCTATGTTCTAGGAGTAGGAATTTTCAAAATTACTTCCACCTTTTCTAGATCAACCTTAATACCTGCAACAGAGAGATAGTGACCTAAAACATTTCCTTTAGTCATCATCATGTTATTTTTTTCAGTGCTGAGAATGAAGTGGAATTGTATACAATGCCCAAGTGCTTTTTCAAAGTTGTGCAAGGCTTCATTAAACTCACTCCCATAGGGTGTAAAATAATCCATAAAGATCTCCAAATATTTGTTTACCATGTTAGCAAAAATTCCTAACACTGCTCGCTAGAATGTTGCAGGTGCCTTACAAAGTCCAAAAGGTAGGACCCTATATGAAAATTTACCTCGGGGGAAGTGAAAGTAGTTTTGTATTTTTCTTCAAGAGAAATATATATTTGACTATAGCCACTAATTTTCTCCAACAAGGAAAATAATTTCCTACCAAGCAGAGTGTCTAGGACCTAATTAATAGAAGGGTAATGGAAAATGGTCCTTTTTAGTGGCTTTATTAGACTCCCTATAATGCACAAAGACTATCCACTTGCAATTTTTCTTGGGGAAAATAACAAGTGGAGATAGCAACTAACTGTTAGAAATATGATAGCTGAAATTTGCATCTAAGAGTCTCTAGAGCTCTTCCTTCACAACACCTTTTAATGCTGGGTTCATTCTTTGTTGAGATTGTTGGATGGGATGGGATCCTTCCATTAAATATATGTGAAGGGTACACAGAGTAGGATGGATACCCTTCATGTATTTATAATTTCATACAAAAGATTATTTATTCTTTGTGAGTAACAACACTAATTTCTCTATTTTCTCAGGGGATAAATTAGAGATGATATTTATGGTTTTCCAAAGCTCTATCTCCATTAGTACACCCTTAAGTCTAGGGGTAGTAGGTATTTCTTATGTAACATTATCTTTAAGAGTTTCCTTATCATCAAATTTTTCTATTACATAACTTCAAAATGAAAATTTAGGTGGTGTAACAATAGAAGTGCCATTGATAAAACTACTAATGATATCATCTTTAATCTCATTTTTTAAATAGTAACAAATATTTTCCTATAGTGAGTAATAGACATGCATCAAATTCTTCCAAGTCAAACTTAGACCATGAAGGTTTCTCAAATTTGGAACTTGGTTTTGTTAGAGGGTAAAGAACAAGGTCATTAGTAGTGTGACCATCAAAGATAATTATATAGCTAGACCTATCTATGTAAAGGATTCTACAGTAACCATCCATGGTTTATATAGAATTAAAGGATGTCCTCCTAGGCATGTCTTGGGATGAATCATTGTAAATTCTACTAGGTAATGCTAGGAATCTACCCAAATGATAACATCCCCTAATATTCATTCAGGTTGGATTCTATACCTATCTTCCAATTTAAAAATAGTAAGAGTCGTTCTCATTTTGGTAAGCCCAAGTACTTCTATAATTTCCCTGGTTATTATGTTTATTGTTGCACCTAGATCAATCAATTTATTCATGAGAATTGTTCCACCAATGTGAACCAATATAGTTGGGTTCCCAATGTCTTCATTTTTGGCAGGTACACTGTTTCCCGATATTAGTTCTAATCATTTCACAATAAAATGTACAACACGGGGATATTGAGGTTTCCAACCCATAATTTTAACACACAACTCCTTAACTATTTTGGCATAAATCAAGACATGTTGTATGACTTGAAGTACAGGGATTTGCACATCTAAATTCCTTAACTCTTTACAAAATAAGCCTTGATTTGAGGGGTATCCTTGACCTCAGTCACCTTTCAAGGTAAGGAGGGTCCAGAGAAGTCTCATTTCTAAGAGTTGTTATAGGTTTTGCAGTCGAAGTAATATTTTTCTTTATAGTAGTACATGTTGTTACAGTTGTATTGGTAGTAGTGTCAGCTATTACAAATTCATCAATGATGGTAACATCAATTTTTACAACCTACTTCTTTTCTAAATATCCTTGAACTAGGTTTCATTCCCATGATATATTTTATTCCTCATTCTCTATTCTGACAGGGGAAACAATGGGCGTAACTACCCTTCCCAATTGTAATTGAATCTCCTTACATTCCACACGTGAAATGTAGTAGGTAGGGAGAATTGGAGTTTCAACCTCTTGTACTACCTTATTATTATAGTTAGGGTTGGGTTGTATAGGTAGTTTAGGATGCAACGAAGGGTTTCTCATAAGTGCATTAGAAGGAAGTTGTAACTTTTTGTTGTTGCATTCAGATTTGAATAGGCATCTAGTTTAGGGAAGCAGACCCTCGTCATGGTTGAGGCCATCAAAGGATAGACTGATATGGTTAGGGAATAGGGTATTGAACCAGAGGAGGGTTGGGAGGTTACCATGAAAGTGTTGAATATTGCAATTGCTAGGGTGTTTTTTGGGAATTATACATACCATAACAAGAATTGAAAGAAGAGAAAGGTTTTTGCATAATACATGATGGCCTAGGTTTCCAATAATTTTTAGTACCAATAAAATAGGTTTCTTGAACATCCTCCCCTTCTTCCTTATAAATTGCCTTGAGTACAGGGAATGAAGGGAAATTTTATGTGTAGTGATCCCTCTAACATATGGTACAATTATTGTGTGGGAATTTCCTTAAAGGGTGTTTCCTCCTACACCAAGAGTAGAAGAGGGCCAACACTTGCTCTACTTCCATATATTTTTTATTTCTTGCTCCCCTTCTTCCTTGTAAATTTCCTTGAGTACAGGGAATGAAGGGAAATTTTATGTGTAGTGATCCCTCTAACATATGGTATAATTATTTTGTGGGAACTTCCTTAAATGGTGTTTCCTCCTACACCAAGAGTAGAAAAGGGCCAACACTTGCTCTACTTCCATATATTTTTTACTTTCTTACAATACATAAAACGGAGAGGACATTGAGCTCATAATATTAGTTTCAAAATTTTCCAGTAGACTCCCAATATTTGCTTAGGTTTCTCTATTGTCAGTTGACCTTAAAATCCTGGTAGAGGTATCATGTTTCAAGGACCGGTTTCTTTGTGATCCTATGGAACTTATTTGGAAAATTTGAACAATCTCATCATAAGGTTCCTTGGATATATCCTCTTTCCTCAGAAGATTCAACTTCAAGGAAATAATCCCTCATTCCTTTAATCATTTTTTTATTATTATTTTACTGCCCATATTACTATGTTGAGGTATTTTGTAAGTTATAGTGAATATGTTCAACATATTCTTCTAAATTTTCATCTCGTGTCTAGGTGATTCTAAATAGTTAATCCTTCTTATCCCTAGAACAACAATAACCCTGATAATTTTCTGAAAAAAAAAAATTGCTTCATCACATTGCAAGAGTTAATAGATGCCTTACTGAGTCCCATAAACCATCTTAGTGTTGCTCCCTTTAATGTAGCTTGAAATAGTTTAGTTTCTTTTCATCGGTGACATAGTTATAACTCCTGCAGAGGACTTAAAATTCAAAAGAAATGTATCTAGATCTCATATAATCTTGTCTTGAAAGGTAGGGAGTGCATACAAAGGAATGTTTTTCATTAGGGCCTATCCTTGAAGATTCCAAACAGGGAAATAAAAAGTACTGACTGGGATTCCTGCCATTTTATTTTGTTGCAAGTTATGTACAGTTGTTATAGGTAGATCCCTTAGTGGAGGAGATTGCTCTCTTTTTTGTGATTGTGGTTTCTTAGGCTATTCTAGATGTTCAGGTTGCTCAAATGGTTCAGGTGGTCCTAATGAATTTTAAATATCCACTATAACAACGGGTTGTTTCACTACACTTCCAAAGTACAAGGTAGGCTAATCAAGTATTCGTTCTTCAAATTTCAATTCCCAATCATGTTCATATATGTCCCCGTATCCTTATTTCAAATCACAATCCTCACCCTCTATTGATATAGAGGGGATGGAAACTCTGGGACTAGTTTTTAAAATTAAAGGTTCACCAAAATTTGTTTCTTTAATATGTGCACTCAACATAGATATTTTAGGGGGTACTAACCTCCATAGAGTATCTTTAGCTAATTCCTTTTTCTTATTCACATTTCCCTGAGTAGAATAATTTACCTTAGCTTTTGGAATAATATCCAATTTGAAAGTTACTTTGCCCAAGTCTCAATTCTTCATCTTCACTACTCATGTAATGGAATCCTATATGTCTTGACTCCTGTGAGGTCGAGCCCACTTTGGTATGTTGAAGCGATGCACAAGTTCTTACCTCCATTCTTACTTCCCTAAAAACTCACAGTCAAGAACATATCTACCACACTTTCAATAAATGCATGCTGATAAAATAGTCATACATATGTACCTACAATAGTCTTTCCCAGCAACGGTGCCAAGATGTTGGGTATCAAAAAAAATCTTTCATTTCAAAGCAACAAATTTGACACTTACATGATTGTCAATCCAGGTAAGCCTTTTTATTTCAAGACTATCACACAAAGTATATACAAGGAAAAATGGTGACTAGTGCTAATGAATATCAAACCCAATCATTGTAACAACATTCTTATCAATCCAACACTCTATTGTTACATTCTCAAAACTCGATCACACTTTTAGGAAGTAAACACACAATGAAAAATACCACTCTGTCACACAACCACTCTTATTTAGAAAGAAAGAACACTCTTGGAAACCATTCACTCAATAAAATGTTGAAAAAAACATTCAAATGAAATAAACCACTACCAAACTGTAACAAGAATTTAATAATTGTCACACTAACAAAGGAATCAGTCCAAAACCTATGTTGTTTCACAATACATAGGTTAGAATTTTGCAATCATTAAAGCATGAAGAGGATTATCAGTAACAATAAAAACAATGATATATAAATAATAACTTAGAGGAAATGAATAAATTTTCCACAATGGCTTCCTAACCAGTGATCCTTGCAAAGAGGGAGGGCCCTTCATTCTTAGAAGGGGTTGGTACACTACACAACACACAAGATGGTTACTAGAAATGTATGGCACCATGAATCATTGAGATATGCATTAATAGAACATACATTATTACAATTCTGGTTCTCCCTCCATATGTTCCTTCTAGGTATGTCTATCTCTATATCTTCTCGTGGGAAGAGAGCAGACCTCTTTATAATTCTAGATTACAAATATAAGATCATCATGAGAATCTCTCGATCAACATGTGATAGAAAAAGAGAATACATGTTAATAGTTTGATAACAATTTCCATGGTTGGGACAAAGTTGGAACAACTTTTCCAAAATACAATGATTCATGTATGGAAAATCCTAGCTACTTCAACTACTTTGTCCATGAATATCTCCTTTGGTGGTTGAACTGACTTTGCAAAAATTATTTTCTAGATCAATTTTCATTACTAATTAAAGAAGGTGAACACGTCCAAAATAAGTCTTATGTGCATAAGAAATATTCAACGAATCATTTCCCCATCCTTGGTGAGGTAAAACTGAAATTGTAACTTGTGTAGATCTCAATATAACCACATTACCTGAAACATGCATTTGTTAGTCTAGTTATGATAAAAATGGCCTAAATCAGTAGTTCTTATTCTAAATTACAAGTGGAATTGAATCTTAAGGATGGCATATAAAAGGAGACATACTTAATTTGATAATGGTTGTTATAGTGATAAAGTATGGTCTTGAGAGTAAAAAAGGGTAAAGAAAATATAGGAAAATCGATAGTAAAAGATGTTAATTCCACGTCTCAACATGCTGATCATATTCCTCTTTATTCTTAGAATAGAGGAATATGACATCAATAAACACAATGAAAAATTTGTCTAAATAAGGCCTAATTAAAATATTCACCAGACATATAAAAGCAGTTGGTGCATTAATGAGTTTGAAAGAAGTACGACAAACTCATAATTCCCATACTGTGTCCTAAAAGTTTTATTATGAATTTCTTCATCTTTGACTCTTATCTGATGATATCCAAATCTTAAGTCAATCTTGAAAAATATAGTGACTCATTTGATCTAATCAATCAGGTCGTCAATCCTGGATAATGGTTACTTATTTTTTATTTTCATTTTATTAAGTTGTTGATAGTCTATAGAGAATCTAAAGGTTCCATCCTTTCTCTTCACAAATAAGACCGATGCACCCCAAGGATACACACTAGGTCTAATATATTTTTTTAGGTTAAAACTCTTGTAGTTGAATTTTTGGTTCCATCAATTTTGGAACACTCATTTTATATTGAGATTTAGATGCTAGGGCTACTTCAAGGATAATATCTGGAGTGAAATATATGTCCCTTCATGGAGGTAGACCTGGGATTTCCTAAAGAAAAACATTGTTATACTTTTCTAAGATGAGATAATATTGAATGAAAAGTTTTTTATTACTTTTAGAATGACTCCAATCTAAACTACATACACTTTAAAACCCTTTCAAGTGCATTTCTTTAACTTTAAGCTAAATATTTTCCTTACTAAAATGACCCTAGGAACCCCTTTTACTGTACATGTTATTCCTTCATGATTGATACAATGTGAAATATTTTTCCAAATAATTTAAGACTACCTTATGTTGTTTTAGCCAAGTTTAGTTTAGTGTGGAATCCATTTAAATCTACTGAACAATCTTTTCTAATCTTAGTAATCTATCTTTTTGTTTCTATGGCTAATTTCACTAACAAAGGTTTAGTTTGTTTTTATTTATTAAGACCACATTTTTAAATCATAGAAGGATAAATATAACTCAAACTAGATCTAGGATCAATTAACATATATACAATTTTTCCAAAGATTTTACCTTGAACCTCTATCATGGTGAATTCATGGTCAAATTATCCATCATCCAACGCTACATTAATCCTTGGAATGGTACATGAAACATAAATTACTGTAGAGGCCTATTGTATATTATGAATTTATTCCTTCTTATTCAAAGCATTTTGTGGACAATTCCTCCACAAATGATTATCATCACAACCCAAAAATTTGATCGGCATCCTAGTAGATTCATCACTTTTCTGGTCCATGTTCTTGTTACCTTCCCACTTCCCCAATTCAAATTTATTTTTTGATTCACATTCCCACTGTAGTTTCCACCTTGAACACTTTTAGAAATGTTGGAAAATGCAGGTTTCTTAATTGCTTTTATTCTAGCATTAAATTTTTCATTGTTCTTTACCAACCAATTCTTAGAGTTATTACTTTTCTACTTATTTTGGTTGTAGGACAATTTTTTTTCCTTATTATTTCATTCATTGTTTTTAAATGATCAAATTCAATGCTCCCTCTGTAGGAAAAAGGTAAACAATTGATAAACCGTTGAATTTTTTCTTTTTATTATTTAAGATGTGGCACATACAACAATAGGCTCATAAATTTATTTACAAATTCATCCATTGTTCACTGACCCAATATTAATTCATGTAATTCCCTATATTTCTCATCGTAGTACCTCTCTCATAAGTACTTCTTGAATTCATTCTTGAATAATTTTTAGTTAAGGTCTTTTCCTCTATGTTTGTTTTCTTTCTTTTTCCCCACCACAAAGTTGCTTTTTCGAATCAAATAACTTGTAGCCAATCTGGCCTTTCAGGTTACAGGTTAATTATAGACATCAAAATATTTTGACATACTCAAAAGCCAAGCTTCTTCCCCTACTTCATATTCTCAATCAAAATTCTGGGGTCCACTCTTTTTAAATTCACCCTGTAATTAAGATACAATTATTGTCATCTTAGACATATAAGCATTTCTCTCAAACTTTTATTCTTCCAAGTCATCATTAAACTTGGGTGTTTGACCCTCACTAGAAGTTATCGGTTCAGTTTTGTCTAGAGACTCACTTATAAACCTTTTCTTATGAGTTCTTTAAGCTTTCACAGTGACTGTATTTTTCTTTAACCTCTTGAGTATGCACCCATTTATTTCTTCTTGTTCACCCCTTTCTTTAGACAATTTCTCCTAATTAGCTTTAACATTGTATAAATCTATTTTTATAATACGAACCACTTGTAAAATATCAATCCTTGGTTAATTTTGGTTTCCTCCGCTTTCTCTCAATCATCGTCCTTGCTCAAATCGATGCTCTCTACCTCCTTCAAGCAATTCTACAGAAGTTTGTCTATTATTTATCTTCATGTATTCCTCAAAAATTTTATTTTTATTTATTTTTATTTATTTTTTCTTCTGGTACTAATCTTTTTTTGTTTCTTTATATACAAAAAAAATAATACTTTCTTTTATTACCCATAAAGGTTTCATGTTGTAACCTACATCTCTAATGCCACATGTAATGAAACCAAAAAACACACCCTAAAAAAATTATTATTGACCAAAATCCAAACTTATTCCATAAGACTAAAACTTAATATTATGATACTATCTTGGTTATTGACCCAAATTTTGTTTTGTGGTATTTGAGTACAAGTTAATTTTTAAGATTTTTCCTTATTATGCTCATCTTATAACAAATGTATTTTAATCTACCCCTAATCTTTTCTAAGGTTTGATATGCAGTAACCATTGCATCCCTCACTTAACTAAGCCTTATGCACATATAGTTGGCTTGGATTTACCTTTATTTTCTTTATAAATTCTATACAAAAATTAAACACCCCTTAATAGATTGAATGCACAGTTTGTTCCTTGGATTGAGTGGTAAAAATATTATAACTCTATGGCGATTCAGCCATCCTCCTCATTCCATTATTTTAAGGTTATAACCCACTTTACTTTATATGTTACACCAAGGAAAATGGTATGGTTTGATGTCCTTTATGTTTTAATTCCCAAAAACTATAATGTTTGATGTGCTATATAAATATCCACCATAGAATTCAAAATATTGACCTCCTCATTGCAATTCAAACAACATACCATTGCACCAATATTGTGACTATTCTACACATGGAATGGAATATTAATTCAACGCGTGGACATGCCTCAATACACAAATAATTTCTATTGGTCCACGAATATTTGTCCCCACATAGTGTCATATGGTTTCACATGGTAAATTGTGGGTTCTAAATCAATGACTATGATTAACTCATTTGAAATCAACAATATTTCATATTAGGGTTTCTCATTAGCCATAATCAACTTCCCTCCACTGGTTCACTTGATAATTTCCCTTTGATTTTTTGACATAGCTCCGCTCTTCTCTGCGATAGGGTTTTTTTGACCTATTGTTCTTTGCTAGGTTACTAATTATTGAAATATTAGTCACCTCTAGATTTAATCCTTTCATCTCTGACATAGATATGTTGTAGCTCTGTATGGCCATGTCAGTTTATGTAAGACCCCTTCCTTTCACGAGTTGTTTACATTTCTTCTACATTTCCTAGAATTGATAAATTAATTGGTGGTTTATTCGCTTAGAGTTGTTGTTAGGTCCCTATAATACTAGTGATTACCCCATTAATATTGTAGTTGTATCCCTTATTAATATTGTTGTGCCC
>APFE030575754.1:80983-123501 GCA_000404065.3 Pinus taeda | reverse complement strand
CTATTGTTATTTTTGTGGCTTTATATTATTATTGTTAGGTCAGTTGGGTTATATTGTGACTCCTTAGACTCCTATATTTAGAAAGGAGGTTTTGTCATTTGAATCATCCAAGAATTGTTCATTTATGTAATGTAAAGGAGGTTTTCCCCTTAAAGAGGTTGAATTCTAAGGCGCACATCTATCTTTTCTATCTTTTCTTGAGCTGGTTTCATAACAGTTGTAGGTTTCAATGGAAAGACTCTTCTTGATCTCAGTTGTAGTGGGAAATTCCCTTTGGCTAGATCGTGGCTTAGAAAAATTTGTTGTAAGTGATTATTTTCATTTCTCATCCTCTCTAGGTATAACTTACTTTTCATTTTTATTGTTCATGTCATTCTTTTCTCTATTAAGCACACCAAGGTTTTTTTTAAATAACCTTTTTTTTGTGTATACAACTTTGGTATGGAGAAATGGCATCACTTTTTGTCTCCCCTCTGCAAGGGATTTTTTCTCAGCATGAGATTTTCTTTCAATAGGTAAAATTATACATATTCTTTCAAAGGTTAAGAGTCCTCAATATTATTTATCATTTTTCGAATTTATTTCTTAGTATTTTTCTTGTATTAGGGTTTCAAAGTTGAAACCTTATCATTCAATGGGTTTTTTGGGAATGATACTTTTTATTTTGGTCATGTAGGTGAAATATAGTATCATGGATAAACTTCCTTGTATGGAAATTTTGACTACTTGTTAAGGTTTTACCCATACCCAAGTTTTTCTTCTTGTTTATCTTGGAATTTCTTTCAAAACAATTTAGCATTGTTTTCATTTGTTACAAGTGGATGACATATGTTTTCTAGACATGATATTTCCCTCAAGTATAAGCTATGCCCAAATATTTTGATGTTTCCTCTTTGGTTAATTCTTCTTTTCAATAACCACAACTCATTTCTTTTGTATTGTTTTCAATTTCACAGGTAACTTCACTCCATGTAATTTTCGAATACATCACTATATACTCAATGTAGAACCATCCAGTTCTTAATGAGTTCAACTTCATCCCTTACAGTTTGGCATAACTCACACTTCCTGCTTAGTTCTTATGTAGTTTCTTGACTCCCTCATCAAGGACTCAGACACCCAAGTTTTAGTCATATTTAATTATCATGGAAGTTTCTCTATGTTATTACCCTAAGGGGGAATTTTTAATGTTTAAGGAAATTATGCCTTGTTGTATTACTTTAAAGACCTAGTTTGGAAGCCTTTAACCAATTGACAGTGTTCTATTCTAAATATGGATCAGTTCTCAATCAACCTTTATGGTTAATTCCTACTTTCAATCAAATTACACTATATATTGAGTTCATTTGTTTACTTACTCAAAGGGATTTTTCCATTGGTTAATATAAATTGTAGTTTTTATTTTTTATCTGCAATTTCAAAAATTGTCAATGCTTATTCTTAACAGCTTTCAATATTTTCTTCCTATAGTGAAAATTCCAAGTTAAAAATTACACAATATGTCTACCCGTTAATGGTTTTCTTACTATTTCAACTAAATCTAATGATGTTGGATATTGAACCTCATTTGAGCACTTATTTCATCTTACTACACTTTCTAAACTACACGTAGAGAATTTTCTGTCAATCCCTACAACTTTGCTGGAATACATTTTTATACCCATGTTTTTTATAGTTAAAATTATGTTTTTCCTAGGGCCATTACATAAATTCTAATGTTCCATGATGCATTAGGCTAGCTTGGACACATTTTTGGTCTTTATTTATTTTATGCTTATTAAGTTGTCTTCACTAGAATTTTATATAAGAAAGGGATGCTTCTAGTGTACCCTATGTAGATTATTTTCAATATTTTATAGAGTTATACCATTCTTTGTTCTAAGATATTTACTTACAAATTGAACATTAAATTAACATCTTGTTCATGCACCCAAAAGTAAATATTTCTCACAAGATTCTCTAGAAAATCATTATATTGTAAAGCAAAATACCTATACTGTATAGATGTTTGTACCATGATTGTTATTATCGTGTATATACTCAACTTGATTGAACACTTTCAATACTTAAAGAATGTTATTCTATTTTTTCTTATTTTTCTTCACATTTATATTAAAAAAACTTGCAACTGTAATAAGAATATTGCGACACAAATCTTTACATTTAAAATACTTAGCATATTACAACTACTAACAAAAAATCAAGTTATTCATTGTATGACTTGTCAAAATCTTTCTAGAAAATAATATTGGAGCTGCAACACTCCACTTAACCTTGACTCTTCCTCCTAGATGAGTCTAGTCAAGCTTAAATGGACCATGACCTAGCAAAATCTATTATTTTTTATTTTCTATCTACAATACCTCCTCACTCCAACTCTACATTTCGTGAGTCTAACTACAGAGTATGACAAAAAATGCCCTTTTCTAGGATTTTCTTGGTAGTTAGTAACTACCTCCTCCCTTATCAATAAGGTGCTAGGTAGTTACTTTTCTCATTAATGAACTAATCTCCTTAGATTCCTAAGGCAACATCATTTCCTTTTGGGATAATTATTTATTAGTAAATTTTCTGCAATTTAATAATCTAATCATCATTCCTAGATTCGGGTGACGTCTTAGCATTCAATGTTATTCATGCAGTTTAATTATCCTAGGTACCGCCACCTACTCTGCAGCATGGAGCTGCATATTACATTCGATCGCCGGAGAAATGTTTTTACGACTGCAGGTCGGGGCAGGTCGGTGCCATTAATGCAAGACGAGGCCTGAAGCTGCCTGTTGAGGGTTATATCCATGGCGTTCCCTTTCATTTATTCCACTTCCAGTGTTCAGGCTTCTGGTTCTAAGTTTGGTTTTCAACTATGTTGTGAAGGTGAGAACGCGCCCATCTTCAGAGGTGAGATTCAAGCCTGCTCGGGTTTGAATTCGCAGCACCTCAATTTTACCTGCGTGCTTCACAGAGGAACTCGTTCAGTGGCTTGGGGTAAGTGGTTTATTAACTACAATATCAGTTTGGTCTGTGTTGCTTCTCGATCTAGAGCCTCTTTTGTTTGTTCTTATGGGCCTCCGGTTCATTTGGGGCATTCCTCTGGGTTTAGGCTCTGTTCCTTTGAGTTTTCTATGTCTGTTGGTAATATGAAGCGTCAAGGGAAGCGGACTCGTTCGGGTGACCGCCCTGGCAGTGGAAAGCGACCCTTAGTCAATCCTCGGCCCAACCTCGTGCTTTCACCCATCAACCTCTCTTCCTCTCTTGAGGACCTTCCCCCCAACAATCCTCCTCGCAAGCTGATTCCTAACAGTGCCTTTCAATCCACCCATTTTAAATTCCAAAGCAACTTGAACAGGCCTTTGATTTCTACCCAGATCACCATTCTCATGACAGAAGAAGAAAACCAGGTCACCCCACTCTCTTGCATTGTTCCCAATCCCTCTCACAGCAGTGAGCGCTCCTCGACCGAGGATTCTTCGGGTATCAAGAGGGAGATTAAACCTGTTCTACAAGTCGATCTGCCCCCCATTATCCCTCCCCTGGTTGACTGTGATCAATTCGAAGTGGAAACAGATGCAGGAACTGCCGACAAGGTGACAGAAGGCAAGGTGATGGAAGGAAAGGAGCCTCTTAGTCAGGATGATGAGTGTCAGGATGCCGAGGAGACACACGGGGAAGCAGAGAAAAATGAATAACTTGTGGTGCGGTTTGCCTTTTTTGGTCCTTCGGTGGCAGCTCAGGGAGCATTGCCCAGGCATTTTGGCCATGGCTCAGCTTGATAGCATCAACTCCAGTTTTTGGTCTCTCATCGACGTGATGTCGGTTCTTTTCCTAGACCCTTGCTACCAGTTCTATTTTTCTGTTTCTCTTCTTGTCTATCATTCTCTGTCTGCTTGTAATGCTAATTCAATTGGCTGTATGTCTCTGTTTCTCCCTGGTTCTCATAGTAATGGGGCAGTTTTTGTAATGTTAATGGATCTCGAGCTCCTGCCCTTGCAGCCGCCGACATATGTAAAAATATTTTGATTTCCAGTTAATAGAATTAGATGTTACAGAGAAAAAAAAATTAATCTAATCATCATATTAGATGCCTAGGTATTAAATCATATAAGGGTAAATAAATCTGACCACTAGCTTGCAATCCATAACTTCTCTTTAGCCATTTTCATCCTCAATATGTCTTTTTAGATTTTTATTAATAACTTAATAAATAATATTTACATAACGTAATATATAAACAAAAAAATACGTTATGTTATAAATAAATAAATTTCATTTAAGTCTTAAAGTCACAACATCATCACATTTGACATATACAAATTTACAAATGAATCCAAGTCAAAGGATATCACATAGATAAAGTAATGAAATCTACAAATAAGTCTTGGATTATGAAGATATGCCTTTGAAATATGGAGGATTTCATTCTTGTGGCCATCTAGGGGTTGATTGTTCTCGTTTTCCCAAAAGGAAGAAGTGGGTGAGAAAATATTCTCATGAGTTGGAAATATTGTAGGGGTGTGTCATTCCATCTATTCCATAGGCCTTGATAGCTCAAGCTCCTTTAGACAATATCATATAAGTAGAGCCCTTATATTCACATGAAATTCATCTAGTTTCTTTGGCACCCATTACCTAGTTTTTGGATATGAAAATTAATGCCTCTCTTCCATCCTTTCCTTCCACTTCTAATATTAATTTTAATTTTTGTTGTACACCTTATTCTTGGGTATTTCCCATACTTATATTATTTAATGTTTTTTTTCTAATTTTCATGGGCTCTCTATCCCAAATCCATCGCCTTTGATCATTATTATCCCTTCTATTTCAAACCCTATCACCACTTCCCTATTGTGTTTGCCACATCCCACTCATCTCCTATTACTTCTAATAGCATGTCCCTCTCCTTTCATTCCAATTCAAAATACATTTCTTATTAATCCCATCCTTGAAGATGCACTTCCTCTTGATCAAAATTCAATGGGAGGGTCCGGGATTTTTTATTAATCTGAGTCAAAAACCTTGATCACAGGAAAAAATCATTTTATTTCCCACAGTTGGAGATAAGAAAATGTAAAAATCTATCTAGTAAAAAAAAAACTAGTGGCCTTATATTATTTAGCCCATCAAAATCTTCCAAATGATTATTATTTCTCTTAATTACAAGGGGATAGCCAACCTGCAAAAAAAATGATATTAATTCGCTAGTGGATTCTCATAAGCCCTACATGTGTTTTTCAAGGAAAAAGGCATAATTGTATTAGTTAAAACAAAATTACATGTTACATTTTACTATGTACCAAGCATCATCAAGTCAAAGGACTGATGATAAGCAAAGATATGCAAAAAACAAACTAATATACAATAAGTAGAAAATCTAGGCTTTTCTCCCCTTCTTTTTTTCCACCCTACGTCATTCTCCCCGAGATGGTGAATTAGAGACAAGTGCGAGTTGAAAACCAGGTTTAGGCCTTGCATTGTCCTGATTTGAGTCTGAGTTGTCTATTGAGTGGGTACGTTTATAGCCACTAGTATCCATATCTTCTGAGTTTTTTGTTGTTTTTCTTGTTCATCCTACGTTCCATTGAGGTCCTGGGGGACTTCCCCTTGATTTTTTGGTTCGTGTGTTGTCTGGTTGTTCCCGATTTGTATAGTTTCCTCCACAACCTCCTCTTCCTCCTCGTCCTATCTGGGTCGAGGGAAGTTCCATCATTTGGTATGTTTCCCATACCTATTCTTCCTGTCGGCGCCTTACTTGCCTTCTGGGCACATATTCAACATCTGAAGGTTGTGTTATCATAGTCTAGTATCTAAGTCTAGTGCATCTTCTTATGGATCAGTTGTAAATAGTCTGGTAATCCTTGTCTAATATCTACTTCTACACATATCCGAGCATGTGTGAATATCCCTTCTTCCAGTCATTGGGTATCCATATTGATATATTTCCCAATGATGTTCCCTATTCCTGTGAGTAATCGCTCCTCCCAGAAATGGAGTGGGAGATTACGCAGGTGGATCCACACTAGCATTCTAGAGACAACCATGGTGTTTGCATCGAAAGTAGGGAACCATGGTGTGATGGAAAGGCCTGTCGAACCCCAGAACCATGGACCTTTTTGGATAATACTGTCCCTGGCCTCTGTTGAAGGGAATTTTACATTGAAAAACACCTTTGAACAAAGGTGTATTTCACAATCTAGTGACCAATTGCTCAATATCCAATGAAATAACTATGTATGTTTTGGCCAAAAATAATTAAAATGGCAAATAATTACTTGATATTCAAAAGAAGCATAGTTCTCATCTATTTCAGAATTTTCAATGGTACATTCTGGAATAGAGCTCAGAAGCTCCACAATGTATGGGCTAGGGGATGTACCAAACTGCTTTTTGGTTCTACATCTATTCTGTTCACTTGTAGGATGTTCTTGAAGGAGGGTGCTCCGATTGATTGATTTTGTTTGGCTTCTTTGATTTTCGAAGAACTAACCCCAAAGCCATTTCCAACCTTTAAGTTTTTTATGGCAGATCCCACACCCCCTTAATCTTAGATTGAGGATTATGGAGGTTGCAACTTGAATATGGTATTATTGCAGAGGCCAAATATCCTGTAATACTCTACCTTCAAAGATTAGGTTTTTCATTTTAACATGGTAACCAGTCTGTTGCATAATGTTACATTTTAGTTGCTGCACAGTATCACCTAAATTTACCCATATTAACAGATTACGCCCAACATGAAGTTTAATAAAAATTTGGACCTCTGTGGACGATGACAAGTGCCTTCAGTCATACACCCCCAGAAATCCCAAAGTCCACACTTCGATGGTGGGCCTGATAATCACTGGGGGTTGTAGGGAAAGCATGGAGGTTGTACATGGTGCCAAGACCATCGCAGTCAGTATGGAAATCCGCTCACAAGTCGACTAAGCCAAGGGGGAGCCTAAGAAGCTATGCAGATGACTGGAGCCAAGGCACGAAAACTAGAAAACCCTGCGAAGTGGTGCCCATTGAGTTGCATCCACCCTTGTTTCCGTTGTCCAAACCATGCCCATTTTGGAGGCACACAGAATAACTGTTGTCGGATTCATACCTCGTGCAGCGACCACCTCCATATTCCCAAGTCCAACATTGCAAAACTCTAAGAGGTGATAGTCAGGTAGACTATATTCCATCTCCCACTAGAGGTTTGCCGCACTCACCCATTGAACTGAGCACCCCCGGAGCCCCTTGTGACCCCAGAAAATGAATTAAACACGCAACTCTGGTCTTATGGGGATAGAACCATAAGAGGCAAAGGTATCCCATCCTCCTTGGATCACCCAATGAGCCCCCCTGTGTACAAGGCTAGTCGGTCACTCCCAAAAATAAATGTCTGCCATGAGAAGCCCTAGTTCTTGTTTATGCCATTTTTTCTCAAAAATGGTAAGCCCTACATGTTATTCACATAATAATTCTATTAAAAGAACTTCCCCTAGCCATTACTTGGGGTTTCTAGTTAGATCATAATTAGGTTATATTTGAGAATAAGAAACCTTTAACGCTCAAAGCGGTGATAAAAAACATTGAAATCCTTGACATTGTATGTCAATCATACAATTCAAAGCAAAAGGAGCCTCATCCACATATCGAATTTAAAATTCCTTGGTAATTCTTTGATAGTGCAGCACAAAGATATCGCCCAGAAGGTGGGGCTAGGGGGGATTTTCTTCCAAACTGCCTCCCACTCCATTACTTTCTCTACAAGTATTATGGCATCGACAAATAATTTTTTTGACTTGTTTCCCTTAACCTATTCCTTCATCTAGTCTTAGAAAAATAGATTAATAACCTACATATATGTGGTGATTCATTGTTGATCATAAATTGGATGAGGGAACCTCAAGAATTCAAAGCTACTCACTTCAACCACACTTTCAAAACATTCAACATATTATCTCTTCTTTTAATCACATTGCTCTGATGATGTGTTCAGGGGCATAAATTAGGACATTGGTTGCCTCTCCAAATCTAGACCGAGACTGGACAAATGGAAAATTAAAGAAAATAAATAAGTTGTTTAGTCAAATATTCATGACTATTAGATCTAGCTAGACTTTTACAATGATAGAGGATTATAAAAAAAAAAAAAAAAATCTTTAATATTTTTTTCTCTATCTATGACAATTTTAACATGATAGACTTTGAGGTATTTATTGATTATGTATAGCTAACTAATATATACCATGTTTGACTTTTAATTGAAAAATTTGATTCTCCATCTCACTTGGAAGTGTTTGTGAGATGTTTTCTTTTTTCACAAAGAAATAGATTTTATCCTTTCACAATGGCAATATATATTATATGTAATTAGTTTTATTAATAAAATTATTATTATTTTTCATTAATAAATCTACATAAAGTATAAAAAAATAAGGCTAATAAAATCATATTAAAATAAATATCCAATTTCAATTATAGACATAAATATATTATTATTGTTATAAAGAAAAAAATGAAATTAATATGTTTGTTTTTGATTTTCAAATAAACATAATGTGTATTTTAATTTTAAATATACATACATTTTTATATAGAAATAATTTAATAAAAATACGTCAAAACATGTTTTTATAAGAATTTACTTAATTATATATAATATTATATATATAATATATTATAGGTTTAAATAATAAAGTCATAAAGATTTTTAAATTTAAATAATAAATTTATTTATTTAAATTAGGTTGAGTTTAGGTTGGGTCCAGTCTTAATGTTGGATGGAAGTATGATTTTCTTACTAGTGGGATGTTATCACTAGAATTGTTTAAAGCACATTCAAGCTTGGATGCCCCTTTGGATAGTTTAATTTCCCCAAAGGTGGCTCTTATCCTCGACCCCTCCCATGATATTTGAACCTATGGCCTGGTGTAGACTAAACTCCACACAAAATTGGTATACATCTCATTTATGATCAAGTCAAATAATAAATTGTTGTATGATAGTTCCTTATTTTTGGGACAAGAGACTCACTTTTGCATAATGACTTGACTCTTAATGTTTATGTATTTCCTATAAAATTTTCAAGTTAGTAGCTTGAGTGGTTGGGAGCTTGATTTTTTCTATGCACTAGGTTAAATTCCAAGGGACATGTTTGACCCATTGTAACAAGACTCGATGAGTAGGAAACCCCTTAGATAGATCCTACTCTTGCGGGGTCAGAACATCTAAGCTCTTGCTAACTCATAAGTTATTGGTATGTTGGATTATAGGATGTTGGATATACATTGGGTGTATATTGGTAGTTGGAACGCTTAAGAGTAACCCTTGCCTAGGTTATTCTCACAAATTATCAATTCACCATGGTAATATGAAAGAAGGAAAAAAACATATGGAAGGTAAGATACTCTACCCATATCTAAATTTCAATTTATAATCTATTATGAGAAAACACATGCTTTTAACCCATACACTCACTATACAATTATATAATATCCAAAACTATTAATCATTTCAAATTAAATGAGACAATAAATTATTTTACAATTATATCAAATAATTTAAATCTAATTTAATAAATTTTATTAAGTTTACTTTTAATAATTTTTATATTAATTAATTAAATAATATTTAGTGGAAAAAAAAGTATAATAATGCATATCTATATATGGATTTGAGGTTTTGTGTTTCAATATATCTAGAGAATCGTGGAGAAAAATCGAGTTGATTCAAAAGAAATTTATGACCTATAACCTAAAGATTAAAGGCAATACTCCATATCCTATCTTCTTGACTAAATCTAGCCTTTCCCCCATTGAAAGCATGTCTATGTTTCATTATCTGATGTATAAGAAGAAGCATTACAACATGGAAACCAAGATGTTCCCCATAATTTCTTCTAACTCTAGCCAAAACCCCCACCTTCGGCTCAAGCGGAGTTGGCACAATGATTCCCAATCTTGGTTGCTATATTGGGGGTTGAAGGAGGAGATCATTTTGGAGAATAAAGATAATATTAAAAATAATATTACTTCCAAATTGAAGAACAAATTATGGAATGATAAGGAGCTAGAGAGGAAAAGGAAGTCAAGGTATTATAAGGAGGTGATCAACCATATTCTCGCTAACCATAATTATCTCTCTTTCTTGACCACTGCTAAGAAAAAAATTAACATTAAGATAAGAACTAAGTCCCATGAGCTTCGAAGTGAGATCAGGCACTAACACATTCCCAAAACACCTTGGGAAGAAATTTTTTGTCAATTGTGTGACACTGAGACTGAAGATGAAAAACACTTTCTTTTGTATTATCTAGCTCATACTCATATCCATTCTCATTCCAAGGCACTTTTCACGCTACCAATATTCTTCAAGGAAACTATGGTGATCCAGGAATACTTCTTTCCCTTCTATTTCATCATAAAAATTAAATATTAAAAAGTCTCAATTTTTTTTTCTTCTTAAAGTAAGATATACTTCATTGGTCTTAGTGAACTTTAATCTTCTTCACCATATATATAAAGAAAACTAAAATTTAATATAATAAATTTCTATATTAAACAAAAAAAACAAAATGCAAACATATTATATTTATATAATAAATATTTTATAATATTTTTTCATACTAATTATTTTAAACAAATTTAATTATTACTATTATATATATATATTGTATGTAGTTAATATAATATATATATAATATATATATATATATATATATATATATATATATATATTTTCAAAGTTAAGATAATCTATTGATATGCACAAAAATGTACAGAGAGGACTAAGCCTCAGCAAAGTTTAACCTAGTGTTTCAACATATATCTGGACTACCCCAACATTGGGGAAACTAGTCCATAGAAAACAAAAAACCAGAAAGGGTTTCAGTTCTTAAGACCAAAAACCACAAAAGAAACAGTGATATTTTTCCATGACATAAGATCTAGACAAAAGACCAGATTCCAACAGAAACAAACAAAAACAAAAAGACCAGACAGAAGACACCTGGCAGCCACGTCAAGACACCTGGTAGCCATGTCAAACTATTTGAAATCATCTGGGATGGGTTCTTCAACAATTGGGCATGCCCAATCATTCGCCTGATCCCTCAACACACTGTCGTGTGGCTCACCAACATCGCCATGTGGATCATCCGTTGGATGGGCGTTTCCATGCATGCCAGTTGCCACCTGCGAAGCTAATCCTCGTGACCAATTCCACCTGAGGAGAGTGTGGCTACAGAGCTACCACCTTCACCATGCTGACTGCCACCAAGGTTCTTACCATGTAGAGAAAAATACCTTCGTCCAACACGTTCTTCCCTGTATTTCTACAATTGCTGCATCTGGGGGCATCCTCTTGTCGCAAGTCGAAATTTTCCATGTGAGAGGCAGTCTGTTCATTGTCTTCTATGAAGAATAGGGAGATTGTAGCGGTAATTACTGGCCTGTTTAGGATGCTACAGAATCTAAATTGGGTTGAGTGGGAGTGAGATTGCAAAATCACCATGAATTGCACCTGAAGACCGAGCATGACCCCGTCCACTTCATGTATTAGGATATCTGCCCACACCATATCTCTGGGGATGATGCAGTTCAGGGGAAGGAGAGGAGGCAACGAGCTCAGGGTGCAGGTCAATCTGAGGGTGAGTACTTCCTCCCTAAGTTCCACCTCTGCGACTTCACATTCGATGTCGCACCATGCTGGAATTTCTGGCTGAGTGCTCAGAGGGAGCTATAACAGAAGGAGAAATGATAGAGGGAGCACTAACAGAGGGATTGTGAGGGGGAGCAAGGTCAGTATGAGAAATGTTTAGATAGCAGAAACTGGAATGAGAATGGTGAAACCCATTTCCAAAATCAATGCAGCAAACTAACCAGCAACAACGCCCAGTTACTGTGTGAGAGTTGGGTTCATAGGCTTGAGGTGGGCACTTGTAGTGGAGCAGGAGAGAAGGAGAGACAATGAGCTGAGGTAAATCCATATACAAACAGTTAATGGATTTTCTTCGATTCATGCCTGCATTAAATGTCGCCTACAGTGTGGCAAGAAGGCGTCTCAGGGTGGTATGGGGAGTGGCGCCATCAGCCAAGTGGCCCATCCTTTCACCGCCAGTATTCATTGTTTCCATTAAATCATTGTGTGTCACCTACATTTGGGTGAATAATTATTTTATATTAACGTAAATAAACTAAATTATAAAATTTATATTTTAATAATAATTGCATATTAACATATTTTATTTAATTAAAATATATTTTAAAAAATTTACATAAAAAAAATATATTAAAAAATAGAAATCATTGTTAAAATACACAAACTCCATTTCAAAAAAGATATAATAAAGAAAAAAATGTAATTTTTATAATACCAAAGTAAAAATGAAGGTGTTATTGAAATAAAACATTTAATCATTATTAATCATCAAAATATTTTATTAAGCATACATATATTTATTTATCATCAAAATATTTTATTAAGCTTTAAAAAAGAATAATTTTTTTTTTTTTGCTAAGGCAAGAGTGGATCCTTCTATTCAATTAAAAAGGATAAATAGTGTACAAACGGCAACCTCGGTGTTAGGGCCCACCAATATGACAAGCCGACCTCAATCTGTGGTCGCAAGAAAACAAAGTGAACCTAAGGATGTGGCCCACAAACTCAAACCAGCAGTCCAAAACTGACCATTGGATCCTAGGCTAAAGATCTAGCGGATGAAAAACATATCAGGTGGCCAACAAGCTCACCTTTTAACAAACATATCAGACCTGATGAACCCAGTAAACCATAATTTATAACCATATCGGGTCCATTTTTGGCATAATCGGCGATCACTTTTACCACTCGAAATCCATCATTTGAGTGTGATTCATGAAAACAACTCGAAACATAACCATTGAATCTGACCCACCAACAAGCATGCTCAATCTTGGTCGTGGTCCTCACTTGATCCAACGGTTAGGGATCATATCGCGTAGACTAATAGCACTGATAGTTAGCGCGCGATGAGGGCGATAATCCCTCCCCACCCTTGGCCACGTGTCACCGTGAGTGGAATCACTCCCGATTGTGAAAAACCATTTCCAGCCTAAAGAGCATGCGATAAACTAGAAACCACCCCGAGGGTAGTAAAGCGATCACAGGAATACAAGCAAGGGTTTTTTGCTTGCCAAGAAAATCTTGATTCCAGCGCAAGGGCCAAAGGAAGATGAAGATCCCTCCTTCTGTCTGTCCCTCTAAGACTGCTGGTTTGTTGTTACCTAGGTTAAGGAGGTCGACATAGCCCTGCATCCTAAAACGGACCTCACATATGTCATAACATTTCATAATGAATCTAGATCAACGAGACCCTGTCTATCTGGCTCTATTTCGGAAATTATGTCTCTTGATTTTTCCTAATGCTGCTGTCGATCGCTAATGGCCCTGGATGAGCATCCCTCCTTCAACTTGTCATCTGTTATCTCCTCCCACCAGCAGCACAAGTCGATATGCTTGTTTCGTACCCCCTCATTTGCAACCCAGTCCGCAACTTTGTTGGCTTCCCTGCGAACATGCACCAACCTAAGAGTTCTCAGCCTTCTTAGGTGCACTTGGATTCTTTGGTAGACTTGCAGAAATCTCCAATTTTCTGAGATTTTCTTAGGAGTAGTGCCAACATTTATCCTCTTCACTGAGTTAATGACTAATTCCAAGTCAGCCTCAATGATGACAATTGGAATGTTGTTCTTGATCAGTATTTCCAGGCATAATTCCATCGCCATGAGCTTACCCATATTGTTCGTTTCTTTTCCTAGATAATTGTGGTATATGACTTGTATGTTTCCTTCCTCATCCCTCAAGACCCCTCCATAACCAGCTTCTCCCAAATTCCCTTTTGAAGCCCCGTCTATGTTGAATTTTAAAAAGCCATGAGAAGGGGTTTGCCAAGAAGACTTATTTGCTGAGATCTTCTTGTTAATCTGCATAGAACCCTGAGGGGGATGAACCTTGAGTTCTAACTTCTCCAAAATTCTGGCCTCTCTTTGTCTGATGGGTTTGCCAGTAGCTGCACCTCCCAGGATATGAACAGTCTCCTTGAGTTGTTTAAGGATAAGCTTAAGGATGCTGCTAACTAGACTCGCTTTCTCCTTGAAAATCCTGTTGTTGCATTCCTTCCAGACATTCCAGATTATGAATCCTAGGGTCAGCATCTAGGCAGAGTTAATGACCTCATTGTTCGAAAAAAATTCCGCTAATTCTTCAACGTAGTAGTGATGTCATTAACATCTCTATCTATCTGCTCAAAGACTTCTCCAACCCAATTCCAAAGTATTGTGGTGAAAGTGCATCTATTCAGTAGATTATTTGTAGTTTCTTCTTGTTTTCTACATAAGTGACATCTTGAGGGGCCAAGAAATCCTCTTTTTCTTAGGTTATCCCATGTCAGAATCTTGCCCTATTGAACGAGCCACTTGAACAGTTTTACTTTCATCCAATGAGGATTTTCCTAGATTTCTTTCCATGTCTTATCAATGTTTGGAAGTTTAAGCCCTACATCTATTCTTTTGGCTTCCTTAAGGTTGAAGAGACTTGTCTTGCTCTTTCCCCATCTTAGTTGATCATTCAAGTTTGAGTTCAAGATTTGTCTCTTGTCTAAAAGACCTTAAACGGCTATAGCTTGAGTATGTAGAATGCCCATTCCACTATAATCTGGAAGTTTCCAAGTTTTCCATTTCCCATTGTTCCTTTATTGGTCCCAATAGTCACTTACCCACCTTAGTCCTTTGTTGATGGTATCGGTGTGAATGTCTACTAATTCTTCACTTCGGAGATTGTCCTCCTGCTACCAATTGTCCTCCTAGAACTAAGCCAGGTTCCCATTTTTTATCTCCCAGAAACTATGGTTTTGGACTAGGGCCCTATTCTCCCATGCCCTATTCCAAATTGCAGAACCTTTTACTTTTCCTATCATTTTGATTAGAATGTTCTCCTGCCATTCGCTAGCATATTTCTGCTTCCATATTTTTGCCCAGGGGGCTTGTATTTCTTTCAGCCATCTCCACTAGATTTTGGCACCAAGAACTCTATTCAGAATTCCTCAGTCATGAAGACCCAAGCCACCATGGGACTTCAGTTTGCATACTCTATCCCATGCCACAAGGGCCCATTTCTTCTTTTCTTCACCTTTCCCCTAGAGAAAGTCTCTCTGAATGTTTCTTATATTGGTAATTACACTGGCTAGTGCTGGAATGGTAGATAACATATAGATAGGGATACTTTGGAGGATAGTCTTAGTGAGAATAAGTCTCCCTGCTAGATTTAGTGCTCTGTTTGTCCATTTACTGATATTATCTTTTAGCTTATTAAAAACAGGCTCCCAGATATCCTTGTGAAGCGGTTTGTCAGTGAGAAGAACTCCCAGGTACTTCACAGGCAGTGATTCCCTTTGAAAGCCCAAAATTCTCGAAAGATTTCTTTAAATTGAAATATTTGTATTGAAAAAGAAAATCTTTGATTTAGTGAGACTTACCTCTGTGCCTGCTTCCCTAGCAAACTCACTCAGAATCTGTTTGAATGCTTTGGCTTCCTTGATAGTGGGTGTGCCTTGAAGCATAGTGTCATCCACAAATTGTTGATGTGTCACCGTATCCCCACCTTGAGTGAGTTTCAAACCCTGAAGTCTCCCTTCTTCCTTAGCATCTCTGATAGCTCTTCCTAACGCTTCCATCATTAGAATGCAAAGGAAAGGAGAAAGAGGATCTCCTTGCCTGAGACCTCTAGAAGGCATGAAGGTTTTGGAAGGAGAGCCATTGAGAAGAATTCAACAGCTCGTTGTCGTAACTAGTGCCATAACCCATTTAATCCAATTGTAATCAAAGCCATAGGCTTTTAAATTTGCTCTTATGTATGACCAGCTAAGTTTGTCATAGGCCTTTGCTATGTCCAGCTACATTATCATTCCTGCCTGTTTGTTGGCAATGAGTGAATGAATCGTTTCATGTGCTTGAATTATATTATCTAGAATTTGTCTTCCTTCCACATAGCCCGTTTGTTCCTCTCACAGTAGGGTTGGGAGGAGAGGTTTGAGACGGTTGGAAATGACTTTGGATATAATTTTGTATATCACATTGCATAATGCTATAGGATGAAATCCGTCTGGAGAGGTGGCCTTCTCCTGTTTGGGGACTAAGGCTATGAAAGATTCATTGAGCACCTTTAAGACTTTATTAAATCTTCAAGCGTATTCCACTACCTCCAGGATGTCCTGTTTCACTATCCTCGAACAAGATTTTAAAAATTCCACATTAAAGCCATCCGGGCCTTGTGCTTTCTCGTTTTGCATCTCTCTCACAACTTCCTAAATTTCTTCCTCTGTTACTGGTCTATTGAGATTGAAATTATCTTCTCTTGTAACCAATTTAGGGATGTACTGAGTGAATTTTTCCGTAAACTGGTATCTATCTGCCGAGGTTTCCTTAGCAATTTTCTGAAAATGTTGGAGTAGAAACTTCTCCATCTCTTCATGAGTGTTTCTTTCTATTCGATGTTGATCTGTAAGTTTCACAATTCTATTGTTGTTTTGGTGAGCTATAGTGGATCTATGAAAGAATTTGGTGTTTCTCTCCCCTTCTTTAATCCATTGTACTCTGGATTTCTGTCTCCAGAGTATTCCTCTTGAAGGCATATGTTGTCCCACTCCTGCTAGAGTGACTTAGCCATCTCTTTCCTTTCATTTGTATAGCCTTCTGTGATAAGAATCTGGTTTATTTCCTTTAGTTTCTTTTCCACCTCTCCTTTAGCTTTGAAGAGGTTACCAAATTCCTTTGTATTCCACTCATTGAGTCTACCTTTAATGTGTTTGAGCCTGCAGTGAAGAAGAAACATCTTTGTACCTTGAAGGTGAAGCTCTTCCTTCCACCATTTTTCAATGTTTGTGAGGAAATCTGAATGTGTGAGCCAAGCGTTCTCAAACCTGAAGGGGAATTTCCTTGGTTTGTCAAAAAGGGAAGCCTCCAATTGGATAGGACAGTGATCTGAACCCCCAAAAGGTAGTATGAGTGCAGTAATGTTGCTTCCCCTGAGAAGAAGTTCCTCTAAAACCATAAATATGTCCAATTTTGAGGCCACTTGGGTAGGACCCCCTCTTTTATTATTCCAAGTGAAGATTCCATTGCTTGTTTCCATATCAACCAATTTCATATTGGCGATGAAGTTCTAGAAGGCAATTAAGTCTCTACCAAGTGTTCTAATTCCCCATTTCTTCTCCATGAGTGATTTTGTTATGTTAAAATCACCTCCAAGAATCCAGGGTAGAGCTAGGTATCTCTTCTTCATATCCTCTAGCGTTGTGACGAGTCAAATTTTGTCCTCCATTGGTTGCAGACCATAGACATTGGTGATCATGTAACATTTTCTGTCACCCACCAGTTGGAAAATTAGAGAAAGGTGATGTCTGGATGCCTCCGCATCAATCACACCAAATTTTTGTGGATCCCATAGAGTGAGAATACCACCAGCAGATTTATTTGTCTTAACTTCAAGGTATTCATATCTATTTACCCATTTGCTATGTTTTTCATGGATCCTCTGCATTGAGCATTTTGTTTCTTGTATGAATACTATGCCAGTTTTTTCCTCTCTAATTCTTTTACCTAGATTCCTCTATTTTCTTTTTCTCCCTAGTCCTCTAATGTTCTAGGTTGTGATTTTCATTGAGGTAGGGTTTTAAAGGACTAACTAGAAAGGTCTTTCATCCTTCCTGAATGAATCATGAGTTTTCCACACTCTAGTAGTATTTCTTTCTGTATTTTTCTTCCCCTCCTCTTGCCTGGATTCTTTGTTAGTTTTCCTGTTATTAATCCTATTGAGCAATTCCCTTTGTTTTCCTAGTTGTCATGTCCTCTTTTGACTCTTGCAACTGTTTGATGTGCCTTGCTAAGGAATATATGTTGGACCTTGTCCATGTCCTCCCGAGGGATGGAGTTTATTCCCAAGTTGCCTCCTTATTCTAGAAACTTTTCCAGCTATAGGTTCTCCCTTTCCAAGATCTCCTATAAATCTTGATCCTCTATACCACTTTCGATTTGAGTCATTTCATGGTCTTTTTCTATTTCCATGGTACTCAAAGGGTTCATTGTGTGTTCCTTCTGTTCCTGAGTGTACTCCATGCTGGTCTCTTTTTCTTTCCCCCTTGCTGTCTGATTCTCTATACTCTCTTTATCCCCTCCATCAGCTTCTTTTTCTCCTAAGATCTCAAAACTGTTGTAACTTTTTGTTTTATCATTCACACTAGGGTTATTTTATGTCTTCCTTCCTCCTCCTTTTCCTTTTTCTCCTACTTTGGTGAAACCTGACTGGTCTTTTCCTTTATTGGTATTTAGGTTTTCCTCCCTTCTATTGAGAGGACAGTCTCTGGATAGATGGCCATGCTCACGACAATTGTGACATCTGAATGAGATATGTTCATAGGCAACTGGTTGAACCCATTCCTCGTCATAGACTTCTAGAATGACCTCATCTGGAAGGGCTCCTGATAGGTCCATCTCCACACATATACGAGCATAGAATCTATATTTTCCCCTTAGAGTTGCCTCTGAAATTTTTAAGAAATGACCTAATTTATTGCCTATAGCTTTTAAAGACTTTGGCATCTATTAATCTAAAGGTAAGTAGTATAGTCGAATCCATACGGCTACCGAAGTGAAGGTTTCTTGTTCTGGCACAAAGTTCATCATCCATGGCCGCATATAGAGACTAGCAAATGCAAAGAATTATGGCCTCCTTCAAAAATTGTGTCTCTGTCTTCCATGTTCATAAACACCATAGTGAAAAAACCTTTAGATCTAAGATGTATATCTAACTCCCCTTTTGGTTTCCAATTGTATTTTATCCAGGTGTACAACGCTTTCTCTGATGGCCAGATTCCCATAAATTTGCATATGATGGCATAGTTAGCCATGTGAACCCTGTGCGCTTGCAGAGTTGGATCATTCAGAATAACCCAAGGTTTAGTTATGGTCTTGGGTTTACAGGGCCCCATCTTAGCTCGATTCTCTGATCCTTGACCTCTGTCTTCCTCTTTCTCCTCCTGATAGTTTTCTTCGTGGGCCCCTTGATCTACATTGGTTTTGCTGCCTTTCGCCTTCTGAGTTTCTGTGCTTTTTTCCTTGACCTCCAAGGGTTGTGGAGGCTTGTTCTCTTTCCCTCCACTTCCTCTGTTTGTTACCATATTAATGTAGGAGGGAGTGGAGCTCCCTCCTCCCTATGTCTCCATGGATGCTTGTTGCCCTCTGTCACTTGCTTAGTTAAACCCTAGAACCAAAGCCACCGCCAACTTCCTTTGATCATAATATCAAGCTTTAAAAAAATAATAACTAAAATATAATATTAATAATTTGAATATCAATTTTAATTTATGATTATTATTCATTATTTTTATATTAAAATTGAATTTTCAAATTTATTATCATTATTATTTTAGTATTCAAAAGAATCAATTAGGTTAATTTGGTATTTGTGTGATATGAGGTCAATTCTAATTGTTACTACTATTTTTTTTAAATTCCTACCTATAAATATTGTTGAATCAAGAGATTTGAATCTCAAACCTTCTTACACATAATACTTTATTTTCGCAATCATCAAAAACTACACCACCTCAATTATTTTTTTTTTTTATAATAATTTAAATAAAAAAAACCCATAAAAAATTATAATTTAATATTAAGTAAAATATTTACAAAATTTTAAAAACATTATAATAACTATCATAAATATTATTTTTAAAAATTATATGAATTTACATTAGACTAAAATAATAAATCTATATAGTCATAAAAAATATTAAATTTCAATATAAAAACATAACCATCGTTATATGAGTTAACTATTTTATAAATTTATATAAATGGAAGTATACAAAATATCAATATGTATTTATGTATAATTTAAGAATAAAAAAAAAACAATTATATTATACTATGAAATAGAAAAATAAGAAAAATTAAAAACGGGTTATAATAGTATGAATGAATATTTGTGAAATGTAGATTACTTAATTTGTTCGTAGTTTAGTTTTTATCATTTTATTACTATAAATCTTATGGGAAGGATTAGGTTAGGAGTCATTTGTCGGATAAAAATTGTCTTACAGGGTTTCTATTATTAACTTAGTTTCATATAATCTTAGTGATAGTGTACCATAGGTGGGGAGAATTCTTCCATCCAACGTTGCAACTTGCCGTGGCCTAGGCTCAACATAGTTGGAAAGAAAAAGAAAACTAGTGAAAATATAAATGAGCGGTAGTTCAAATAGTAAATTTTAGTCAAGATAACCATGGTCAAATCATATATCTATCCTTTACTATAGATAAAATTAATCAACCATTGGTAGTGAACCATTCCCAACCATACTATACTAAATTCAATCCAGATCATCCAACATAATTAAAGCATAGTCAAACATGGTCAATCATTAAAAACCATAGTCCACCATATTTGATGATGGTGAGTAAGATGCATAAATAATGTTACAAATACTCTTCAACTATTGTCAACTATAGTGAAATATTCTAGTCAACATGGTTAACCTTAGTCAATCTCAATCAAATGTGGTTAACCATGCTTAAACCATATGCACGTGAAAAGGCTAAGTGAATTGTGAATGAGTAGTAACCCAAGTGGAATATGCAAATGCATAGTCACATGCCCTCTTCAATCATTGTCAACTATAGTGCACCATGGACAAGCAACATGGTTAACCTTACACTCATTTTCAATCAAGCATACTCAACAATGACACACTAAATTGACCATAGCCAAACATTTTCAACCATCATCAACCATGGTCAACCATATTCAACCAAAACTAATGATTTTGATTTATAATCAACTATAGTCAACCTTGACCAACCGTGGTTAACAGTGTTTAAAAATAATTAACCATGCTCAATTTTTAATTAATAACCATAGTTAAACATGGTTAGTCATAACACAATATGGCCAATCATATCTAGCCATTGTCAAACATAGTAAACCATTATTGAATACTTCCGTTCAATCTAACCACTAGGGAATGTAGGGATTGAACCATAGTAAAAAATTGTATCAACAATGCTCAAACATAATAAACCATGATCTATTGTAGTCAAACATGACTAACCATGGTTACAAAGGCCAAACATAATCAACCAATTTTAAGCCATTATTAACCATATTCAAACACGGCTAGCTTTTTGAAATACAAATGACCATGTTCAAATATGGTCAACCACACCCAACCATGGTTAAATATAGTGTAATAAAAATAACTAACATTGGCAATAGTCAAATATGAACAATCATTTTAAGTCATAGTTAAACAAAGTCAATCATAGTTAGCCATGGTTGTTTGACAATGGTCAACCATGATTGGTCATACTGGTTAAACATTCATAATCATAATCAAGAATAGTTAGCCATGTTAAAAAATGTTTAACCATAGTCGAGCATGGTCAAAATAGTTAAACATAGTCAATCATCATCAAACATGGTCAATTATAATCAATCATAATCAAATATGGTCACTCATAATCAACCATGGCCCACTACATGGAATATTATTTATTGTGACATATTATTTGATGAATGTTGCAATGCCACATAGGCATTAAAGAAAGTCAAGATTCAACAAACACATGTCTCAATATCAACCAAAATATCCCTCTATGAACATCAAGATGCAACAAAACTTGTAATGCATGTCATAACGTAACATGACATTTGATGAATGATGTAATGCAATAAAACCCATAATGAATGTGACATCACATTTCATGAACATTGTAATGCTACATAGTGATTAATTCCATGAAATGAATGTCACAATCAATCATAAGGTCATTAAGGAATGCCACATATCGATACTATCTTTGATCAACATTGTAATGTGACATAACTAGTGAGGAACATAACAAGTTAACATAATCGAACTAAGAAGAACATCACTACCTAGATTCAACCAAACTCATTGCAACATAACCCTTAAATTGAACATACAAGTTAGTTACAATGAATGTTGCAATGTAACATAAACATTGAGGAATGCTAGAATGCAACATAACTTTTAAACAACATCACAATACATAAAAGCCGTCAACGAATGTCGTAATATGAGATGAAATTTGTCAAATGTTTCAATGTGACAAAACTCTTAGTGAGCGTCATAGTGTGACATCACATTTCATGACTATTACAATATGACGTTACCATTAATACCACGAGAAGAATTCCATAATTTAAAATAACAATTAGAGAATTTCAACCAAATCAAAATTAATGGAATTTAATGTGACATTACCCTCAATGAACATTGCAATGAAATGCAACCATTAAAGTTAGTGAAGATAATTATTATAATATGAGATAACTGTCACAACTTAAAAAAATGTTGCATTGCAACAAAATCCTTTATGAATGTCACAATGATGTCATCTTTCATAAACTTTGTAATGAGACTTAAATGCTAATAATATTATTAAACCGTTGATGTTAGCAAACCATAATGAACAATGTCCAACCTAAATTAATGAAAAGCAATGTAATGATGACCACCACAATGAAACATCACCATTTGGGACGGGTTATATGGCAATTTGACTTATTAGCAAAGATAAAAGTTGCAATTTGATTAAGGAATATGAGTTATGACCAACCCAAGTGTATCAAACTCAGTGCAACTTAACCTTTGACATGTGTCACAATGCGGTATCACATTTGATGAATGTTATAATATGACATGACCCTTAATGTTGCAAGATGAAGGAATATAATCCGTCACCATCTTAAGCAATATTATAAAATATATTATATGAAAGTGCATAATTTCATCTCAAAACACTCGTGTAATTGAAAATGGCCAACCACTTGTTATTTATTTAAATAGAAAATGCTCCGTTACAACATTTGATGCTCCCTCATGGCATCTTGGGCGGTATGTTACTGCAGCAAATACCACCATTAGCTGCAAGTTCACATCGAGGTGTGTCTGCAGGACAGTCCGTATCCGATTTGCAGTGCGCATTCGTATTACAATGGTAGTCTAACACACCCGTCGCTGTCACACCCTGACCACCTGCAAAAATCACAATACCAACATTAAAAACGAGATGTTATTATGCACAATTTAACATTTATACATTAAACACATGGTAAATCAACAATACGAACTTTAAAAATAAGATGTTATTACACACATATAGTAAATCAAATGAAAAAGATGAATGTTACCATGGGCAGCGAAAATCAAGAAAAGGACAGCAATGAAGCCCATTAACATTTTAAAGTTGATGGACACGCCATTGAGTTTTCCCATTTCTCTCCACACACAATACACACAACAAAGGCAAAATAATGTCTCCAGATTACAGTTTGACTCGCCTCGACTCGATTCCTCAATGAAAAGCAGCGCTGCTTATTACATATTTATAACATTCTTGCTAACTCAATGTGGTGTTGAAAAGAGAGGTATCTGCAAAAAAATCCGCGAGGGTGCAGAAAACATATTGGGAAACACGAGGGATAAACTTGGCAAACGGTCTAAAATATTGAAAATTTATTCATTTTTACAAAGTTCGTGAACCGTTGCGGAAAATTAGAAGAAGAAATTGACCAAATCTTAAGAAAAAATAGAAAAGAAAGAAGTCGAGCAAGGAAAAAATTGCTATTTTTGAGCCGGAAAAAAATAGTGATTTGGTGAAAAATGAGCTATTTTAGTGTATGATTGATAACAGTGCCGTGCTGTCACTGCAAAAACCTTCATTTCATTCCAAAATATCTCTCATAGAATTTGTAAATTCTGTCATTCCTCTGATTTTTTCGAAAATCTCGGCAGAAAAAATGTTTCCCTCTGAAATTTCGCTGAAACTCTCTAAACGCAAAGCTGAAAATACGTTTCGCTGAGATACTTTGCGATTAAAGTGTCTGGTTCCTAGACGACTATCGCTTATTCTTGGAGTTTGACTAATTAAAGCCTAGTTCAATAATGTCAAGAGGTTGGAATGTGTGTGAGAGTTCAGTAGAGATGTCAGGTGGGCCTCATGCAAGGACCTCCCTTGCATGAGGTCCACATGCATATTATTTTATTTTTTTAATTACGATTTTAGCATTTTACTAGTCCAATATTGTCGTTTCCAAGTTTGTTGACATCGGTGATCTGTGCTCCCGTCTTCCCTCTTACAAACGTTTTTTAGGGAGCCTGCTCAAGCTAGAACAGGAAATTGTTCGAAAATTCCACCATTTTAGTGTACAAACTGACATTTATTACAGTATACTTTGGAATTACTTCAATAATAGTGCATAGCGCAGATACCTCTAACCTTTACAGCATTCTCCTTGAAAACATCGAGCAAGCTAGGGTGAATTATTACCACAACATCCAAACTGTTCCAGAAACAATGTCGATTTCAGGAAACTTCACATTATTCATAACCTAAATTCCTAACACTTTTACACTTATTTCACACCATAATTCCATCGCTTATCACCCATTCATATTTTACACTTCGTATTCATATCTTACACTTAGTGTTTGATTATCATTAGGCTTAGCTTTTCTATGATTATAGATGATTTATTCAAAAATTATTAATCATGTTTTTTTCTATGTTTCTATTGCCAAAATTCTTCACAAGCGTGTAGATGAAAATATGCAATTTGGGGTTTCGACATCTCAGCATGTTTTCGGGAACAACCGAGGAATTTTATTGTCCAAAGTTATGTTCTAACACCTTCTCATGAGTTGGATTGCACCCAGGGCTCACATGTGCGTCTCTAGAAGAAAATCAACAAATTGGCTCAAAATCCTCACAATTTTCAAACTGCCAAGCTGTTCCTCAATTTGCATGCAACTAGAGGTGAATCAGGAAAATATGAGCAAATGGGTTATTTAAAAATATAAAAAACTATCTAAAACCAAAACCGTTTCTCAATATTCTCTTTTGTTGAAAAGCTACACATGAGTCTTTAAGGTAGTTTCATAAAAAAACATTGTTTTTCCAGAACTCTAGAATCTTGCAAAAAAATCCAAACCAACTTTGGGCATGCTACCTGAGGAGATGGAGTTGAATGAGAAAAATATAAGATATTTTTTTGTTGAAAATATGAAAAATTAGGTTCCCTCCAATAATTTTACCAAAATTCACCATGGTTAGGAAGATATGCAAATATCTTTGAGACCAATATGTTAAACAAATGCAATTTTCCAGAATTAAGGAAATGGCAATTTCTCCTTGTAAATTTTATAAATGGCTTAGGCGTGCCTTGTGTGGGAGGGGGATGTGGATAGAACAAAAGAAAGGATTGTTGTAATACATTTTTGGATTTTCCTCAGAAGGACTAGCAAGGATGTATGCATATGAATTTCTATTTTGAACTTTAATACAATTCTGATTTTGCACTAAATTTGTTGTAAGTATTAATGTGTTTTTTATTTTTAAAAGAGTATTTCGTTAATTTAAACTTTCTTCGAGAGTGGGAAGAGCTCACCACCGTCTGGAAGAAAGTTTTGTAAACATTAAAGGATATAGGTAGCATGTTTGATTTATATCTAGATGTAGGGAATTTATTTTGAAAGCATTTGTTAATTAGATCTCATAATTTTGATTCTTTACTTAAGACTATAATTTGTTTTTCTTGAACTTAAATAGATATATCATCTTCAACTCGTTGCAAACTAATGAATTGTCTTGGTCAATGATTATATTGCATAAATAATCCCTTTGTTACAGGTTTACGATTGGAATACTCAAAGGTGCTTCTTAATTGGATAAACAAGAGATCAGAAACTCTATTTCTTTTAAATATGAATTGAATTTGATTTCATACCTCAATGATTCACTATAATTTCTTGTAACATTGTGTTTTGGCAATCAAGTATTTGAAAGCAATGCAATGAAACCATTAAATCATTGTTTGGGGTTGTAGTTTGGGTTTGAAATTCATTATAAATGTAATTACTTATTAATAGAATTGTTGGTTAGTGCGCTTATGTTTCAATGATTTCTTGAGATTGATTAAAGTAATCTAAGGATAAAATAGTTTCTTATTTTGTAGTCTTTTAGATCTGAAAGCATGTCAATTAGAATCTTGGTTTACTTGGTTTCCTTTAAAGCAATTGCAGAGTGATGATAGAGGTTAGTTTGAATGCTTATTGATTTGTGTGAACCCGAGAATTAGATCATTTGCAATCTTGTTTGAATTATTGCCTTAGTTTAACATCGTTTGAGTGAAAGTGAATTCTATTGGATTGAGATTTAGCATAAGTTTGAAGTTATTTTGAGTTAGTCTCAATTGATTTAAGATTCTTACATTTAGATTAAATAGATGTTGGTGTTTGATTTCAGATTTCCATTACTTCGATTAAGATTGAAATCGTTCAAATGATAATTAGTTTTGTTTGATTTCAAATTTCTAAAGTTTATTGTTTGAATTGCAGTTAAGTTTTACTTGCATTGAGATTATGTTTGACTGACTTACTTAGATTGATGTTAAAATTGTTTATGCATTCTATACTTAATTCAATAAGAATTTGATGTTAATTTAGGTTAGATGCTTTGATCTTGTGTTACCTTTTCTTGCGCCTCTAAGTCTTACGACCCCAGATTGATAATTTAATGTTGGAATTATAACATATAATTTCTCCAACATGTACTAAAAAAGAACCATTTTGCTTCACTTGTATTAACATACCATCCTTTGTGAATTCCTTAGTGATTGTACACACATTTTTATATCATTTTTTTGAATGGTTTTAGGTGATTATTTCCTAGACAAACCCATATATAGTTGCAAAAGATACTAACTTCAACACGGGTTACAACTTCTCTAGCACAGTTGACTCAAATATTGCCAAATAGAGAGCTTACGCTTTATACACTGGAGTTTTTCCATAAGCTTTGTCTCTGTATAGGTTAGTGATAAATTTTGGCTATTATTTTTATAATTTTCAGTATCAATCAAATGAACAGAAATGTTTTGGGATTAAGGTTTATATTTAGCGTTAATGTTTATTAACTTTGAGATATTTTTTTTTTTAATGGACATTCAAGCCACTTCATGGTGACAACATGGAGATTCAACTTGAAGAATTATTCTAAGTGTACAAGATAATGTCGTATTTATAGAGTTTCGATGCAAATGGGTATGTCCACTTATTTTGGAAGTTGTTGTTTGATATTGTGAAGATTTTTCAGGAATCAATTGGCAAAACAGAGTGGCAAACAACAATGTCAATGAAATCATAATTGCAAAAAGAGATCAAGGTGAATGTTCAGATGCAATTGTTGAGATAAAGGTTAAAACATTGGATTCACATATGTACACTTTAAGAGTCGATAAATGTGTGAGTATTTTATTTTTTGTTCATTATTTATCTTAATTTTAATTGGAGTTAAAATTGGATATGGCCAGACTAATTATGAACTCATTAAGCTCTAAACGTTGATGTTCTACTACAATTTTTATTATAACATTCAAAAAAGAAACAAACAAAACGGTGGAAACTTTATAATGTTATATATATTTATATACATTTATATTTTTTATCTTACTTTGAGTTGCTTACTAATGTAAGCAACTCTCGACCATCCCCTTCATCATCTTGTTGAGGTAGAAGAAATGTCTCTGAGAAGAACCCTGGGACTCATATTATGGGAATGATATAAAAAGGAAACTTTATAAAAGAAAACAAACATATATGTATGTTTTTTATTTGATAACTTCAACCTTAAATGTTAAGGTAGTTTCTTTACTCGAGGCTCGAGGTTATTTGAATTAGAAAGCTTATTTCTTATTTAGGGAAGAAAGGTGAAAGCAAGCTTATTTCTTATTTAGGGAAGAGAGTTGAATTAGAAAGCTTATTTCTTATTTAGGGAAGAAAGGTGAAAGCAAGCTTATTTCTTATTTAGGGAAGAGAGGTGAAAGTTCATGGACATAATTTGAAAAGGGCATGGTTGATATTGGGTAAACTTATACTAATGATATAAAAAAGAACTATACAAAAGTTATATGTGAGTTTTTACTTGAAAAAATTGAAAGTTAAATAATAGGATAACTTCTTTGTTTATTCTTGATACAAATTTACTGTGTTATTGACCTGAATAACAAAATATATGTTCTTATTTTCTTTTTGGCTTTTGCTAGTTGAGGACAAAATTTACCTCATTACTAAATGAGAATAATGAATAGTACATAGTTTGCTAGGAGTAGTGGGTACAATTTACTGGGGAACGAAATGAAAAGAAATAAAGTGCAATTTCAGAATGTGTAGTGTGTGTTAGAATAAGAAAGCGGACATAAACAATGCTTATTTTGGATTCGGCTTGATAATGGAAGTTCAACTTTCCATCTGAAGCATCGGGACAGGAGGACTCAATAAATGTAGAAGACAGCGTGATTTTTATGACCTGCTCCGGTTTCGATAAGGAAATGTAAGTACAATTCAACCACCAAAAAAATTAGAAAAGTTGGCAAAGAATAAGAGTTGTTTATGTTTAGCAAATTTTTCAAATTGTGAAAACTGAGGATTCCACATTAAGCTGAAAAGGGATAAAATTTGATTAGTTTTGTAGTAAGTGATAAATAGGAATGTTGTTAGGATCTTTTTTTTTTTTCTTTTCTTTTTTCTTTTCTTTCTGAAATGGAATATCCAGGGGAGTTATAAACAAAGAAATTGTATATGCTTGATAATGAAGGGATTTTATAAGAAATTTGTTTTTGGGTATATATCATAGTATAATAGCTTTTAAGAATTCAAAAGTACAATTGGGACAAAATATTTCTGAAAGTATTTAATTCAAAATATGAAAAAAACATTTGATCAAGAAGAAAGTAGGTATCCTGCAAACTTTTGTAACTTTAGTAATTGAACCAAAGGTATTTATGCCTCTGCATTGAAGGCCAATGATTCACGCTTCAGAGTGAAATTCCAATATAAAATCCTAGGGACAAAATTGAAATTAAATTTACTTTCAATACTTATTTTCCTTGAAAATAAAAGCAATTCAATGATTTGATGCCTCTTTCTCGATTACATATATGCCTTTTTTATTGCAATATATTCTATACTCCTCACAAGATACAAAAATGGATAGTCTCACGTTTGATGTGCTAGTAATATTATGAAGATATACCATTTTTACTGCAATATAGTGTATCTGCATGACACTATACACATATGGTTAGTCGTGGAATTATTCATGAGAAATATGACAATGAATGCACATAGATCTATTAGAACTTAGGATATGGAAGGAAAGAAGTGGAAGTACCTTGGTGTGAAAACTAATGATTGTTTATATGCACTCAAATATTTTTGTTATTGTGCTTGAACACATTGTGTGCAAAGCCTTTCTTTATATAAATATTACTTTGGTTATCTATTTTATGGGGTGAGGGATGGAACTAAGAAAGGCTATTCATACCTTATGTTATCTTAGATGTAGAGTTAAGTTGTAGAGATCAAATGTGAGAAGGTTAAATAGTAAAGCTTGTATTCATTTGCATGATGATTGATCTTCCTCTCACTCTTCAAGTTGGTAGATTGTTATCCTCCAAAATGCTTATTAAGTAAGTCATTATCATTTAAAACTATCAAGATGAATCTGCAAAGAGAAATTTAAAAAATGGAATGGGTGAGTGGAATAACTCTACCTAGATTTTATTTACAATGGACCTTTTCTATACGTTTCCTTGAATGCTTCAGATTCTGATCATGCAGTAACTCTGTTAAAAAGAAGTTGGATGGAAGGTTGTTTCTTATTCTTGTTCGTCTCTTCATTTCAACACATAGAAACCAGTTGGTTTATGCCTTTTAAGAAGAGATGTTTTGTCTATTAGAACAAGTAATTGCTTATGGGATTATATGCTTCTAATGAAAGTGTACTTAGTAGGTCTCAACACAATAATGAGAAAGGGAATTGTGTTTTTCCAGATAAGAGAGTACAGGAAGTAAAATTCATTAGGATATCTCTAAATTTATTACTTATAACCTGTGCAAATGACAAGAAAGGTCATAGGAAGAACTATTACATGTTGCAGTATTGTTATGGACGCACATGAAAGTGATAATGGAAGTGAACACTATGATTATGGGCTCACATGAATGTGATAATGGAATTAGAAATGAGAAACATTTAAATTGGTATTGTTATTAATATTATTACTTTTTTTTCCCAAAATTTTCTTTAATCTCAATTTCCATTAAGAAGCATAATGTTATAGAGGAGATGTTTGAGGGTATCCTTGGTTCCTTTTCTTTTTGACAAATTTTTTCACATGATTGAACATGATGCATGCATATGATTTATCTTGTGAAAGATAGGAAACAATTGTAGTGTGGAAGTTGATATAGAACACAACATCATGCTCAACAATTTTCTTATTCAAACATTCTAATATGAATGAATGTCTAGTGAGCCTCTTTTGTTGTACATTTGACTTTAAATGGTAATTCAAAGGGTTTTGTGCACATGTGTACTCTTTCTTGGAAATATATTGTTGCATGGATATGCTACAAAGTTTATTGTAAGTAATTAATTGTGTAGTCTTTGATGGCACTTTAACTACCAGAATATTGTTTTGTGATTTTGTTAGTATATATGGAATTTGTTTGAAACCAACAACTTTATAAGACAGTAGGAACAATATAGGAGTAGGTGGTGAAGTTTTGATAAATGCATCAAGTTAGTCAATATTTTCAGCCATGCACATAGAAGGTGAATTTACTAGTTATGTTTTTTGTTAGATGAATATGTAAAACTTGTAACTTTTCCAAGATTGAACTAGGGTTGTGCTAGCTCGGGTCAGGTTTAAGAAATATGAAGTTAACGAGGTCGTGCATAAAATTTATAGTAAAGATCACATGCATCACGCATAATAGTACGTGTGTGAAACTTCTCATATGTGGTAGGATCTTATTGTGGTTATGTATTTTCATGATATTTTTTTATTTAATGAGTTCAAATTTGTTATTTTGATAATAATTATTATGGAGTGTAAAAACATAATCAATAATTGTGCTGCATTTTTCAATTCATTTGTTTCTCAACTTAAATCTGAATGTATTTTCCACAGATATCAGTGATATGATTACAAATTTATTGCATGTATTTGTCTTGTGCATGCATTCAATGTTTTTGTATTTACTATGTATATGATTGAGTTTTGGGCATCTTTTGGGTTGGAGCATATTGCTATCCATTATTTTGGGCGCATGTGTGGCAGTTATTCCGTCTGATCATTTGATATTTAGATAACATGGAACCTTGTTGTCATTTCAAGAGAATGTTTCCCTCATTTTTTATTCTAGCTCCTTCATAGGAAGATGAATGTTTCCTTGGCTCATGAGAAAGGTTTGTTAATGAAAGGATGTATTATTTGTAATGTATATATGAACCTTTGGAATATGTTAGGCTATTGTTAGTTTGTGTATTTCTCATACCAGCTTGTTCTAGGTTGAAACATGTTGGCTTTATATTACAATAGTTTTTATATAGAGTTTGGTGGTATCATATATGGATTAGGTATGTGTTAATGGTTGAGAGGACCAAGAAGAAAATTTTGCCTATATTTGGAAGGTACAATGACTTATTAGAAATACATAATTGTTTCTGTTTCTGTTAAGTCTGCTACATGTTGCTGATATTCGAGGAGCAGAAGTAAGCCTGGTCTTTGGTTTTGCTCAAAAGAGGCCTACACCAGTTATTCTCACCTTCCCCTTCACCTCACTCATCCTCCTTTCACCTCCATTTCTCGGGGCTTGCTATTAAAAATCATATAAAAAACCTTTTCTCTTGAGCCCGAGCACTAAAACCTAAACCCCCATACAACCATGATCACGTGACCTCGCGCCTCCGTAACCCATCGTCGTCTTTTAATCGTGGCCGCTGATCATCGCACCTTGATCTAACAGTCCCTGCCACATTCAATGAATAACCTGCCCATTTGAATAACCTCTACCACGATCGGACGACATTTGCTCTTCCCGCGCCCACGAAGTGACAGTCCGTTAACGCTCGATGGAGAGTGGTTTCCGTTTCCATGCATCGCCCTCTAAGTGGTATCGCACGCCATTGTACTTTTACTGCCCAACCCCCAATGGCGGTGCGAGAAATACCACTTACTGTCAAACCCATTTTCGCATTCGGTAACGCTCGCGCATCTTCGATGCCCGATGACCATTGAAACTGTCCACACGAGATCCAACGGCTTGCGTTCACTCCACTCCCATATCTCCCAGTACTCCCTGCCAAGCAATCCCAACCGTCCATTTTCTAGATCCTATGGCTGATCTTCCCCCGTGATCCAACCTGTCTGTTTGCCATGCAGTACGCATCCTCGAACTGTCCCATGCACTCGAAAGGACGAAGGTGAGCAGTTTTTGGTATTGTTCGAATTTGCTCCTCAACAACCACATTCAAAAATCAGTATGGATGAGGAGGAAAAGAACGAAGCCCAAGAAAGTGTACGCATTTAACAGTTATGGAATTCCATCCTACACGACACTCCACCTACCTGCGAGGACAACAGAGCACCTGAGAAGATCGGATTTGTTCACTGAAGCAGGAAAATTGCACCAGTGAATACATCAGGCAGTTAAAGCGGTTGGTGGTCAATTGTGACCTCCCAATACTTAGAATGGCCGAGTGCCTTTGTAATTCAAACTCTATATATACCCAGAAACAAGCTGTAATCAAGGTTGATGGTTGTTGTTTTGATGTAAGGTTCAACTTCTTGAGACTGTAACTACTTTGATACTTGCAACGTCTCATCTTCATTTTCAGCTAATACAAACTTTTTTTGCTTTTAATTGCTCACTTTCCATTCCTTTTCTATTCTAGGTTGTGCCTGTTATGTAGTTCTCCTGAACTCCGGATGTTTAGCTTTAGAGGAGCTGTCATCCTACCTCTGTCTTAAAATCATGTATGTATCAGTGAAAGTGTTATTGAGGTTTCTTTTCACCTAATGCCAGAGAGATGTCACCTTGTCTATGCATTAGGGAATTAGATTTGCAGATTTCTTTACTAGTTTTAGCCGGTCATCACAAGGTTTTGTGCATCTACTGGTGTGGTCAGTATTATCCATATTCACCTAATCCTTAAACTGTGAGTAATTGGTGGTCTAAAGCCTTGTAGTTTGGGGGTGTTCATGCATGTCTGGAGTCAAGCAAAGTAGGAGTGGTTATCTGGATTGAACAAGCATCATTCCTTCCGTTCATCCATCTGCAACATTAAGTTGAATTAGTAATGTCCCAAGCATCTCCGAGCTACAACCTAGGAGAGTTTCTTGGGGTGATAACATTAATTGGCGTCGTTGCCAGGGAGAGGAGATTGAAGCTCAGCTTCCCTTGGAGAACGACACAGTTCCAGCTTTGATGATAGACAAAGTTTGGACATATTTCTGGTTGTAATCATCTATCTGGCGACTTTACTGAAGGACCAACCTAGTGGCGACTCCACATCACAGTTCTGGCTCAGTTTGTGAGGCATACCCGGAGAAATCCTTAGAAATCACCAGCTCACCCAATGCCTGACCCTGAGAAGATCGTTAAGCAGAAGAAAACATTGCTAAAAGGAGCATCAGGATTAGGTAAGCCTAAGAAATCTTATGTATCTATGTAGGAGAAGATTATAGCTGAGAATGTACATTTTGAAGATATAGAGCCTAACATCGTTAGTGAAGAACTACCCTCAAAGGTTAACAAAGCTCCTTGTCCTTTTAGTTTCCCTTTGGATCTCAATCCAAAGAAAACTTCCCATACAGTCCATCATATTCCCTTGTCTCTTTCATCTATTTCATTGTTTCCTACCCTCCAATCTGCCAGTATCCTTTCACTTACCCCAATCATGGCAGGCCAGCAAGCACCCACAAAGATGGAAAGAATCATAGCTGATAGGTATGGACCCCCGGCCTTGCCTGTTCCTTTAAATTCTATGCCTACAGGAGAATACCAAAAATACATGCCTAGATTCACTGGCACATAGGGGGTAATAGCTGAAGAACACCTTGAATCGTTTTATGGTTATGCTGATAACCTAGATATCAGTGAGGATGATGTGTGGATGAGAGTGTTTTTTCAGAGCCTTAATGGAGAGGCCAAAAAGTGGTTCAGAGAATTGACCCCTGGGTCTATTGCTGACATTGAAGCCTTAGATGATGCATTTTTGAAGCACTGGGGAGATAAAAAGGACTTGCTATATTACCATACCAAGTTTGGAAACATCAAGAGGGAAAATAGGGAATCATTGCCTGATTTTAATAAAAGATTCAATCGTATGTATAGTAAGATACCAGCTGAAGTGAATCCTACCCCCACCTCTGCGAAACTTGCCTATGCCAGTGCTTTTGACTCTGATTTCTGCCTACTATTGAGAGAAAGAAGATGTACCACTCTAGCTGAAATGCAAGATGCAACACTAGAGGTGGAATCTAATATCATGGCTGTAGAAAAGCTCAAAAGCCATGCTGATAGAAGGAGGCAGAGAGGTGAGGCTTCTTCTTCCTCTGCTTCACCATCAGAACCTAAGCTAGACAAGATGACTAAGATGTTAGAGTCATTGGCAACTGAAGTACCTAAGCTGAAACTTGAGCAGAGCTCAGGGAAGACGAGGCTTCCAAACACTTTTTCTCCAAGAAACCCAAATCCATTCAAAAGAGAAAATGAACAGTTGCAAATCATTCAAAGGGGTTGTTATCACTCAGGTTTTCCCTAGGCTCCTAATAGGGATACGGTCGAGGTAACCACAAACCAATCTTCTGATTGCAGGTTCTAGCCCACCTGCAATCGCAGAGGGCTCTCTCCTTTTGATTCAACCTTAGTTGATGATTTTAGGCTAGCTTTCTGACTTCAAGGGAGTGTTGATTGTGATTGGAAAGAAGGTAGGATTCTCAAACAAAGAGGCAAGGTAAGAAGCGATAAGTTTCGAACCATTGGGCATGGAGTCACAGATTGAGGCTTGCAAGCGTTTTCTTGGTCATAAGGGGATACGGAGCGGGATAGCCACACAGGATACAATTTTCTGTCTGCTGAAAGTACGGAGTGAACATCAGGGATGAAAGGCAAAGGAGAATCTTTTCATCATGCTGACAAAGAGGAGAAATGGATGAATGGGATCCAGGAGCAGTTAAGAATTCCTAAGACATGCACTCATATGTCAAAGAAACAGCGTAAACCAGATCATTTAAGAATACAAGCTCATAAAGGTTTCTGAAGAAAACATTGAAAAATGCAGAAATTGAACTTAAGGTGTAATGAAACAAATCTTAAGCTATTCTTTTTTCCTGCAATTTAGAAAGGCGGAAAGGTGGTAAAAACATAAAATTAAACATAGAGGAACACTTATTGGATCATGTAGAAGGACAGGAATTCCATGATCATTCCTTGGCCAAGAGAAAACATCAAGTAGTTTCGCAATCCATGCTTTCAGCAATCTTTGATTATGGAAAATTATGACAGTTACAGTGCGAGTTTTTGCTCAGAGAAAATGCTGGAAAGAAGACTGACCAACAACTACTACCAACCAACCAACCCCTCACAACATTGCTTAGGGTGGTATTTATAAACAAAAATATCGGAAAGACATCATTACAAGTGACCTTGACAGATCTGCTTAGAACTCTTCAAAAATCTAAATGCTGCTGGAATTAGATGCAAGTAAATCTTTTTGGCTGCGTTGGGGGTAGCTGGATCGGAACAGGTGATGAGGTGGCCCTTGGGGACCAGATGCGGTGCTGCTGGAGTGATTGTGCTTTGGGGACTGCAGTTCGGCTCTAGTGTGAATTGAATGTGCAATAATTATGATTTGAGAGCTTCAAGTAGTTTTGCCCTCTTTCTATGAATCTGCTGGAAGATATTAAATGTTCTCCTACTTCGGGCCGCTGCTCAAAATATTTGCTGATACACTTTGCCGCTACATTGATGGCTCCCACCGTCGACTGATACTCTTTGACACGCTTGATGCCTGCTGATTTGATCTGATACACTTTAAACTCTGTGATTGATTTGCTGTTGTCTTCAAACCGGATCCTTTTGGCACGATCGGGCGATTTTCGGGCTTTCTCGGTGCGCAATGGGCTCAGAAATCAGAAGATTCCCTGAAGATTCCTCGAAATGGCCTATTTCTCGTAGCGATGCGGAAACTGCCTCGGTTTCTTGATCTGGAGCACCGAAGTGCGATTTTTCTTCCTGCGCGAAGTTTTAGGCTTTTTGGCTGCTGACGTAAGCATGGCGTCGGCTGTACGGCAGATGACGTCAGCTGTGGGTCCCTGGTATAGAGCAACGTGATGAGATACTAGAGGTAATGTAGTGAAGAGACTCCGATGCGATATTGCGATATCACGTCGGCAGGGAATGGGGGTTAATTGGGTTGGACACTTGGCGCTTGCGACTGCCGATCGGCGATATCGCAATATTGCATCGGTGGAGACGGAGAGGTGAATGAATTGGACACTCGGTGCTTGCGATCACCGATCACCGATATCGCAATATCGCATCGATGGGGAACGAATGGGTGATGACTTGCATGAAGATGAGAGTGCGAGGTTGCGATGCGATACGGCTTTGAGGAGGAAAGAGCAAGTAAGTGGGTATGAAGGGCATTTGGGGTTTCGGAAGGGGTCCAATTACCTCAGCGGGATTTTGTACTTTGGAAGGAGTCCATTGTATTTGGGAGGTGGTTTTGGAGGTCAGGGGTTCTTGCTGAGTGTCAGATAAACTAAGCAATTCCCGAGAGTTCTTATGGTTATTTTTCAACCAGGGGGAGGGATATTATGTAGGGGGATTTTACTTAATATTAATAAGGGGATGGGAAGAATAGGGAGCTAAATAATAATGTTAGTGGTTAATATGGAGTTGGTAAGAAAGCGCTAAGTTCGGGAGAGCTTAGGCTGTTACAAGGGGATATGACCATACTTTGGGAGAAAATATGGAACAACTTTGAGTAAAGCAGATCTTTACTCAAGCCAGTGTTATGAAGATGATGGAACTTAAGAGGTGTCAAGCAGATCTTGACCTCTTTTGGGGAATTTAGTTAATGATTAGGGAGAACAGAGAAGGGGAGTCAGTTATACCTCTTTTGAGTTTCTTGCATACAAATATTTGTTGATTGTGTCCTGAATGATATGACACCTGAAAACCTGGAACTGGTCAGCAATTTAGGATTCAACAATCTCAGAACTACCTACCCAGCCTACTTACCTAGCATTTTTTCTTCTTTCGTTTGGGGGTGCACTTAGACTTGCAAACCCGTCGTTCATTTTTCTTTTGATGCTTTCCTATCTACATACTACCCTTATTTCTGCCAGGGCCCAGATTAAGCTGTTGGGCTCCTCGGCTTCTCTACCTATCTAAGAATCTGCCAAGATTAAATTGTTTGGATAGATTTACAATCTCTATATTCTAAAACAGGAAATTTAAACCTAGGGAGACCAAGATTAAACTGTTTGGACCTCCCTTTAACTGAAAAATGGCGATACCGGGATAACTTTACAAAATTTGAAAGCAATTGAATGAACTTGAAGTAGCCTTCTTCACTTGGAGACTGTTAAGCAAATATGGAGCAATGCAGCAAGCAAAGTATGACATATTTGGCCTGTGAAATGCCAATCATGAAAAACGAATACCTTGCTGCAGCAGGAAGTTAACAGTGGCTCCACTCGGGGATGGCTTCTCCTTGTGAGAAGTCAAGAACAGCAGGTCAGAATGCCTTGGTCTTTAGTTTCTTGCTGTCTTCTGCAAAACTTGTTTTCTCTGGCCGCTTTATTCCTTCTACCTACCTACCCTAACCAGCACTTACTTTGCCATTAGGTGAAATCAAACAACCAGTGCAGCCATTTAAGCAACTGAGAGACAAGATGAACTTGCTGACTGATATTTTCTGAATGTAAAAGCATCATCTAGGTATATGCGTTTATAACCAAAATTGTGGCATCTACCGATTGCTATTGAAGTATGTGGTCTTCACTGAGAAAGCTCGTTAACAACTTTGGGTTAAGCAGAAGTTCCATGTAGTCTGCAATGGGATCAATAAACTTATCATGTGAGAGAACTTCTTCTAATTCTTCTTGGTCAGACGGAGCGGCTGCATCCTCAGTGGTAAGCCTGCCAGTCGACCGTTCTGTCTCTGTCTCGTCAATAGAATCATGCAGAGTTTGTAAATCAGTAGGGAGCAGCATCTCCTCCTAAGTTGGGGACGGGAGACTTTGGCATGATTCAGGGTCTTCTTGGTCAGATGGATTGGCTGCATCCTTGGTAATTATCCTAGCAGCTAGTCCTTCTGTCTTTGCCTTGAAAATCAAATCATACAGAATCTGCAGGTCCTCAGGGAACAGTGTTTCCTCCTGAATAGGGGAAGGGAGACTTCGGCATGATTTCGGGTTCTTCGGATCAGACGAAGTAGCTGCATCTTTGGTAATGAGCCTAGCAGCTGATCCTTTTGTCTTTCCCTTGGCACCCAGATCATACTCAAACTGTAATTCAGGAGATAGCACTATTTCCTTGTAAACTGGGGGAGGAAGATTTTGGTAAAACTCTTGAGGGTCGCGGAAATTACAAGACTGTATCTGAGCTCCCAAGAGTTCAACTTCATTCTCATATTTTTCAACAACCAACTCAAGGGAAAGTTTATTCCAGCCGCCTGGTATTTTTGACAATACCACTCTGAAAAATTCTTCATTAAGCTCAAACTCTGATAAACTTTTTCGCATTCATCTAAAGCTTCATCAAATGGAAGTTCCTCCCAAGATTCGGTCATTCTCTCTTATGGTTAATACGTGGAGCTCTTGGCTGTAACATTTGGTTCATTCCTCAGTGGAGCCTTTGATTGAAATTGAAGTGGAGTCGCCAGGTGGATGCCTAGACTCTGAAGTGCCTGATCTCTGTCCACCATCAAAGATCAGAACTAAGCGTGACAAGCTTTAAAGAACAGGAGCACTTTCTCAAGTGGGGTTTAAAGATGAACAAAGCGCTTGAATCCCCAATTGAGTACGCAGATACAGGTCGACCGAGGCTTTCACAAGTTGGTTTCTTCCTCTATAGGGCTGCAGACTGGTTTCATAAATTTATCTGAGGAGGTCCCCAGCGGAGTCGCCATTATGTTATCACTCAGGTTGTCCCTAGGCTCCTAATAGGGATATGGCCGAGGTAACCACAAACAAATCTTTTGATTGCAGGTTCTAGCCCACCTGCAATCGGAGAGGGCCCTCTCCTTTTGATTCAACCTTAGTTGATGATTTTAGGCTAGCTTTCTGACTTCAAGGGAGTGTTGATTGTGATTGGAAAGAAGGTAGGATTCTCGAACAAAGAGGCAAGGTAAGAAGTGATAAGTTTCGAACCATTGGGCATGGAGTCACAGATTGAGGCTTGCGAGCGTTTTCTTGGTCACACGGGGGTACGGAGCGGGATAGCCACACAGGATACAATTTTTTGTCTGCTGAAAGTACGGAGTGAACATCAAGGATGAAAGGCAAAGGAGAATCATTTCATCATGCTGACAAAGAGGAGAAATGGATGAATGGGATCCAAGAGCAGTTAAGAATTCCTAAGACATGCACTCATATGTCAAAGAAACAGCGTAAACCAGATCATTTAAGAATACAAGCTCATAACGGTTTATGAAGAAAACATTGAAAAACGCAGAAATTGAACTTAACGTGTAATGAAACAAATCTTAAGCTATTCTTTTTTCCTGCAATTTAGAAAGGCGGAAAGGTGGTAAAAACATAAAATTAAACAGAGGAGAGGAACACTTATTGGATCATGTAGAAGCACAGGAATTCCGTGATCATTCCTTGGCCAAGAGAACACATCAAGTAGTTTCGCAATCCATGCTTTCAGCAATCTTTGATTATGGAAATTATGACAGTTACAGTGCGAGTCTCTGCTCGGAGAAAATGCTGGAAAGAAGACTGGCCAACAACTACTACCAACCAACCAACCCCTCACAACATTGCTCAGGGTGGTATTTATAAGCAAAATATAGGAAAGACATCATTACAAGTGACCTTGACAGGTCTACTTAGAGAATTCTTCAAAAATCTAAGTGTTGCTGGAATTAAATGCAAGTAATCTTTTTGGCTGCGCTGGGGGCAGCTGGATCGGAACAGATGACGAGGTGGCCCTTGGGGACCAGATGCGGTGCTGCTGGAGTGATTGTGCTTTGGGAACTGTAGTTCGGCTCTGGTGTGAATTAAATGTGCAATAATTACGATTTGAGAGCTTCAAGTAGTTCCGCCCTCTTTCTATGAATCTGCTGGAAGATATTAAATTTTCTCCTACTTCGGGCCGTTGCTCAAGATATTCGCTGATACTCTTTGCCGCTACATTGATGGTTTCTGCCGTTGACTAATACTCTTTGACACGCTTGATGCTTGATGATTTGATCTGATACACTTTAAACTCTGTGATTGATCTGCTGTTGTCTTTAAACTGGATCCTTTTGGCACGATCGGGCGATTTTCGGGCTTTTTCGGCGCGCAATGGGCTAAGAAATCAGAAGATTCCCCGAAGATTCCTCGAAATGGCCTATTTCCCATAGCGATGCGTGACGCATCAAAAACTGCCTCTGTTTCTTGATCTGGAGCTCCGAACTGCGATTTTTCTTCCTGCGCGAAGTTTTCAGCTTTTTTGGCTGCTGACGTCAGCTGTGGTGGGTCCCTGGTATAGAGAGACGTGGTGAAGTGCTGATACTGGAGGTAATGTGATGAAGAAACTCCGATGCGATATTTCCATATCGCGTCGGCGGGGAACGGAGGGTGCTCGAGTTGGACACTCAGCGCTTGCGACCGCCAATTGCCGATATCGCAATATCGCATCGGCGGGGATGGAGGGTGCTTGAGTTGGACACTCGGCGCTTGCGACCGCCGATCGGCGATATCGCAATATCGCATCGGCGGGGACGAATGGGTGATGACCTGCATGGAGATGAAAGTGCGATGTTGCGATGCGATCTGGCTTTAAGGTTCTATAGAGGGTAAGTTTTTTGGGAGGAAAGAGCAAGTGAGTGGGTGTGAAGGGTATTTGAGGTTTCGGAAGGGGTCCGATTACCTCAAAGGGATTTTATACTTTGGAAGGAGTCCATTGTATCTGGGAGGTGGTTTTGGAGGTCAAGGGTTCTTGCTGAGTTTCAGATAAACTGAGTAATTCCGGGAGTATTTATGGTTATTTTTCAACCAGGGGGAGGGATATTACGTAGGGGATTTTACTTAATATTAATAAGGGGATGGGAAGAATAGGGAGCTAAATAATAATGTTAGTGGTTAATATGGAGATGGTAAGAAAGTGCTAAGTTCAGGAGAGCTTAGGCTGTTACAAGGGGGTAGGACCGTACTTTAGGAGAAAATATGGAACAACTTTGAGTAAATCAGATCCTTACTCAAGCCAGTGTTATGAAGATGATGGAACTTAAGAGGTGTTAAGCAGATCTTGACCTCTTTTGGGAAGTTAGTTAATGATTGGGGAGAACAGAGAAGGGGAGTCAGTTATACCTGTTTTGAGCTTCTTGCGCACAACTCTTTGCTGATTGTGTCCTGAATGATATGACACCTGAAAACCTGGAACTGGTCAGCAATTTAGGATTCAACAACCTCAAAACTACCTACCCAGCCTACTTAACTAGCATTTTTTCTTCTTTGTTTGGGGGTGCACTTAGACTTGCAAACCCGTCATTCATTTTTTCTTTTGATGCTTTCCTATCTACATACTACCTTTATTTCTTCCAGAGCCCAGATTAAGCTGTTGGGCTCCTCTGCTTCTCTACCTATCTAAGAATCTGCCAAGATTAAACTGTTTGGACATATTTACAATCTCTATATTCTAAAACAAGAAATTTAAACCTAGGGAGACCAAGATTAAACTGTTTGGACTTCCCTTTAACTGAAAAATGGCGATACCGGGATAACTTTATAAAATTTGAAGGCAATTGGATGAACTTGAAGTAGCCTTCTTCACTTGGAGACTGCTAAGCAAATATGGAGCATTGCAGCAAGCAAAGTACGACATATTTGGCCTGTGAAATGCCAATCATGAAAAATAAATAACCTACTGCAGCAGGAAGCTAACACCTACATTGCATGGCCCTTTATCCTTGCTAGTCATCATTCCACTCAGCAACACGATATTCACATTAGGATCTTCTTCGCAGGGTTCAACCCTCGTCATCTGTAGGTTCTAAGTAGGCTTCTGAGGCTGCGCCCTTTTCTCCTGCATTTTAGCTATCAATACATGGTGCTCTTCTGTCGCGTGGTCAAACTGAGTATAGTATCAGCATGACAGGCACGTCGGGTTCGTACACTCCCATGCGTAGTGTCCTGGCACTCCACAATTGTAGAAAATAACTTGTTCCTAACCTCTCGCAGGTCCTCCTCCACCTTGACCTCGTCCACGCCCCTGATATCCTCCATGCAGTCCCCCAGTGCCTTGATTGGAGGCGGAGTTTCTATTTTCATTCAATACGTAGGCATTCTCTCCATCACTAACTCATAGCTACAGTAGTTGCACTCATCGTGACCCATTTATTTACAGAAGTTGCAGAAGAGAT
>APFE030575754.1:47655-80973 GCA_000404065.3 Pinus taeda | reverse complement strand
TTTACTCAAGCCAGTGTTATGAAGATGATGGAACTTAAGAGGTGTCAAGCAGATCTTGACCTCTTTTGGGGAATTTAGTTAATGATTAGGGAGAACAGAGAAGGGGAGTCAGTTATACCTCTTTTGAGTTTCTTGCATACAAATATTTGTTGATTGTGTCCTGAATGATATGACACCTGAAAACCTGGAACTGGTCAGCAATTTAGGATTCAACAATCTCAGAACTACCTACCCAGCCTACTTACCTAGCATTTTTTCTTCTTTCGTTTGGGGGTGCACTTAGACTTGCAAACCCGTCGTTCATTTTTCTTTTGATGCTTTCCTATCTACATACTACCCTTATTTCTGCCAGGGCCCAGATTAAGCTGTTGGGCTCCTCGGCTTCTCTACCTATCTAAGAATCTGCCAAGATTAAATTGTTTGGATAGATTTACAATCTCTATATTCTAAAACAGGAAATTTAAACCTAGGGAGACCAAGATTAAACTGTTTGGACCTCCCTTTAACTGAAAAATGGCGATACCGGGATAACTTTACAAAATTTGAAAGCAATTGAATGAACTTGAAGTAGCCTTCTTCACTTGGAGACTGTTAAGCAAATATGGAGCAATGCAGCAAGCAAAGTATGACATATTTGGCCTGTGAAATGCCAATCATGAAAAACGAATACCTTGCTGCAGCAGGAAGTTAACAGTGGCTCCACTCGGGGATGGCTTCTCCTTGTGAGAAGTCAAGAACAGCAGGTCAGAATGCCTTGGTCTTTAGTTTCTTGCTGTCTTCTGCAAAACTTGTTTTCTCTGGCCGCTTTATTCCTTCTACCTACCTACCCTAACCAGCACTTACTTTGCCATTAGGTGAAATCAAACAACCAGTGCAGCCATTTAAGCAACTGAGAGACAAGATGAACTTGCTGACTGATATTTTCTGAATGTAAAAGCATCATCTAGGTATATGCGTTTATAACCAAAATTGTGGCATCTACCGATTGCTATTGAAGTATGTGGTCTTCACTGAGAAAGCTCGTTAACAACTTTGGGTTAAGCAGAAGTTCCATGTAGTCTGCAATGGGATCAATAAACTTATCATGTGAGAGAACTTCTTCTAATTCTTCTTGGTCAGACGGAGCGGCTGCATCCTCAGTGGTAAGCCTGCCAGTCGACCGTTCTGTCTCTGTCTCGTCAATAGAATCATGCAGAGTTTGTAAATCAGTAGGGAGCAGCATCTCCTCCTAAGTTGGGGACGGGAGACTTTGGCATGATTCAGGGTCTTCTTGGTCAGATGGATTGGCTGCATCCTTGGTAATTATCCTAGCAGCTAGTCCTTCTGTCTTTGCCTTGAAAATCAAATCATACAGAATCTGCAGGTCCTCAGGGAACAGTGTTTCCTCCTGAATAGGGGAAGGGAGACTTCGGCATGATTTCGGGTTCTTCGGATCAGACGAAGTAGCTGCATCTTTGGTAATGAGCCTAGCAGCTGATCCTTTTGTCTTTCCCTTGGCACCCAGATCATACTCAAACTGTAATTCAGGAGATAGCACTATTTCCTTGTAAACTGGGGGAGGAAGATTTTGGTAAAACTCTTGAGGGTCGCGGAAATTACAAGACTGTATCTGAGCTCCCAAGAGTTCAACTTCATTCTCATATTTTTCAACAACCAACTCAAGGGAAAGTTTATTCCAGCCGCCTGGTATTTTTGACAATACCACTCTGAAAAATTCTTCATTAAGCTCAAACTCTGATAAACTTTTTCGCATTCATCTAAAGCTTCATCAAATGGAAGTTCCTCCCAAGATTCGGTCATTCTCTCTTATGGTTAATACGTGGAGCTCTTGGCTGTAACATTTGGTTCATTCCTCAGTGGAGCCTTTGATTGAAATTGAAGTGGAGTCGCCAGGTGGATGCCTAGACTCTGAAGTGCCTGATCTCTGTCCACCATCAAAGATCAGAACTAAGCGTGACAAGCTTTAAAGAACAGGAGCACTTTCTCAAGTGGGGTTTAAAGATGAACAAAGCGCTTGAATCCCCAATTGAGTACGCAGATACAGGTCGACCGAGGCTTTCACAAGTTGGTTTCTTCCTCTATAGGGCTGCAGACTGGTTTCATAAATTTATCTGAGGAGGTCCCCAGCGGAGTCGCCATTATGTTATCACTCAGGTTGTCCCTAGGCTCCTAATAGGGATATGGCCGAGGTAACCACAAACAAATCTTTTGATTGCAGGTTCTAGCCCACCTGCAATCGGAGAGGGCCCTCTCCTTTCGATTCAACCTTAGTTGATGATTTTAGGCTAGCTTTCTGACTTCAAGGGAGTGTTGGTTATGATTGGAAAGAAGGTAGGATTCTCGAACAAAGAGGCATGGTAAGAAGCGATAAGTTTCGAACCATTGGGCATGGAGTCACAGATTGATGCTTGCGAGCGTTTTCTTGGTCACAAAGGGATACGGAGCGGGATAGCCACACAGGATACAATCTTCTATCTGCTGAAAGTACGGAGTGGACATCAGGGATGAAAGGAAAAGGAGAATCATTTCATCATGCTGATAAAGAGGAGAAATGGATGAATGGGATCCAGGAGCATTTAAGAATTCCTAAGACATGCACTCATATGTGAAAGAAACAGCGTAAACCAGATCATTTAAGAATACAAGCTCATAACTGTTTCTGAAGAAAACATTGAAAAAAGCAGAAATTGAACTTAAAGGTGTATTGGAACAAATCTTAAGCTATTCTTTTTTTCTGCAATTTAGAAAGGCAGAAAGGTGATAAAAAACATAAAACAAAACAGGGGAGAGGAACACTTATTGGATCATGTAGAAGCACAGGAATTCCGTGATCATTCCTTAGCCAAGAGAAAACATCAATTTGTTTCGCAATCCATGCTTTCAGCAATCTTTGATTATGGAAATTATGACAGTTACAGTGCGAGTCTCTGCTCAGAGAAAATGCTGGAAAGAAGACTGACCAACAACTACTACCAACCAACCAACCCCTCACAACATTGCTCAGGGTGGTATTTATAAGCAAAATATCGGAAAGACATCATTACAAGTGACCTCAACGGGTCTGCTTAGAGAACTCTTCAAAATCTAAGTGGTGCTGGAATTAAATGCAAGTAAATCTTTTTGGCTGCGCTCGGGGTAGCTGGATCGGAACACGTGACGAGGTGGCCCTTGGGGACCAGATGCGGTGCTACTGGAATGATTATGCTTCGGGAACTACAGTTCGGCTCTAGTGTGAATTAAATGTGCAATAATTACGATTTGAGAGCTTCAAGTAGTTTCGCCCTCTTTCTATGAATCTGCTGGAAGATATTAAATTTTCTCCTGCTTCGGGCCCCTATTCAAGATATTCACTGATACTCTTTGCCACTACATTGATGGCTTCCACCGTCGACTGATACTCTTTGACACGCTTGATGCCTGATGATTTGATCTGATACACTTTAAACTCTGTGATTGATCTACTGCTGTCTTTAAACCGGATCCTTTTGGCACGATTGTGCGATTTTCGGGCTTTTTCGGCGCGCAATGGGCTAAGAAATCAGAAGATTCCCTGACGATTCCTCGAAATGGCCTATTTCCCGTGGTGATACGCAATAAGCGCTTCGTGCTAATCGTGCATCGAAAATTGCCTCTGTTTCTTGATCTGGAGCTCCGAAGTGCGATTTTTCTTCGTGCGCAAAGTTTCGGCTTTTCTGGCTGCTGACGTCAGCATGACGTCGGCTGTATGGTGGATGACGTCAGCTGTGGTGGATCCCTGGTACAGAGCGACGTGGTGAAGTGCTGATACTGGAGGTAATGTGATGAAGAAACTCCGATGCGATATCGCAATATCGCGTCGGCCGGGAATGGAGGGTGCTTGAGTTGGACACTCGGCGCTTGCGATCGCCGACTGTCGATATCGCAATATCGCATCGGCGGGGAACGGAACGGATGGGTGATTGGGTTGGACACTCCGTGCTTGCGACCGCCGACTGCTGATATCGCAATATCGCATCGGCAGGGAACAGATGGGTGATGACCTGCATGGAGACGAAAGTGCGATGTTGCGATGCGATCTGGCTTTAAGGTTCTATAGAGGGTAAGTTTCTGGGAGGAAAGAGCAAGTAAGTGGGTGTGAAGGGTATTTGAGGTTTCAGAAGGGGTCCGATTACCTCACAGGGATTTTATACTTTGGAAGGAATCCATTGTATCTGGGAGGTGGTTTTGGAGGTCAAGGGTTCTTGCTGAGTTTCAGATAAACTGAGCAATTCCCGGGAGCACTTATGGTTATTTTTCAACCAGGGGGAGGGATATTACGTAGGGGATTTCACTTAATATTAATAAGGGGATGGGAAGAATAGGGAGCTAAATAATAATGTTAGTGGTTAATATGGAGATTGTAAGAAAGCGCTAAGTTTAGGAGAGCTTAGGCAGTCACAAGGGGGTAGGACCATACTTTAGGAGAAAATATGGAACAACTTTGAGTAAAGCAGATCTTTACTCAAGCCAGTGTTATGAAGATGATGGAACTTAAGAGGTGTCAAGCAGATCTTGACCTCTTTTGGGGAATTTAGTTAATGATTGGGGAGAACAGAGAAGGGGAATCAGTTATACCTCTTTTGAGTTTCTTGCGTACAAATCTTTTCTGATTGTGTCCTGAATGATATGACACCTGAAAACCTGGAACTGGTCAGCAATTTAGGATTCAACAACCTCAGAACTACCTACCCAGCCTACTTAACTAGCATTTTTTCTTCTTTCGTTTGGGGGTGCACTTAGACTTGCAAACCCGTCGTTCATTTTTCTTTTGATGCTTTCCTATCTACATACTACCCTTATTTCTGCCAGGGCCCAGATTAAGCTGTTGGGCTCCTCGGCTTCTCTACCTATCTAAGAATCTGCCAAGATTAAATTGTTTGGATAGATTTACAATCTCTATATTCTAAAACAGGAAATTCAAACCTAGGGAGACCAAGATTAAACTGTTCGGACCTCCCTTTAACTAAAAAATGGCAATACCGGGATAAATTTACAAAATTTGAAGGCAATTGAATGAACTTGAAGTAGCCTTCTTCACTTGGAGACTGTTAAGAAAATATGGAGCATTGCAGCAAGCAAAGTATGACATATTTTGCATGTGAAATGCCAATCATGAAAAATGAATACCCTACTGCAGCAGGACGTTAAATCTGCCCAGTCGCCTGTCTGTTAACTGAAGTTCTGAATACTGCAATTTAATGAGGAAATTTGCTGATGTATTTGATTGGGAATATAGTGACTTGAAAACATATGACAAAAAGATCATCTAGCATAAAATTCCTCTAGAGAAAGACACCATCCCATTCAAGCATAAGCTAAGACCAATAAACCCTTTGCTCCTCCCTCTGATTGAAAAAGAAATCAAGAAATTATTGGCTGCCAAAATCATAGTCCCTCTCGGATATTCAAGGTGGGTAGCCAATTTGGTAGTGGTAAGGAAGAAAAGTGGAGAAATCAGACTCTGTGGTGATTTTAGAAACTTAAACAAATGCTCTAAAAAAGACAATTATCCTCTACCCAAGATGGAACATTTGCTGCAAAAGGTCTCATGAGCCAAAGTGATTTCTTTCCTGGATGGATTTTCAGGGTATAACTAGGTTGTTGTGCATCGGGATGACCAAGAGAAGACTGCATTCACCACTCCTTGTGGCACTTTATGTATTCCAAGATGCCTTTTGGGCTGATCAATTCTGGAGCTACCTTTTAGAGAGCTATGGATATAGAATTTGTGGGAGAGAAGGATAAGTTTGTCCTTATCTACCTTGATGATATAACAGTATACTCCAGCAGCCATTAGGACCATTTGCAACATTTGAAGAAGGTGTTCCTAAAGTGCAGAAGGTTTGGAATTTCAGTCAATCCTAAGAAGTCATAGTTTGCTTTAGAGGAAGGCAAGCTGTTAGGACATGTTGTCTCTGCTACAGGTGTCTGGATTAACCCAGAAACAGTAAGAGCAATACAGACCTTGTCTGTGCCGAGATCAAAGAAGGATATCCAGTCCTTTTTGGGCAAAATAAATTTTGTGAGGAGGTTCATCCCCAATTTTGCAAAACTTGTAAAGTATATTACCTCCATGTTGAAAAAAGGGTCAGAGATCAAATGGACTCATGCAACAAGAAGATCCTTTGAGTCCATTAAGAAATCTATTATGGAAGCTCCTACTTTAAGAAGTCCAGATTACAACAAGGAGTTCCATATATTTTCATTTGCCTCATATGACACCCTTGCAGTAGTTTTAATGCAAGCAGATGAGGAAGGTTCAAAGCATCCAATGGCATTTTTCAGCAAAACCTTAAGGGATGCTGAGCTGAGGTATGATATCATTGAGAAACAAGCATATGCTCTTATAAAGTCTTTGAAAGCATTCAAAATTTACATTCTGCATTCCAAGATAATTGCAGATGTGCCCACTACTTTAGTAAAAGATGTCCTAACGTAGCCTGCTGCTCATCGAAGAAGGGCTAAATGGATTGCAAAGCTAATTGAATTTAACATAGAACTGAAGCCCACCAAGTTGGTCAGAGTTCAGGGCCTTGCTAGACTAATGGCCGAAGAAAATTGCAGAATGCTGGACGTAGATCTTATAAGCACAATTTCAGAGAATGGTTAGATAGAAGAAGAAGCAGCTCAACTAGGGAAAAATCAGTCATTGGCAAAAAACATAGCTTCTTGTGAATGGTACTAAGCAATAGCTCAATTCTTGTTGAAGTTAGAAGTTCCTCCAGGTCTTAGTTCAAGCTAAGTCAGAACTGTTAAGCTTGGGGCAACTAGATATTGCATTCATGAAAATCTGCTCTACTGAAAAGACCCCTCTGGAATTCTTTTGAGGTGTCTGGACAAAGAACAATCAATGGAGGTCATGCATCAATTTCATTCCAGCATGTGTGGAGGACATCACTATTGGAAAACTACAACTCACAAAATCCTCAGAGCTGGGTACTATTGGCCCACCTTATTTTCTGATGTATTTTTATTTGTTAAATCTTGTGACAAGTGCCAAAGATTTGAAGGGAAACAACAATTGAAGTCCTTGCCCTTAAATCCAATACATACCAATGGCCCTCTCCAGCAGTGGGGCTTCGATTTCATTGGAGAAATCAATCCACATTCCAGTGGCCAACACAGATGGATATTTTTTGCCACTGATTATTTCACTAAATGGATTGAAGCGATCCCTACGAGAAAGGTTGATCATCACGTGGTCGTGAAGTTTTTGACAAAGAATATCTTCACCAGATTTGGCTGTCCACATAAAATAATAACAGATAATGCAAAAACCTTCAGGGAAAAAGAATTGGTGGACATGTGTGACTCATTGGGCATTAAGCTGGTTCATTCCACCTCATATTACCCTCAAGGCAATGGTCTAGTAGAATCTTCCAACAAAAGCTTGATAAGGATAATTAAAAAGCTACTGGAAGACAACAAGAAGAATTGGGATTCTAAGCTCAGGTATGCACTATGGGCTGACAGAGTGACCACTAAGAAATCCACAGGAAGTCTCCATTCAAGCTGGTATATGGCGTTGAGGCTGTGTTCCCAATTCAGTTAACCGTCCCTGTGGCAAATTTCCTACAACAAGAGCAGAATGAGGAAGAATACATGGCAAAAAGAATCACTGATTTAGCAGAGGTACATCAAATTAGAGAAGAACTGGTCGAAAGTTCTGTGGCACATCACAAGAAGATCAAGGAAGCCTTTGACAGAAAGACAAAAGCATATAGTTTTAAGGTTGGAGACCTGGTTCTGAAGTGGGATGCACTGAAAGAGAAGAAAGGAAACAATGCGAAGTTTGATGCTTTCTGGACAGGGCCTTTTATCATCTCTCAGATCTAAGGGAACAATACCTTCATACTACAACGTATGGGAGGGGGAATAGTTTTTGATGGCCCAGTTAATGGGCAGTTTTTGAAAATTTATGTTGCTTAAGGTTTTCTAGCCTTAAGGTTGTAAATATGTTATTTTATCAGTTTTTTAGTGTAGGCTCAGTTAGACTCCATGCCCAATGGAACACTAGGAAATTTTGCTAATTTGGTTTTCACAGGAAAGACAATGGTCTGCAGTTCTTGAGACCTCACATGGAGGATCTCATCCCCAGAAGGAGCCAGTGTTAGCTCTGCTACATGTTGTTGATATTCGAGGAGCAGAAGTAAGCCCAGTCTTTGGTTTTATTCAGAACAGGCCTACACCAGTTATTCTCACCTTCCCCTTCACCTCACTCATCCTCCTTTCACCTTCATTTCCTGGGGCTTGCTGTTAAAAATCATATAAAAAACCTTTGCTCTTGAGCATGAGTGCTAAAACCTAAACCCCCATACAACCATGATCACGTCACCTTGCGCCTCCGTAACCCATCGTCACCTTTTAATCATGGCCGCCGATCGCTACACCTTGATCTAACGGTCCCCCACCACATTCACTGAATAACCTACCCGTTTGATTCCCCACCGTCTGATCACCTCTGCCACGATCGGACAGCATTCACTCTTCCCACGTTCGTGAAGTGACAACCCGTTAACGTGTGATGGAGAGCGGTTTCCACTGCCATGTGTCGCCCTCCGAGTGGTATCGCACATCATTGTACTTTTACTGCCCAACCCCCAATGGCGGTGCAAGCAATACCACTTACCGCTCAAATCCATTTTCCCATTCGGTAACGCTCGCACACCTTCGATGCCTGATGACCATTAGATCTGTCTGCCCGAGATCCAACAGCCTGCGTTCACTCCACTCCCATATCGCCCGGTACTCCCTGCCAAGAAATCCCAGCCGTCCATTTTCTAAATCCTACGGTTGATCTTCCCCAGCCATCCAACCCTTCCGTTTGCCATGTAGTACACGTCCTCGAACTATCCCATGGACCCGAAAGGACGAAGGTGACCAATTTTCTGTACTATTTGCATTTTCTCCTCAACAACCGTGTTCAACAAACAGTATGGCCAAGGAGGAAAAGGACAAATCCCAAGCAGGTGTACGCATTTAACAGTTATGGAATTCCAACCTACACGACACTCCACCTGCCCGCAATGACAACAGAACACCTGAGAAGATCAGATTTGTTCATTGAAGCAGGAAAATTGCACCAGTGACTCCATCTGGTAGTTAAAGTAGTTAGTTGTCAATTATGACCTCCCCATACTTAGAATGGCCGAGTGCCTTTGTAATTCAAACTCTATATATACCCAGAAACAAGATGTAATCAGGGTTGATGGTTGTTGTTTTGATGTAAGGTTCAACTTCTGGAGAGTGTAACTACTTTGATACTTGCAATGTCTCGTCTTAATTTTCAGCTAATACAAGCTTCTTTTGTTGTTAATTGCTCACTTTCCATTCCTATTATGTTCTAGGTTGTGCCTGTTATGCAGTTCTCCTGAACTCTTGATGTTTAGCATTATAGGAGTTGTCATCCTATCTCTGTGTTAAAATCTTGTATGTATCAGTGAAAGTGTTATTGAGGTTTCTTTTCACCTAATGCCAGAGAGTTGTCATCCTATCTATGCATTAGGAAATTAGATTTGCAGACCTCTTTACTGGTTGTAGCCGGCCATCACAAGGTCTTGTGCATCTACTGGTGTGGTTAGTATTCTCCATATTCACGTAATCCTTAAACTGTGAGTAATTGGTGGTCTAAAGCCTTGTAGTCTCGGGGTGTTCACACATGTCTGGAGTCAAGCAAAGTAGGAGTGGTTATCTGGCTTGAATAAGCATCATTCCTTCCATTCATCCATCTGCAACATTAAATTGAATTAGTAATGTCCCGAGCATCTTCGAGCTACAACCTAGGAGAGTTTCTTGGGGTGATAACAGTTTCTACCTAGAGTGATTAACATCTACCTGTTTCTGCTCAGGGTGATTAAGACTTGTGGAAAACACTCCTTTTACAAGGTCGTCTCACCATTTTGTTTTAGGTAGCTATATGCCTATGTGTGGCAGGAAGGATATTTCCATTGTATCGAAACCTCACATCTTTTAAATCTTAGGGATTTTTTGTGATTTTCTATTCAATTTTCAACTTACATTAAGTATTATTCATACATATAATTAATAATCCATCTACCTATGTGTGGGAGGAGGGAGCTTTCCATTGGTATAGAAACCTCACATCCTTTAAAGCTTAAGGAATTCTTATAATGATCCATTCAATTTTCAACTTACATTCGGTATTATTCATATTTATAATAAATTTTAGAAGACCAAAGTACTGTTATTCCTATCATCGAGTGTGATTAAAAATACCATATTGCATATTATTCATTATATCTTGTGAAACTACAATCCTAGTAGCCTACTAGGTAGGAGTTGGCGATTGAAATTTTGTCTTCAAAACAAATGGTAAATCAAGTAATGTAAGCTTCTATGAGTAAATCAATGACACGTTAGTGATAATTATGTGTCATTGAAACAGTAAAATGTATCGTGAGGACTTGTCCAAAGGTAAATTTTCTAATTTATATAGTTGCACAAATTGAACAATAAGTGGGTTATGGAATAAGATATATTCACATCTTCATTGATTAACAAATTGTTGCACTAAGAGGCGCTCTACAACCCAGTATGGTGGTGATGTTGTAGTGGTGTTGTAAACATTTACATGTTTGCAAAATTAAAAAATAATAAAATGTTAAAACCTAAAAGTAATATGGAACCCAATATGAAGCAGATGTTGCAGTGTCTGTAAATGAGGGTAAACATTTAATGTTGTCTCAATTAATAATTAAAAGTTTAAAATATTAAATAATAAAAATATTAAATTTCAATTTGTTATATTGTAACTTTGCTTTTATTAATAAAATTACTTTAAGGATTGGTAGTTGTGAAGTGGGGGAGCGGGGAGCATGGAACTAGGGTTTTAGAGAAAGTGAAGGTTTGAACAAACTACCTTGCATGCAACTTTGGAGCTAAGACTAAACGCAGGGAGCTCATACCCACCTATGGTAGACTAAGCCAGAGATTTGCAGACACCAGTAAAGAAGAGTGCGCAGAAAGCAGCGGGCGCTGAAGGATTAGTGGTAACAAGTGCGGGGAGGGGAGAGATCCCCTCCTATAAGAGCATGACAGCAGTAGAGGCAAGCAGGCAACGAATGTTGAATGGGCCGAGGGCAAACAACAAAGAGAGCCCAGCAAAGGGAACCAACTGCCAGACGGGATTAAGTGGAAAATTCCTCCCTAGGGCATTGAAGAAACCCATGTTTGTAATACCGAACAATAAACTTGAAGAGTATAGAAGTTACATGAGAGATTATGCCTTAATATGTAAATTTGTAGGGTTTTGGACATCTGATAAAGATTTTTCCAAATGGATACAACAGAGATGGAAACCTAAGGGTCATGTTGAATTAAAACTAGGGGCCGAGGGTTTTTTTTACAGTAATCTTCTCCAACATAGAAGATAAGGAAAGGATTTTCGAGGGAGGGCCCTATTTTATGAACAATGCTGGCTTATTCATTCAACATTGGGAGGACTGCTACAAGCCAGACAAGGAGAAAATGCCAGCAGCCCCTGTCTGGATAAGTCTTTTTGGGCTTCCAATGGAATTTTGGGATCCAAAGATTTTGGAAGGGATAGGGAATGCAATAGGATCATTCGTGAAAGTAGCTGAAACCACCAAAAGAGGGAGATATACGTCCTATGCTAGGATATGTGTGTATATGAATATAATTGAACCCCTCCCAGAATGTATTGAATTAGAATATCATGATGAGATCTGGCAACAACTAGTGGATTACGAACATATACCGTTCTGGTGTAGACGATGTCATGAATATGGCCATCTATACAAACAATGCCCATTAAATAGAATAGAGGAATCAACAAATAAGAAAGAAGAAGAGAGAGCACCAGCAGAAGATCCAGGAAGAGAGGAAGAGGGATTCAAAGAAGTACAGAACAAAAGGAAATAAGGGAAAAGTACACCCCAGCGACAAATACCCAAGGAAAACATTCCTTTGGAAATGCAAAATAAATTCAAAGTCCTCCAGGAGGAGGAAGAAGGGATGGAAAAGGAGGTCAGCGATGAGGAGCCAATGGAAATCTCAAAAGAAACAGGAAAGCAGGAAACATGACAAGGAGATACAAAACAAGGAGAGGTAGAAGAGGAAGGGGAACAGGCAAATGAACAATCTCAAATGGAGATAGATCCACATAAAGACAAAGGAGGAGAAGAGGAGAGAATAATGAGGAAATTGCTACAGGAATGGAGGTTTTTAGATGAAAGATTCATCCCCCAGGAACAGAAGAAAATATATAAAGAAGCATTTCAAAAATATAAGGAAAAGGCAGGGGTATCTGCAGCAAACAAACTAAAACAGATAGAAGCACAAGGGATGCAGAACTCGGGAATGGGCATCTCTGGAAAAGGAGGAAGGAAAAGGGGCAGGCATTCGATGAGCGAAACAATCCAAGAAGTGGGAGAGATTCCGGTGAATTCAGGAAGAGTCATACCTCTATCAAAGGTATTCCAACAACCCCCAAAATTATTAAAATGATAATTACAAGCTAGAACATCAGAGGTTGTAACAGCAGAGGTAAACAGAGATATTTGAGAGATAGATTGAAAAAATACAAGCCAAGTATAATGATAGTCCAAGAAACAAAGATTAGCATGAAAAAGTTGGAAGAAATAATGAGCAAGGATAATACCCGGTATGAGATAACGGGGTAGGATGTAGTAGGAAGTGCAGGAGGATTGGCAATCCTATGGAACCCGGAGGAAATACAATTTGGAAATGGGACAAGCTTTCCTCAGATCCTCTCAGGCACTTTTAGAGTGATAGGGTCATTTGAGTGGGCAGTCCTCTCAAGAGTTTATGGACCGCACTCACCAAACGAATGTAAATGATTTTTACAGAACTTGAAACCAATCCGAAGAATCTACACAGAGATGTTGTGGATTATAGGTGGTGACTTCAATATGATCACGACCTTAGCAGAAAAGGGAGGAGGATTGAGAAGAATAGATCCAGATATGGAAGCATTTAGAGACATGATATCAGAGCAAAGAATGGTGGATATTCAAACAATAAATGGTACCCATACATGGAATAATCGTAGAAGTGGAACAAATCAAATAGCTTCAGGACTGGATAGGTTCCTAGTTTCGAAACAAATCATGATGAGAGATGTATACATTGAGGCTATGGTCCTTCCAACAGTAAGCTCAGATCACTGGCCAATAAAGTTAGAAATTGACCTTAAGCAGGGTCCTAAAAGAAGACCTTTCAGGTTTGAATCATTTTGGCTCAGGAACCAACAGTTTATGCCAAAAGTAGAAGAATGGTGGACTACAAGCCAACAAAGTGGGCGAAGTAAGATGCAAACATTCCAATTAAAATTGAAAGAACTCGGGGGGGAAATAAAAAAGTGGAATAAAGAAGAATTTGGGGATATATTCAAAGAAAAACAACACTTAGAGCAAAAAATGAGTGAGTTGCAACAAGTGATTATATCATAAGGCATATATGAGGAGAGAAGTAGAGAAGAGGGCATGATAATAGGCCAACTTGAGGAGCGAAGAAAGCAGGAAGAGATCTTATGGAAACATAAGTCCTGAGTAAAGTGGCTCAGAGAAGGAGAAAAGAATACGAAGTTCTTCCATCAAGCCATGATCCAACATTGACAGAGGAATAGGATTTTTTTAATTAAAAATGTGGGAGGACAAGGCATAGCCCAGTGTGAAGAAATGGAACAAGAGGTCGTAGGACATTTTAAAGATATTCTCACTAAACCTCAAAGGAACAGAACAGAGACTATAGGCAGGATAAGCAATGAAATCCCAAAGATGGTCACCAGGGACGAAAATTTAGCTTTGATGAGGGCAACAACCCTGGAGGAAGTGGAGGAAATAGTGAAAGGCCTGAAAAGAAATAAAGCCCCAAGACCAGACGGATATACAACAGAATTCTACCAAGCAAGTTGGTAGTTCATAGGAAAATAAATCTTAGAAATTGTGGAGGAATCACGTAGACATCGAAAGGTATGGTCAGGCTTAAACTCTACTTTGTTAGCTCTTATTCCAAAAACTACTCATTCGAAAATAGCTGAGGGCTTTCGCCCAATTGCGCTGTGTAATGTAATCTACAAGATTATTGCCACCTTAATGGTCAAAAGACTAAATCCAATCCTCTCCAGCATAATCTCCCCATAACAAATAGGGTTTTTGGAAGGGAGGCAAATCTTAGATGGCCTGGTAGTTTCTCAGGAAGTAATCCATACATTGAAACAAAAAAAGGAACCAGGAATGATGATAAAACTTGATCTTTCAAAAGACTATGATCGCGTAAATTAGAACTATCTAGAGTCAATATTACAGGCTTATGGGTTGTGCAATAGATCGGTGAAATGGATTCTCATCATGATCTCTATGCCAAAATTCTCCATCCTTTTGAACGGTACTCCAACCGCGACCTTTAATGCTACAAGAGGACTACGCCAAGGAGACCCCTTATCTCCATTCCTGTTTATAATAGCGGCTAAAGGATTGGGAAGATACCTCAAAAAAGAGCTGAGAGAGAGGAAAATAAAAGGGCTAAGACTATGGGGAAACAACCTCCCTGTTACTCACCAACAGTTCGTGGACGATATTATGCTATTTTGTATCGTCTCACTGAGAGAAGTCAAAAGGGTAAAAGGGACCCTAGAGTTATTTATGGAAGCTTTAGGTACTGAAATTAACAAGGACAAATCGAGCACCTTTATTTTCAATACCCCTAAAATGGTTAAAACCTACTTGACGAGAACTTTGGGGTTTAGAAAGGAAGAATTACCTACAAAATACTTGGGCACCTTGCTTGCTATAAACCCTCTGAGGATAGCTATTTGGTAGCCAACTTTAGAGAAACTTAAGAACATATTAGCTAACTGGTCCTTCAGGTCTCTGAATATAGTAGCAAGACTAGTGCTACTTAAATCGATTCTCCAAACAATTCCCATATACCCTCTATCTGTAATGGCTGTCCCTAAAGGGGTGTGCACCAAAACGATTGAAATTTTCATAAAATTCTTATGGGGAGGGCGAAAAAAACAGAAGAAATGGGCCTTAATATCATAGAATAGCCTAACAAAAGCAAAGGAGGCAGGGGGATTAGGCTAAGAGATCCACTTACCCTGAACCAAGTCCTAGCGGCGAAACTATGGTGGCGCTGGATGAAAGGGGGCAAAGATCTATGGAAAGAAATATGGACTCAAAAATATAACATGCCTACTACTACTGAAGAAATTTTGAGAAAGGAAGTGATGCCAAAAGGCTCTATGATATGGGATTTGGCGTGTCAGAATAGAGATATCATAAATATGCATGCTTTTTGGGAGATAAGAAATGGAAAGACAACAAAATATTGGGAGGAAGCCTGGCAGTAGAGGGGAAGACTGGTGGAGATTCAGGAGATGCAAAACACATACAGGGAAGCCAAAGCCAAAGGCTTAAATTATGTCAGCGATTACTAGAAGGAAGGAAGAGATAATGAGACTTGGAGGGAATGGAAAGAACCAGAAGAATGGGATAATAACATCAATGATGATCTAAAGGCAACGATAGTAAAAGAGATGGATTCAAGAAGGATTAAAAACAGAACTTGGCTGGACATTCTCAGATGGGGCAGATCTACAGGAGGTACCTTTACGGTTAAGGAAGCATACCTCATAAAGTCTAAACAAGCACATGAAGAACAACTACAAGAATGGAAACAATTATGGAAGAATAGGTGGTGGCCAAAGGTCACCATGTTCGCCTGGCTAGTGGGAAGAGGACACATTCTGAAATGGGATCAAATTCAGAGACGAGGGTTCCTTGGACCACCCACATGCAGTTTATGTAAACAAGAGATAGAAACCGAGGAACATATCTTAAACTCTTGCCCGGTAGCTCAACAACAGTGGGAAGAGACAAGAATCCTATTTGGAAAGACAAACTGTAATCCTCAAGACATAGTACAAACCATATTCCAATGGGGGAATGGCCAATTTCTAATCCTGGTAGTGAGGAGAGCATGGAGCCTGGTAGCGGGATTCAACATATGGATTATCTAGAAAGAGAGAAACAGAAGGGTTTTTCAAGATAAAATCAACTCCCTGGAGGCGTTATGGAAAAGAATTCCAAGTCTCATAAGAGAAAAAATCCTATCGGAAGCTTGGGATTAGGAGGATTGGAAAAATAATGTGGAAGAAAACCGAATTTTAATGAGGCTAAATTTGGAACAAGGAATGGTTCATCCTTAACAGCAAAAAATTCAGAGTATACAGATCCAAATCCCAGCCATGTTCATGCGTCCCCAAGATGGCTTCATCAAACTAAATTTTGATGGAGCTTCAAAAGGAAACCCGAGGCCAGCTGGATATGGAGGGATTTTTAGAGATAGCCAAGGTCAAACTAGGTGGATTTATGCAGACAGAGGAGGGATAATGAGTAATAATGAAGCAAAATTTATGGCTTCCTATCAAGGAATTAGAATTGCAATAAGGAATGGATACAAGAATGTAGAAATAGAAGGTGATTCAAATTTAGTAATTGAGACAATAAGAAAATTGAATAATGGGAAAGAATGGGAACAGGTGGCAAAGAGTAGGAGGACGGCGGGTCTAATCCAGGACCTGGCAGAAATTATGAAGCGTATAGATTATAAGATTATCCACCATGTTAGGAGAGAAGGTAATAGAGCTGTAGATTACCTGGCTAACTGGGGCTGTAACGAATCGAAAGGGAAAGTGGATAGTATATGGCCAACTCAGCTGGCAGGAACACGATGGGAGAACCTAGATCTAATCATCAAGTAGGCTAATAATGACACGACACATTTATGATCAAGGTTACATCCAGACCCCGATTGGGGTGAGGAAAAGGGATCTTTGTGAAGAAATGATGGAGGCCAGTGTGTGGCAGCACATGTCACATCTTAAGGCAATCATACTAAGGAATGCAGAGAAGGCATGCAGGTGCGGTCGAAACCTGAGGCAAGGAGGTGAAAGAATAATGGAGAAGGTAGGGGAAAACGATGGCGACGTTCAGTCGGTGGCGTGCAGGATAGGTGGCGATCAAATTCCAGGAGCTGGTGAAGGTAAAGTAGTAGATAACCTGAGGATTAGAAATTTGGTGAAGGTAGGGAGTATCTGATAAAGAAACTCGGGTAACCGTCTCAGAAGAGGGCAGGAGGCAATGGCAGAGAGAGGAAGGAAGACGGGAGAAAACACTGAAGAGGAACGCAGAGGGATGGGCCAGGAAAAGAATAAGCAGGAAGTCCGGAACTTAAGAAAGAATGTTAAGCAGAGGGCTGAGGAGAAAGAAAGATCGTAGGAGGCCAAAAGACACCAGCTATACAAAGGAAGAGAGGTAAGGATTAATAAGCCAGAGAAGGAGCAAACGGAAGAAGAAGGAATTTGCGGGGAGGGAGAAATGGAGGCTGGAATGGAAGAGTGCATGGTGAAGGGGACTTTCGAGGTTGGTCAAGGTAGTCGGGGCACCATCATAGGAAGACCCTCCAAAAGAGGTAAGGGCAGAAAACACAGGGGTCGTGGGAGAAGTTGGCAAGCAGACCGTTATGAAGCTGAGACGTCATCTCCAAACTGACAAAAAAGAGGTCGACGAACAATGGAGCAAATATCTCAGGAAGTGGGAAGGGCGTAGAACGAAGGGACGAACGCAGAGATTAGAAGAATTATCGAAGTGTTGGAAAATAAAGGGTTGAAGGAGGCCTCAGATCTGGAAATGGAGGATTGGGGAACTCTATTACCAGATCCAGGGAATACAAGGGGGCGTCTATCTCTGTACAAAGAGGCTCTGCATGTCTATTGGGTAGTGAAGTGTCTTTTAGCTAAAGCCATGGAACATGTTGCTGAGGAGATGACGGAAATGGCTCAAGGAATCTCGAACCTAAAAAGGGAGCTGAAAAACCTCCAACTCACGCTCCTGAGGTAGGACAACAGGCTAAAGGAAATACAAATTCTGCTAAAAAAGATAACCATTGTGCAGCACGAGGAGGAGATCGAGCTGGAAATCATGGTAGATTGATTTGTTTTGGTCTGTTTTCAAATGAACTCTCTATTAGGCCTATGAGAATTAGTTTTGTGGAAATGTTTTTGAGCTATAATCACCAATAGGAATCTAGAAGTAGTATGTTGGTAGGGTAAAGTATATGATGTAGACCTGGTTATGTATATGGATATGCTATAAGTTGACACTTTCAGACTTTTGGTGACCAACAGACCCGGTTTCCCTTCGGGGCGGGTTGAGGTCATCAATGACTGTACATATTTTATTTTGGTTGTATATAATAGAAAAGATCCTGCAGTAGCTTACAAAAAAGAAAATTATTATAAGTATTCTTTTGATAAAATAAATTCATAATATACATACCACACATAATTTATGGCATATGGGACTTTGGAGTAATATTTGTAGTATGAGTTATGATTAAAAATATGTTGATGCTTAAGGTACTGAATCCTGAATATAGAAAGTTCTGTAAGGGAAAATAAATATTGCAATAGGTTGTAGCTATGTTAGAAAGAAAAAGCCAAAATGCAATTTTATGATCAAATTGGAACCTTAGGACTTATTCTTCGAATCACTATTGGCATGCCCTTTGCACCCTGTGGCGCAAATGCTAGTGAATATGTCTATTAGAAACGTGACGAAGATATTTGTACACATAATAAATGTTTTAAAAGGGATTCATCTCATAGAAAATGGAGCTGATATCACACACATTGATTTCATTTAGTTAAACATTATAGATCCCTTGTTTTATCATTTCAATATTTTCGAAGACATTATTAACCCTTCTATCTTAGTGTTTGGGTTACCATGTTACATATTTTGATAAATATGATATGCTGAAATCTAAAAACATACGAAGAAGAAAATGTTAGAAATAGAGATATAGAGGAGAGAAAGATTGTGCACACAAGACAAAACTACACTTCATTTCTTTATTGATTTTAATGATCACATTAGTTACATCTATAGGATATAGATCACGAACTTCAATGAATCTAGATCCTAAGAAAGTGGATCTAGATAGCTAATACAATTCACACATAGGAAAACGACTTCTTCTAGACTCACATCTCGGGACTCACAATGAGACATGGAAGCATTACTTTCAATACCCTCCCTTAATGCTTACATGCTACTAATATTGAAACACATATTAAAATAATAAATGATCTTCGTCATATTTTTCTGATATGGTCATCACTAACACTCATATCCACTCTGAAATCTTTGGGTTTCCTCTCTTTTCTTCACCACATTTTCAAGCTTCCCACTTGATCCATTTAAGACATAACTGCTTCAGGCCATTGTTGACGTACTTTGCAGAATTGACACTTCTCAATCTCCGTGAGCGCAACAGGTCAGTCTTGATACTGAAGAATCTTATGGAACTTCCACCATCTGTTGAATATATGGCCTTCTGCTATGTTCACCAATTATCTAGGATAACATTCTGGTTATAATGTCTTTAGCAAACAATTCTACAACTCGACCTTGTATAAAATACCATAGATGGATGCTCCCAGAGCACGACGGGTCACACTTGACCTTATTAGTAACTATCAATGACTAATGCTCCTAGAGCATAATGGGTCACAACAACTTGACCTTATTAATAACTATCAATGACTAATGCTCCCGAGCACAACAGGTCACATTAGTCTATTTAATTGATCTATTCTTTATGTTTCTGCATCAAACCTCCTTTTTCCCACCAAAATAATTTTACATATATAACAACCACTCTAACCAATACAATTTCTCTTTTTTTTCTTTAATACAAAAATAATTTTATAAATAACAACCAAACGCCAAAATGGTTTTTTTTAACACAAAAATAATTTTATAAATAACAACCAAACGCCAAAACACACCAAAACGAATTGAGACAAAACACAAAATGGACTGAGGCAAAACTAATGCTTTCGATCTATGCAAATCTGGATTAAAGCAGCATTGGCTATAGAAAGTCCATCAGCAACATCATATCGTTGCCACCTTCATAACCGATCTCAACAACCTTAATGAAAAATACCACATATCCTCAACAATGTATATGTAATTGTCGAATTTGACAATGAATCTCGTGGTATTTGATTACAATCGTGCTATATTGGAGTTCTTGCAACGAAACATCAAATCAACCTCTTTTCCTATGGCAGCATAGAGACCCTACACTCTCTGCCCAACAATTTGGAAGTGGAATCTAGTTCTTTCAACAAGTCGTTCATCACAACAGCCAATCAATTCGAGACCTTTGAAGCGCTACCACCATAGCTCATGGAATTCACATGCAGAAACACACAGTCAGGTCCAACTGTGCAACTCACATCCTTGTGCACGTGAAACATCTCCTTAGTCACTAGCTTGAATGTCCAACTTGATCTCATCTTGGAGCCAATCCTTCAAGTTGGATTCTTGTTGTGATTGACTGAGCAACCTAACGACGAACTTATAGGTGGTAGCTCCAGCCTGTAAATGACACATGAGTCGAAAATGGGGATGCATTTATTCCTCTCCAACTGCATTTCGGAATCACCATAATGCGAACCACGGACCACAATGCGTGATAATGTATAGTATATAAAATTTCTAAACTGAAACGGATCTTCTTGTTACCACAACTGATTGATGCATATATTTCTTTGGCTAGGGTTTCAAGTGGAACGTAGTGTCTTGTTCCACGCTGGCATTGAGGATGAGCTTTGTTTCGATTCTCCTCGATGGTCACAGTGCCCCCAATTCCGCGTTCAGGTCCTGAATTTTTGTTAGCCCTCTCTCACTCGCCGAAAATGCTATAGGGTTTTGTTGATGAACAGAGATTGCCTGATTTGGTTGTTTTCTCTAGGTTTACGTACTAAATCAACATTGTTCCACATGTTCAACTCATATCTGCATACAGGAATAAACCTACACACAGAAATCTTCACAGAAATGTAACTGAATCAAACACACATCTAGGCTATTCTAATCTATCAACTCTCACATCTTTTTAGCCTTGGCTCAAGGGAATCAAGCTAAAACAAGCTCTAATACCATGTTAAAAATAAAAACAGAGAGCAAAGAAATATTGTGTACAAAACACAAAATTATACTCATTTTTATTTATTGATAACAATAGTTACATTTATGGGATATGGTTCTAGATCCTAAGAAAGTGGATCTAGATAAGTAATACAACTGACAAATAAAAAAATAGCTACTTTTAGATTCACACCTCGGGACTTACAAATAACATATAGAAACATTATAGAAGATAAACACATTTATCTTAATCAGAAAAATAGAGATATGCATTTTCTTTTAACATTTATATGCATTTTCCTTTAACATTTATAGCTATCTCCAAGATACTAAATTCACGCAGTCATAGGAAGAAAATAAAAGGCATCAATTTAACAAAAAGAGAGTAAATAAACTTTGTGACACAGTTGTTACTTAAAATGGGTTCGATTTTATATTCAAAAGATGAAATTCTTGTGAGAATAGAAATTCTTGTTGCCCCTTTCACTATCAGTTGAATCCCACATATAACAAGGGAGCCACTGTAGTGGCGGTAGTCCCTGCCGGGGTCTGCCATAACAAACAGCAAGCAACACTTGACCTTCATGCTGGTGAGATATCGCATGAGGCGGACGTGTGCCGAGAGTTCGATGCAAAAGCAGTTTGTGACCGAGCGAGCGGTGGTTCAGTAGGTTGAATCGAGCGCCCAAGTTTGATCAACGGAATGAATGAATTCCTCCATCTCTTAACAAGAGCCTAAATCAAGCCCTTAGAGTGGATTTGAAAAGATCAAGAAATCAAATTCAGGTAATATCTTCAACGGCTACTCCATTTCTAAGATTTTTGCTTTTGGGCTTCCATTTCAGCTTGCAGCAGCAAGGAGAAAAATGTTAAGGTTTTATTTTTCATAATTGAAAGTTGGAAAAGTTTTATGTAGTAATTGAAATGTTTAGATTAGAGTATTGTTTATGTAAACATTTTATGTTAATAAAAATATTCCGTTTCATTCTATTGAAATGTTTATATTCAGATTTAAGTTTTACAGGTTTTTAATATATGATTTTTTAAATAGCATGAGAAGAAAAGACAAAGTGTATATTTGTAAAAATATAATATAAAAGAATTAAGTAATTCAAGTTTATTAATTAACGAATCAGTATTAACTAGAATTTGTGATATGACTAGGATGGAGTCAATTCAATATTATATCCAGAGACTTCAATTTTTTTTGCGGTTTTAAATATACTACATCCTTAACCATTAAACCAACGTATAATTATTTTAACACATAAATTAATTAATTAATTACTATAAAAATACAAAAGAAATATAATATTTCAAGTAAGGTTATGGTATATATATTAGATAATTAACACTGTTTTTGGTTCAGAACTTTTCTCATTTATAAATTTAGATAAACTTTTTAAAAGAGAACCATTAAACCAACGTATAATTATTTTAACACATAAATTAATTAATTAATTACTATAAAAATACAAAAGAAATATAATATTTCAAGTAAGGTTATGGTATATATATTAGATAATTAACACTTTTTGGTTTAGAACTTTTCTCATTTATAAATTTAGATAAACTTTTTTAAAGAGACGTAATATTTATATATTTAAAATTTTATTTTTACTACAAGTAATTCGCTTCACTTGCACACAAAATGCAATATTAGTTTTGAATCACATCGACCCCCTTCACTCACATGAGCACACAAAATGCAATATTAGTTTTGAATCACATCGATCCCCTTCACTCTTGTAATTCGCTTCACTTGCACACAAAATGCAATATTACACTCACATGAGCACACAAAATGCAATATTAGTTTTGAATCACATCGATACCCTTCACTCTTCTAATTCGCTTCACTTGCACACAAAATGCAATATTAGTTTTGAATCACATCGATCCCCTTCACTCACATGAGCACACAAAATGCAATATTAGTTTTGAATCACATCGATCACCTTCACTCACATGATAAAATTAATCGGTATTACTAGACGCAATATTAATTTTGAATTAGATGGATCCCATTCACTCACATGATAGAATTAATGAATGTGACTAGGATAGGTGATTGGGAAGTAATTGAAAAAAGGACTAGGATAGTCGATTGAGAAGTAATTAAAAAAGGTAAAACAAAATATTTCAGATTTGTTACCAGGATCTTTGATTGGAAAGTAATTCAAAAGTGGGAAAAAGAAAATATTTCAGATTTTTACTTTGCCGAGTTAGTGTGATACATGAATCTTATTTCAGATTTTTACTTTGCTGAGCTATTGTGATACATGAATTTTGCACTTTTCACTTTTTCCAATGATCGATCCCCTTCACTCACATGAGCACACAAAATGCAATATTAGTTTTGAATCACATCGATCTCCTTCACTCACATGATAAAATTAATCAGTATTACTAGACACAATATTAATTTTGAATTAGATGGATCCCATTCACTCACATGATAGAATTAATGAGTGTGACTAGGATAGGTGATTGGGAAGTAATTGAAAAAAGGACCAGGATAGTCGATTGAGAAGTAATTAAAAAAGGTAAAACAAAATATTTCAGATTTGTTACCAGGATCTTTGATTGGAAAGTAATTCAAAAGTGGGCAAAAGAAAATATTTCAGATTTTTACTTTGCTGAGCTATTGTGATACATGAATTTTGCACTTTTCACTTTTTCCAATGATGGATGTGAAAGAACTGAATTTGCATGTTTTATGTTCTCATAATCTTTTTTAAAGATTTGGCTTTCAAATTTATTCATTATATGCCTTTTGCCAGAATTTATCCATTCTATTTTATTTTTCATTTAAAAAAAACCTTTAGTGTTTAATCTATATGTTTAAATGATAGCTTTGCAAATTTTAAAAATAATTTAGAATTTAATGAAAAATAAGGCGATCAATTTTTTGCAATTAGTTTAATTTTAAAAATACATATAATCTTTTAAACTGAAATCAACACAAAAAAATACAGGCGAAATCATTTTCTTTATACACGGTGAGAAAGCAATAATATATACAATGCTCATATTGAGCTTTGCAACTTCATAAACAGGATTCCACACTTCAAACATAGAAATATACACTTTAAATCAATCCCTCTGAAATTTCAGAATCATTAAACGGTATTGCATTGGAGATGTCTCATTTCTCCCCCATCTATCAGACCGGGCAACAGCAAAGCAAACCATTACTTTAATTCCTCTACCATGCCGGACTTTACAATTGGATTAAGGATAGCCCAAGTGCACTGGATGCATTCGATATAGATATTAATCGGAATTTGATAGACATGAGTGCATTCAAATAATTGACTTTGATCGATTTTGACATATTTCTTAGTTAAATTTCAAAATTTGATACTAACTCCACAATTGAAATTCGCTATATATTGAAAACAACAACATACACTTAATCGTACATTTGTAAAATTATCGTACATTTGTAAAATTTAGTTGTTATCATCAAAGAGAACTCCATGAGTGCATGTCTCAGTTTTAACAACAACAACATACACTTAATCGTAAATTTTAAGTGCATGTTTGAGTTTTGACAACAACAACGTACATTTGTAAAATTTATTCGTTATTATCAAAGAGAACTCCATAAGTGCATGTCTGAGTTTTAAATGCATAGCAAATTAATGACAATTTTTAAAGTCAAGTTTCTTGATCCACTACTATATTACTTTACCCGCATGCTTCCTGGATCGAACGAAAGATCAATCTGACGGGTAAGATCAGTATAGCTGATTTTCTGCAATTTAGAATGATAAATTTCGGGTCGCAGATCCATACTGCACAATAATTCTTTATGGGATTCAGGTGAATTGCAGAGGCGGTTCCTGGGTGGGTACACTCATTCGTTGTAACAGAAAACTATGTGGTAATTATGGAAATGCCACTGAGGTACTCTGCAAAGAATCTGTTGAGAGCCGAACCAACGCCTCTGTACAAATGCGAATGGCACCCACAGTCCAAGGCATTTATGCATGTCATGTCAAAAGCTACCGGAGACCTGGTGAGTGCCCCTTAGATTATACATATTGGAAGCTAGTTGTATATTTTTAAGATATGCACATTGAATGAGTTGAAAACACATCTGCTCTTACTTCACTTCTGTGTATCTTAATGTTGCTAATGTTGTGTAATATTGCTTACCATATGTTTTATTTTTGATACGCTAATTGGTACAGCTTGATATTTTGCTAAATCTATTCCCTGCAACAGCTTATAGAAATTTGGCTCTGCGGTGTTTAACAGAGGTAGTGTCTATACTTCATATTTGTTATTATTTTAACCATTAATGTCTACACATTCTTCTGTTTGCTTTGAGGAAAAGCGTCGCAGGGTAAATTATATATATAGACCACATTTGAAGAAATGGGTTGAAAGTTGAGTAACATTCTTTAGGAAATATGTGGAACAAAGAATAGCATTGAAAAAATAATCCATAAATTGTTTGAGAACATATATCCAAAGAAAAGTAGATTGGCCAAAGAATGAAATCATCCATATGGCCATTTATTTGTTTAAACTGAAATCCGAAATCTGATAAAGGCTAACTAATTTAAGAAAAAAAAATCCATACATTTCTTTTTCCAAATTAAAAAAATCCATACATTTCTTTTTTCCAAATTATTCAGAAAGAAAATGCATACAATGAAAGCATCCATTATTTACACTCAATGCATACAAATTTTATCAAAATTTACACTCAATTCATAACAAAAATTGCGTAAACCCTAAGTAATATAAGGAAAAAACTTGCCATCCATTTCCTTTTCCTGTTCCAAAATATTGACAAAGAAATTGTGAAAAAAAAAAAATTGAATTTTCCTTTTCCAAATTATTAACAAAGAAGTTATGAAAAAAATAAAATTGAATTGTAAATAAATCTAGATATACATCTGTCACGGTTCCGAATAAATGGAACCTGAACTGAATGGTATCAGACAACCCATAAATTCTTGAGAATATACCATCCATAGATGCCTGGACATAGCTAGCAATCATTTAGCCACTCGACGTTATGATATCATAACCAAACCAAAGAGGGTTTGAGGGCCAAGCAACTAACTAGTGTAATAATCCCCTAGGAAAGGGGTAGGACGAATGGCCAAATTCTACAAAATACTACATTTTAAAACGGGTAAGAAAGTTGAAACCATCTTTGGCTAGGAATCCTTTATAGCTGAAACTAGTGAGAGGTAAAGAAAAAACGAAAGAATGATTGAGATGAAACCTGTAAATTGCAAGGTTGGCTATGAGTTCCAAGGCCGACTGTGAGTCCCAAGGATGATTGTTACCTGTAAAAATACAGGTTCTGGCTCTCCATGTCCAAGGGCTACATCAACCCTTAGAAGGGTTAGTATGACGATAATTTCTATGGAAAGAAAACTTTTAACTAAAGTTCTGGGAGTCACATATAGAAACGCCAAATGTGTTTACCTATAAATATGGTAAGGGCTTGTCATTACCAGACCTGCAAACGAATTTGGAATAGCCACATACAAAACTGCGTGTCTGTGGAACAACACGCTTGCCTGGAAGCCTTTGCAATAATCATCTGCAGGGACAAGTCTGAACTCTGTCATATCCTTAGTTTCTTCGAAAAACAAGTTAATTACCAGAGCTATGAGGAAATTTTATGAAATAACTACTGTCTAATATTCACATACATAAACCCTTAACAACTTTACTGTAATTCTGGTGAGCGATTGTCGTTACCACACCTGTAAATAAATTTCGAATACCTAGATTGTTGTATGAGAGGAGGGTTTCCTCTAGACATAGATAGAAGTCAGTTTCGTTGGAACAAAATCCTTGACTTGAAGCCTCTGCAATAAGCATATGCAGTGACAAGCCCGAAGCCGGTCACATCCTCAGGTTGTTCGAAAAACCTAGTTGAAGACAACCGTCGAATTTCTAACGTGAAAACGCCCATGGACCTTGCTTGGTATCGCCGATTATACCCACAAAACGTTTTGGCAGGTGTAAACTATGGTGGTTTGGATGATGGCAGGTGTAAACAATGGCGCAACGGTAAACAATGGAGGTGTGGCAGGTGTAAATGAGGTAGTTCATGCAATTTTGGTTAAAAAAAAATTTAAAAACTTTGCATAATTTTTTTTGTTAAAACTCATTTACCAGACTTTGGATAAAAAAAACTGTCCGCCCTAAAATACCATAAAGGCAGTTAAAACTTTGGATAAGAAAAAAGTTGCAGGTGTATTTTTCCCTCGATACGCGCGAAGTTTCCAATAAGAGGTAAAAAAATAAAACTTTGGATAAATTGTCTCCAGCGATCAAAAACTTTGGATAAAATTTAGGAAAGCATAAAAAAAATTTAGTCATTAATTGATTGCCGGCGATCTATCGATCGCTAATAGTCCCAGGCAGGGACTAATAACGTTATCATACTGAAATCGTACCCCATTCACAAGATGAAGACCCCCAACCTCATGTTGTGCAACCAACGTGCATGCCATGTGTGTCGGTCACACTTCGGACAGACGAAACTTCACTTTTCTTCATTAAATCTTCTTTAAGATTAATTTATTTTAAAAAGGCTTTGTAATTAGAAAAATAGATATGTGGTTATATATAAGCTCTATATATATAATTGTATTTTCCAATATATAAATGATGGAAGTGTAGAGTATTTATGAGGGTTTTATTTAATGAACTTTTAATATAGCATGTGCGTTAATGGTATACTAAACAATACTCCTAATTTGATTACATATTGGAAAGTAACTCTAAAAATCACTTTCTTTTACCCCCTACAAATACCATCCCAATACACCTTGCTAATTTAAAAAGCCCCTACTTTCACTATATATTGTAGGTATCCATTCTTTCATTAACATTTTTTATACTCTTTTATATATATATCTCTTTATATGTATTAACAATCATAAGTATATTCTGCACCTAGAAAGAATAACCAAAATACTAGATAGTTGAAAACTTGAAAGCTTCAATCAAAAAGAGGCAGATATAAGTTGGTTGATTTACAAATACACATTGTGAAAAAATGAATGGAAAATACATGGATTTGAACTCTCAATTTCATCTATTTTCTATTGAATATTGAAAAAGATACACTACAAGAGTTCAAAATAAAACGTCGATAACCAACACAATGACACACCTTTCATCTGGCTTATAAAATAGGAAGAGGAGAGAAGAGTACAATGCATATGGACACATGCAAAATCCTATCTAATTGGACTTTGTCAAATCATAGCCCTAACCTGATCACCTAGTGCCCCTAGTTGCATGGTAAGAGTGCCAAGTAATTGTGTCTCCATTAAAAGATGAACTGGAGCATGCAATCATGTAACCCTTCCTTGAGATTTGTTTCCTCTACCTAAAATGGGAATTTCTCACGCATAAGTATTCTAATTGACTAAGGATATGCACCGTCTTCCAAACAATAGTCTATTTCACTATCTCTTATGGCATGCATGTGCCCTCTACCAAGCAATCGTAAGTATCATTGTCTCTTCACTTTCATTTAACCTATTCATTAATATTGTAAGGAAAGGGTGAAGGTTCCATATATATTGTCCTCTCTACTACCCATCATTGGGAGGACCTCTAGCTTAATAACATGTAAAAAATATTTTCACACACATTAGGCATAGATCATAGAGGTATTAGTAATGTGATTCATGTTTATTCTAGAGCAAGGTTGCTTGGGAGTGGGAGTGGAAGTGGGAAGTGAGAGTAGAAGTGAGAAGCAGGAGCAAGGAATGACATTTTTAAAAGTTCCCAAGTCCGAAGTGATTTTGGCAGTGAATTTTATATAATATATATTTTTTATATATTTGATGCATATATGTCAAAAAATCTTGTATAATGATGATTTTTTGATAATAAAAAAAATAAAAACATGGATTAAACCATATAACATCATAACCAAAATAACATTGAGTCCAATCCATCTCTTATTTGAACATACATCAACAAATAGGCTCTAGATGGCCTCTATCATTCAAAAAATCATGTTACAACAAATACCTACACATAATCAAAATCATTGCCTATCATGGGATATTTGTCATTAATATTACCTTCTAAGCATTAACATAAGATAGAAAAAATGTAGTATGTCAAGTCAAGATTTGTTTTGAGTGACAAGTGCATTTTTAGTAGGGTCATGATAAAGGAGTTTGACAGCGAATGTCATTAACCTCAAGGTACATAGAGGACTTGCTTCTCTTGATTAATTATGAGTTCCATACCCTAGTACATTACAAAATCTAATGGAAACAATGGAATCCCCCTAATATTGAAATCCTGAAAAACTAATAAATCTGCTGGAATTTAAGTGAGATCTAAAATTCTACTTTCTCCATATGAAATCTAATGAGGTCATAACCACTCTAAAACATCCTAAGTCATTTCATGGTAATGTTAAAAATTTAAGTAAAAGAATGAAAATGAAAGATAAAGGAGAATGTCATTTTTACTTTAAGAATTTAACATAACCATGAATTGCATGTCAATACTAGGGCCATAGGTTTGAATATTAGGCTGCTATGGACCTTATATTACTATTGCCTTTTATTTCTCCTTCCCACTCTCGATACTCCCACAATACTCTTGAACCTCTATTTCTCCAGCCCACTTCTTTTTTCCTCCGCGTGGGCAATGTATTATATAAACAATACCTTATAATACATGTATTTTTATACAACATATAAAAACCCTTTACTCCCCTATTATTTGCTCAATATATTATTTCATTTTCTCCTCATTTTTTATGCCCCAATATGAAGGCACGTGATATCATATTGCTTTGTCCCCGTGAGAATATTTCATTATATATATGGATGGTGTAGACTACATTATTTAAACTTGCAATTACAACAAATCAAATAAAATTTGAGTTCAAAATATAGAACTTAAAATGTTTTGACATAAGAATTATTTTCCCCATTGCTTCATATAAGATATACATAATTTTTTTTGAAAACCATGTATAAAATAAAGAGAGTTACATTGAAATACTTTACTTATCATAGCCATTGAAATATTTTATTTATCCATCAAATTATTTACATTAATATATTTTTCTTATTATTCATATTTTTTAATATGTGTTAATATTATTTAACCAATCATATAAAAATATTTGGTATATAGCTTGGCTGAGAGGGGCTCTACAATAGAGTATAGGGTAAATGTGTAGGTGTAATGTAGGAAAGTAAATATTTTTACATATTGGCTCAATATGTATTGAATTTATATTAATATCTTCAATTTATAAGTCGATTTGTAAACATTTACATATCGGCTTGACAGTATAGATCCCAGTATAGGGGAGATGTTGTTGTGTCCATAAAAAATAAAAAATAAAAGTTCTAAAATTAATTAAATTCAATTTGTTCTATTGTAATTTTCTTTTTCAGTAATTTTCAAATAATGTTTTAGACAAAAGATAATCATAATATCACATTAAAATATATTATTATTATTATCTAATTTTAAGGTCACGGCCAAGCCAGACACCAAATTGATGTATGAGACCCCCTTGTTTGTGGGCCAAGGTGGCCAAGCCACACACCAAATTGGTCTATGAGACCCCCTTATTTGTGGTCCAAGGGACCCACCTCCACCCGACAATTTGATTGCTAAGTCTATGAAGGTATACATACTGTAACCCCCTTTGATTTTGAAGCTCTGACCTCTTAGGAGGAAATACATGATCTTAACATATAAGTGGTAGTCAAATAACGATTATGTAACTATATTTAAATTTAATTAATAAGCACATAAATTATTTAGCAATATAGCAATAATTTTAACTATGGATATTCACGTCCACTATATCATACATATAATAATTTGTAAATAGGCTTTGTTACAATACCACATCCCAAAAATGATCTCTTACTTCACAATCAAAATATGTTATAAATATTTTATTTGAATTCAATTTTATAACATTTTTTAAATTTAAATCTACAAGCAAAAAGATTATAATTACTTTTGAGATATATCTAAACCGTCTATCACATTAGAATTTATAAGATCTAAATGTTACTTATAAATTGAGATCCATTTTACCATATAAATTAAAATAATAATTTTGAATCATATTTAAATTTCTTGGTAAGCACATAAAAAATTAACGCTTACAATAGCCAAACATCTTGGCTATAATACCACATAACAAAAGCAAACCCTCTTATTTCAAAATCAAAATTTTTTAAATAATTTTTTAAGTTAATTTTATTACATTTTGTGGCCCAAAAACACTACTCCAACCCAATGTGGAATAGTTGTAGTTAGTCATGTTATGTTATGTATCTAAATATTAATATAAATATAAAGAAATTACAAAAAAAATATTAATAATTAAACTGACCTAGATCCATCTTAACTTTGATCTATCTGAGATGTCATAGATCTGAGAGTTAAATATATATATGGGATTGTCATATGAATTATTTATTTTATTAATATTTTAAATTCATGATATTAATTTTATATTAAAAATGAATGTTACACACATCTCTATTTAATTACTCTTTTTAGAAACCAAATATTACTTTTTTTACCTTTAATTTATTTTTTTTTGGATTTTGAAATATTTTATTATGATCAAGGCATATATATGTTCCAAGATATACTTTCCTACTTTTACTTTCCATAAAGTAAATATTGAAATAGATTATTACTTGTTTTCAGATTTTGAAATTTATCTTGTCTTTGTCTAAAGTTGATATTAATATAGATATTGTGATACCCCTAGAAAATTTACTGTGACATTTTCTTTATTTGTTCGTTGGAAAAATCAAAAGACATGTGACAAAATAAAATAATGTAAATATTATTTTCAATAATGAAGCGAGAAATTATTTATAGCATATTAATTCCCTTTGAAATTTAGGGGGATTAGAACTTAGAGAACCAACCATAGTCCCCCATTACAATGGATGCAATAGGCCTCTAGACTTCTCTCTCGCTCTCTCTCTAATATATATATAATATAATAGATGAGCATGTGAGTGACCCATATATATAAATACACATCCGTTATGTGGAAAAAGAAAAAAACAAGATGACATTCGAAATTTACTTGTAAAAACAAAGTATTTTTATAATAAAGACAAAAAATGAATATATATATAATATATATATATATTAAAATAAAAAGCTAGACTTGTCTAAAAATGATTCTTCATTATTGTAGAAACTATATAACAGGAAAGCTAAAGCTGTCCAAAAATAATTCTTTATTACAATAGAAACTCTGGAGAAAATTACAAGGTAAATTGGAACTAAAAATATGTACACTATTGTTTTAGTGAGGTAACAAAGAAACTATTTCTTCCATACAAATTAATCATGGAAACCAAAACCCATGAAGCAAAATGTTAAATTAATCATAACTAAAATACTCAAATATAATATTATAGAAAGTGTCATATATAAAAGAAATAAGATTGTAACCATGGTAATATTTCGAGTAACTCCTTAAGATTTTTTTAGGAACATGAAATTTTTATGAGTACGAAATTGTAATATTATATATAAACAAGGCTGCATAGCTAGCGTTTCTCTGCTGCCTAGTTTAATTATTGAATTTTGAAATATATGAACTAAATATTGTATTTGAACAAGGGTTACTTTGTAGATATTCTTGCCTAGTTTAAGTATCCTTAAATTAAAGTAGTAAACAAATAAGACATACATGAATGAATGAATAAAGTGTTTTTTAGTAGCCATAAAATATTGTTAATGACTTGAGACTTAGTACTTGAACATTGAAACCAAAATTCTAGAACCATACTTCCAAACAAAAAAATGTGTCTACCAAAAGTGAAAAAGAAAAAATATTGATATCAAACGTTGAAACCAACATTCTAGAACCATACTTCCAAACCAGAAAATGTTTCTACTAAAAGTATTAAAAAAATCTTGTTATCTTGCATTGGAAATCTGCTAACTAAAACTACTAACATATACATATATATAACCTCTCATCAAATTCTATTTTTACACAATATTACCTTTTACAAATACATATGAATATGCTCAAGATGTACATCACAAATATATATGAATACACTAAATATGAAGAAAAAATATATGTTCTACACAAGTGAAACAAACACTCAAGTAGATATTTTTATCAAACACAATAAACGAACTAATAAATTAAAAAAATATTAACGTCGTAATGTTTTATGTAGTAAAGACACAATTACATTATTAATTTTAGGTGATATAATTTTTAACAAAATTATGATATATATATTTTTTAATAATG
>APFE030575753.1:23679-43680 GCA_000404065.3 Pinus taeda | reverse complement strand
TACCTTTTGAGTAAGTATAAAAATACTTTTTATTTATTTACCATACCTCTTTTACAAATATGGTATTTGGCCCATAGGATTCACTTAATAAAACCTATTCTTGAAAATGGGCGAATGGATTCACTTAAATAAAACCTATTCTTGAAAATGGGCGAATGGAAGGTTGTAACTCCTAATTTGAAGGGCTAAATTTACCTTTTTTACCCTCTCGTTTAAAATAAGGTGGGCTATTTGAGGTGACTTGTAAAAATGTACTATGATACAAAATATTCGCCCACTAAAAATTTAAAACCCCTTAATTTCGCCAAAGGGCGAACATTCGCCCCTAAAATTATCCTTGGCTGGGAGATCATAACTAGGCCGCTCTGTGAAGGGGGCTTAAATTTCAAATAACTCAGCCAACAGAACATGGCATTGGCAGCTAAGATCCTTTGGAAAATCAATGCACCCAACCCGGGATGGGCACAAATTGCAATCTGGAAGAAATATTACAGGGGCCCTTGCACCAGGTGTCTAGAAAACGCCATTCAAATGCCAAATTCGTCCTTTCTGAAGCTCCACGCTAAATCTTCTCATCTGATTACAGATCACGCATTATAGATACCTGGTAGTGGCAAAAAAATCAAGATCTGGAGCGATCGTATAATGAACCAGCAGCCGATTGAAACCAGAGCCAGCCTGAACGAGCTGCATTGCTGGATGGACATCAACTCTCTGCGCACGCTGTGGGATATATCCAAGTGGCACGATGGCTTCTGGGCAGGCTGGATTCATTTCAATGGTCTGGCGCAGCTGGGGAAAGAATGGGACACGCTCCTCGACTGTCTCCATGGAACGTGCCCATCAGCAGAAGATCTAGAGACTGGAAGGGATGGGGCACGAGCCTGAAAGGCTACACAGTCGATCAAGGTTATATCAAGCTCAGTGAGATCCCTTACGCACCTCCTGACCCTGCCCCATGGCGCGGTGTTTGGAGTTCTCCATCTTTGCCGAAGATAGACTTCTTCGCTTGGCAGTTATGCCATTCCAAAATTCTTACATACGACATCCTGCAGAAAAAAGGAATTAATGGACCCTCCATCTGCCAGCTATACAGAGAAAGCGCTGAGACAACGACCCATTTGTTCCTCGAGTGTCCATTCTCCAAGCAACTATGGTCCTCCCTCAGCCCTCAACCAAATCTCAAGCTCCCCGACACCACGACAGGCCTCTTCTCTACCTGGGCTCACAATTATCCAGGTCCTACCCTAAAAACCAGGTCATCAGAACTACGTGGGCAATTCTACCCAAGATCACAAGCTGGCAGATTTGGCTTGAGCGTAACATAAGGACTTTTAGGGATACAAAGCACAATCACAGGATTCTGGAAAATAAAATTAAAAGTCAAATCAAGGAATGCCTGGAGGACACTAGAGATGACACTAATTTGAGTTAGCAAGACATGGCTTGGGCACTGACTCTCGACCTTCAAATCCGGCCAGCAGAAAAAAACATTCCTACTATTAAACACTAGCAACTAAGGAAATCTGAAAGTGATATGCAAAGCTGGATCAAAATGCAAGAGAATCACTCCCTGTTTTTTGACGGGGCAGCAAAGAGTAACTCAAGAAAAGCGGGAGCAGGAGGAATCGTTCTAAATCCAACAGGAGAAAAAGTCCAGTCCTTTGCCTGGGGCCTTGGCTATGCCTCCAGCATTCAAGCGGAGGCTTTAGCCCTCTTCCAAGGCCTCCAAAGTCTCAAAGATTTAAACATAAAATAAGCCAATATTATAGGAGACTCCCAGATCATCATCAACTCCATGATTTCCAACTCCCCAGTCACAGATCTCAAGTTAGCAAGAATGATAACCAGAATTAAAGGATTGGAAAGGCACTTTCAGAAATTGAGATATTATCATGTGCTACGAATGCATAACAAAGAGGCGGACAACGAAGCCAATAAAGCAGTCCTCCTCCCTGTCAGAACTAAGTTGAAGGACGGAAAAGAAACTTGGGAACCAATTCCATAACCTGAACTTCGCCATGTTTTATTGCTGGTTATTAAACAAATTTGTCTGCATCTTCAAGTGGGGGAAAATTTCAGATTTGGAATTCATGGACTCTTTAGCAATTAGGAAATCTGCAAGCTTCAATTGTACTCTCTGTCTCTGCAGAAAGCAGCAACAAACTATGGAGCTTTCAATTGTAACAGCTATTTCAACATTCATGCCAAGAGGAATATAATCAACCCATAACCGTTATTGTTAAAAAAAAAAAATCCTATCAATTACTCTAAGAATTTATTCCATGAAATTCAAACCCTTGGAAATTTGGGCTCAAAACTTCTCATGAATCCCTGCTAAATGAAGGTTACAAATTGCTGCAAAAAACCAGATTAATGAAATAAGCTTGAGAACCCCTTGAGAAATATTCGGTATAGAGGCAATGGAGGCCTTTAAACATTTGCGACTGCCCATTTTTTTTCAATAGGACTCAAGACACATATTTTTTTTTATTTCTCCTTGATCTATTAGGTGAATCACCTTCAAAAATAAAACCTTTATCCCTCCTATTTAGAATATGCAAGGTCAACAAAACAAAAACCAAAATATACAGAAATTTACTAAATCTATAGCAAGAAAAAATATTTACAAATCTACAAGGACTATGCTAAAGAATATGAGTCTAACCCCATGCTTCAAATAACAAGTAATAGCTGTAGATATCAAATATTATTTAAGCACAATGATTTAAAAAGAGATTAGATAAATAAGATTTTCCTCTAGCTAATGTTTAGAAACCGTGCAACAAATTCGACAGATAAATCCTTCAAGTGAAATAAAGTGGATTCTCCCACTTCCTCACTTAAGAGTTGGTTAACTTAATAAAAAGCATCCCCTCATGCTTGAGATCTGATTCAATTAGATGTTTTATACACAACTCATAAAAAAATTGTTAGCTTCAGATGAGACGTGAAAAAAATAATGCAATAAAAATCTAGCAACTTAAACAAAAGCACACTAGCCACTTCCAATCCAAAAATATTTTCCAAATCTAATTACTAGTATAAGATAGTTATACACTAGTAATTCTATGTAAGCAAATTAAATAACAAATAAAATCACCAGTAGAAAATTAAGCTCAAGAATTCATTACCATATCCATAAGAGAAGAGCCACAATATTTCACCCCAAAGGCTTGTGTATTATTATTTCAAAATAGAGAAAGCTTCTAAGACCAAAAAGCCAAAGCACAACATGAAAAGATGTTACAATGATGAGCATATGCTTCCTTATATAGAAAAAAATGAGAGCTCTAGAGACTCTTCCAAGTGGATAACGACTAGTTCCATGAATGTGCACAAATTTGATGTGATCTTGGCTGACTCTTCCAAGTGGATAACGACTAGTTCCATGAATGTGCACAAATTTGATGTGATCTTGGCTGATTAAATGCTTGATCCATGTCAAAATAATATCCATCATTGATTGTTTGAGAAAAAATTTGAATTCCTTGATGAACCAATTTTTGTTAGTCCCAAAAATTTATTTATTTTATTTTTATTTTTTCTCCTTGAAAAATCCCCATTCTCTTAACCAACTTGGACCATAAATTTGATTTTCAATAAAAAATGATTGATTAATTCCTTTTTTCTAGGCCAAAAATATTTTCTTGATTTTTTTCTTTCTTGATTTGTGGAGATTCCCTTCCTGGAAAGTGCACATTCCCTTTTTACACATTTTTCACTTGGAGAGAATTTATTTTTCTCTCATTTTTATTTTCTGACCAAATTCGGCTAATTATTTAACCACTTTTTCGTAGAAAACCAAAAATAAATAAATTAATTTTTTGGCGTAGGATTTTAATTTATCTTGTCTAGAAAACTTAATTAATTGATACTAAAGGGTATTAATAATTTTTTCTACGCTTAAACATTTAGGCTATGGTGTGTAAATATGAGGGACCATACATCAAAATATTTTATACATTAGATATTATAATTAATTCAACCCTTGAAAGAGGAAACCACCTTTAGACATTGACCCCTAATAATTTACCCAATTCTACGACAAATATGATCTAGTAGACCAAGCGACTTGTAATAAAACAATTTAGTGAATTAACTTATATTATTCCCAAATTACTTTTATAGAAGATTCTACTAAGAACACTAAGACTCACCTAAGACCTTGACAATAACTTTTATCCTAGCTTTGGGGCGAGGTTGGAAGGAAAAACTTTGTCGATCATCTGTGTTTATAAATACGGATAATCAGTTAGACAAAAAACCTCCTAGGATGAAATTTGTCGCCAAAATAATAAGTTTACCTTGGTTGTTACATAATTAAACAATAATACTAGTCATTTACAACAAACTTGCAGAATTTGGGTTTACAATTCTAATTTGGATATTTGACTACTCAAACGTGATGGAATTCCTTTGCAAAAATGTACACTGATATAGGGTAGTTGACATGGAGTGGTCAACGGACCTCATGCTGTCGCATGAACCCCATGTTCCAGCTTACATGCACTCAATGATGTAATCTCACCTAAGCCATCTTCCAAGCTCATTTGCTCACAATTTATAAGCAGGTTTGGAATCAGATGAAGCTACTCTGTCAGAGGGCCGAAGGTTGCAGAGTCCAAAATGTCGAAGCTAGAGGAAACCATGGCTATTGTCTTGGAGAAATACAATATGATAAGGCCTCCATGGCCTTCGATCAAGACTCAAGTAGCCAGGTTTTCACACCATGCCTTAATGGCAAAAAAAAAAATTCAAATCGATAATGTACGTACCCTATAATATGTGTTTTCACTCATTCAAGAAATGAGTATAAAATGGTCTTTGTTGTTTTATTGGTAATGTTACAAACATGGTCATCCTAAAGGAACCCATAATGGATGTTAAGATGTGATAGAGTCACAACTCATCAAGTGATATGTCCATATGCATAAAGTATAGAACATGCCCATTAATACAAAGCTTTAATTTTGTCCATTGGGTTAAAGATCATATAGCCATGAGAGTTTAATTAGTCCAAGTTTGTTTTTTAAGGAATTACTCTATAGAATGTATAGACTTTATAGATTATCCCAAAACATGTCCCTTAACAAAGAGCTTTATTCTTGTCCATTGATTTGGGTCAAAACGCAGTTGGAGTTTGGAGTTTACTACAATTACCCGAAGTTTCATTTTCAGCCCATACTTGAGTGAACTTTACTCGAGAATCCAAAAAATGACAAGTCATAAGGCTTCGATCTTGTTTTTGTCAAAAAATGGGCGGGTGGTCTATGCTTCTTACTATCGCCATAAATTAATATAGGGAATTCAACAAGTAACCAACATGTAACGATATAAATCTTGGTCTGATATATGATTGAGAAAAGGTATCCATGTCCTTTAATGAAGGGGTTTATTTTTTGTTAGTTGAGTTGCATTGGTAGATCCATAGAAATTTACTATAACTAATTCAAGTTTGGCATTTCAGAATCCCCAAAGTAACAACCCCGAGGAGTTTCAATCCTGTTTCAACCAAATAGTGGAAGCATGGATTCTGCTTCTTGCATTCTAGTTCATAGATTAATAAATGGGAAATATAACTAGCTTATACCCATCTAAATATTGGCCTGATATATGGCCAACAAAGAGTTTTTCAATGGAATTCATCAATTTAAGAGGATGCATGCATTTCCATGTTCAAAAGCTGAAGGTTGCAAATTTGAGGTTCTAGGGATTTCAGTATTCCTATATAGAATTTACCTATGAATCCCCAAAGAAAAAGGCATTAGGAAGTTTAAATTTGTTTTAGGAAAAAAATAGGAGAATGGTTTCTTCTTCTTCAGTGAAGTTCATAGATATTATATGGAAAATATAGATAGATATAGTCATTTAAATTTGGGTCTGACATGTGGTTGGAAAAGGCCTTTTTTCAATGGGAAGGTGGCATCTGCTTCTTGTAGTGGAGTTCATAAATTATTATATGGAACAATAACCAACATATACCCATCTAAATATGGGTTTGATAAGTTATTGGCAAGGGGTTTTCTCAATATAAGATGCATTTTCATGTCCAAAAAATCAAGGTTTCAAAGTTGAGAATAGGGGATTTCAATATTCCAAATTTCCTACAGAAGAATTTACCCAAAATCCATAAATATGTAGTTGTTAAGAGTTTCAATCTAGTTTCAGCCTTCTTGCAATGGATTTCATAAATTATTATATAAACATATAACTATTAACTAGAATGATCATGATTATACTCAAATAAATTAAGTGTGCGATACAACATAAAAAGAAAGAGATGCATCACATTTATGAAAACATGTTTAAATTTAACATCATAATTGTACACAAAGAAGATAAATGCACTCAAAATCCCAAAAGGGAATAGTTGTGTATGACATTTATGAGAAGAAATATGTTACATGTACGGGCGAACACAGCCAAAAAACTAAGACGAAACCAAAGGTTCTAGTCCAACATCCAATGTAATAAAAAATGACCTTTTGTTGTTAGTTTAATGTGATTGCGTTGATAAAGACGTCTAGAAAATAATGTTCATCAATTTTGAGCAATCAGAGTTTAGCATCAACAACATGGCCCATGATAAATGCTGATGAGCACCAATATCGCAGCAAGAATGTTGTAACTCTTGGGGCTACCAAGTTTACTTCATGAACCCGGGGTTTGTACAAACTTGGAGGTGACAGTGCTGTATATACAGTAGATGCAATGGTTTACTCTTGTCACTTTTCAATTGGGGCGATAGACCACTAGGGTTTTTCAAACCAGTCTTCTATTGACTCGAAGGAGTTTGACTACCAAATGGCAAAGGGAAAATTATTCTTAATGCAAAAAGGGAATGTTGCCTACTCTAGGAAATGAAAGTGCTGAATTGGAAGGTGCTATAAGGTGACATGAAATCATCTAGCTAAGAATCTACACATTTTTCTTGCAAAAGAGACCTAACTTAACCTTGTATATAACTTCTAGTTATCTGGACTAATTGAGCAAGGAATTTTATCTATGAACTACTATGACTGTTGCATGCATGTGCTAACTTAGAATTTGCAGAAAAAACCTTTTTGGATTTTTAGTTTTATGAATGCAAATGCTAATTTAACCAATTTGTTCTTTGGCAAAGGAGATAGGTTGATCTATTGTTGAATGTTAGTTTTGCTGTGCTAATTTCAACTTTAGAATTAAAAAGAATTGCTTATCATTTTCTTTATGTGCATAGGTTTCCTTTATGGTGTTTGTGAATGTAATAGGTAAATGTGTCAAGTTTTATGTCAAATTTATGAGAAAAATAGCATGTAAATAAAGTGCTAAACAACAATAAAAAAATATACAGTAAAACCATCAAAATGAACACTTAACATAGTGTTTTAATAAAGGAGTTCACCCCTCCTGGATTACATTTCCTTGGTCCAGCTTCCATGGCTTGGGCCTCTGTATTATCTCAAAATGGAAAAAAATTGTTGTTTACAATGCTCTACTACTCCTGAAACCTGCTTCAATGTGCTCAGAACATCAAAATAATCTAGGAATGACTTTTTCTGAGCCCAAATTGGTCGAAAATTGCAAAAGTTATGGCCTCTTCAGTTTCCCCTAGGAAAACTCCACCAAAACTGGAGAACTCGAGTTAATCCCGCCAAATTTGGAGAAAATCCAGAATTTATCAGACTGCTAAAAATATCACCAAGTTAATCACGCAATTAATTAAATGACAAACACAATTTAATTAACACTAATCTTCAGTTAGTGCATAAATCACGTGGTTAGTGATAACTACTGGCCTCTAGTTTTGTGGTGTGATCACATGCAGAGGGGATTGGCCTGTGGGTCTAGCCCTCTCCTCCCCCAACTTGCCACGTAGATCACATTAAATATAAATGGTGACCATTGAATGTTAAGAACCAATGGCACGGTATAACAGTAAGACGTTGGATTTGTGCGGGCGAGGTCGCGATAAAATTTTTCCATTGTGCGCCGATGATTATAGGCCATTGGGGAGGGACACGTGGTGGCCTACGGGCTTGTCACATGTCTCCTTCTCATTGGTCCTCCTCCAACCAATGAAACCAAGCCAACCCATCAAATTGTAGACCAACTGAAATGCACCACTTGGCGTGACCTCACTACCCGTTGATCAATCCTTTGAATTGCATTGTCACCTGCCACGTCAGTAGTACGGAATGCTAACTGTGCAATGAATGTACTTTTTTTTTTGCAAAATTATTTTGTTTGGAAAAGTGTACTGAATGCAATATCTTTCTCATATGAACTCAGTTTTGAGTGAAACGATTTGCGTTGGGATTGTATCATTGAGACAGACGCGGTTGTTCAATGTTTAAGTGATTCTGAGCACTTTGATTTTTGAGCTAAATATTGATCACATGATCTTTCCTCCCCACTGGAAGCCTTTTGGACCCCAAAATATACTATCAATTTTTTAGTAGGTGAGGGTACAACTCCCTCATCTTCTCAATTTTCATCCATTTGGCCTTAGAAGGATTTTGTCCCTTGTGTCCCACTCGAAGGTATTTGACATTCCCTCTCTTTGAAGTTTTGGTTCTTCTGTCAAGTATGAGATTTTGTTGTAGTTCATCAAGATATTCTGGTGAGAAATCATCTATTGATGGCAGCTAAACATGCTCTCCTTGATCATCAATCAAAGGAGGCTCAAACAATCTCAAATTCTCAACATTAACAAAAGAGTATATTTGCATATAACGAGGAAAGTTTAGCTTAAATGCATTGTTACCAATCTTTTCCAGAATTTTAAAAGGACCATAACGGATTGGCTTCAGATTTTTACCTTCCCCTTGAGGTCTCTCTTTGCTAATATATAACCAAACTTCGTCTCCAACTTGAAATCTATGATCGACACAGTGTTTGTCACGCCTTGCCTTGTAGCTGCTTTGACTCTTTTCAAGTTGTTCTTGCACTGTGTGATGTATCAACTGAATTTTCTCAATGAAATTCCTTTCCTTATCGATGTTTCTATGACCATCAATAGTGACATATTTCTCAAAGATGAAGTCCAATGGTGATCTTGGCAAGTACCCAAAACATGCCTCAAATGGCGATGTGTTTGTGGAAGAATGCTTTTCCCTATTGTATGCATGTTGTATGTAATGCAACTGTTCATCCCACAACTTGGGATGTTTGCTGCAATATCCTCTAAGAAGATGAATGATTGTCCTATTTACCACCTCGATTTGTCCATCTATTTGTGGATGAAAGGCTGTACTCTTATTCAACTTAGTGTCCATCATGTCACACAAATTTGACCAAAAATTCCCAACAAATTGAGAATCTCGATCACTTATAATGGAAGTAGGAAGACCAAAATGAATCCAAATATTTTGAAAGAAAATATTAGTTGCTTGTTCAACTGTAATTTTCTTTTTACATGGCATTAGAATACACATCTTGCTGAACCTATCTACAACTACATACAAGTAATCATGACCTTTCCTTGACAATGGAAGACCTCCTACAAAATCCATTGAATGATCTCCCATGGCCGTGAAGGTACCGAAAGTGGAGTGTACAATCCTAGTTTCCTATTTCTAGGCTTACTTATTTCACACAAATATCATCCCCTAATGAAACGAGATACATTATCAAACATGCGTGGCCAATAATAATACATTTGGATATTCGCTATTGTCTTTCCTACACCAAAATGGCCAGCAATCAATGAAGTGTGCGCCTCCCTTATGATACTGTTTCTTTCTCCCTGTGGAATACATAACTTTCCCAATTTATACAACAAACTGTTATGTACATGGTAATCTAACTCTTCAATCTGGTTTCCTTGCCTCAAGCTTGCAAACACATCTTGAAAGTCATTATCATATGCATATTGCTCAATGTAACTTTCATGTAAAACAAAATTGTGCTTGAGTATAATAGATGAATTTACAATAGGCCTAGAAAGAATATCCTACCTTATTGTAGATTCCCTTTTTGTACTAGATAATCAAATGAAACTGTTGTAGAAAACCCATCCATCTGAAGTGTCATGATTGTTGCACTTCGATTATGATTGTAAGTACTGCAATGGTTGATGGTCGGTATGGATAATGGTCTCCTTCCCCATCAAGTAATGTTTCCATTTTTTAACACTTTTTACCAATGCATAAAGTTCTTTGTCATAAGTGGGATAGTTAGTCATAGCACCATTATAAATTTCAGAATGAAATGAAATTGGCTTACCATGCTGCATGAGAACTACTCCCATGGCGTAATCACTAGCATCGTTTGAATCTCAAATGGATGTCTAAGATCCGAAATAGCCAATATCGATGCTGAGTTGATCTTTTGTTTTAAAGCATCAAATGCTTTTTGCTGTACATCTCCCCAATGGAAGACTTTCTTTACACTAGTTAATGCATGTAGTGGAGCTACAATGGAAGAAAAATTAGCAATAAATTTCCTCCAATATTGTGCTGCCCCTAGAAAGCTTCTTACCTCTGTAACTGTACTGGGCTTGGGCCCATTCACAATGACCTCAACCTTAGAGGGGCCTATCTTCATCTCACCTCCTCCAACAATTTGTCCCAAATACATTAAACAAGTCTTGCCAAATTCACACTTTGACATCTTTCAAAATAATTGTTCTTTTCTCAAGACATCGAGTACTTTGTTCACATGCATGACATTTTCATCTCTAGATTTGATGAATATGAGAATATAATCTAATTAAACAATGAAAAATTCATCTAGAAATGGTCTCAATACATCATTCATAACTCTCATGAAAGTAGCTGGAGCATTTGTAAGATCGAAAGGCTTAACAATCCACTCAAACAATCCTTGTTTAGTTTTAAATGCGGTTTTCCAAATGTCCCCTTCAACTATTCTAACTTGATGATAACCACTTTGTAAGTCTAACTTAGTGAAATCCTTTGCATACCTCAATTGATCAAGGAAATCATCAATTCTTGGTAGTGGATAACGATTCTTTACCGTTATCTTATTCAGTGCATGGAAATCCACACACATGCACCAAGTCTCGTCCTTCTTTGGTACCAAAACAATTGGTGAACCACATGGTGAAGTAGATGGGTGTATGATACCTTTGTTCATCAATTCTTAATTTTTCTTCTTGATTTCCATGCTCTTCATGATAGACATGTGATACATGCCAATGTTTGGAATTGCAACATCCTATTGTAGCTATATCTCATGCTGAATTCCCCTCTTGGGAGGTAACCCCTTTGGTTCCTGAAATATCTCGCCGTGCTTTCCTACCCCATCAAAAAAATAATATTTTAAATTATCATCACAACCTTCAAAAGATTCATAATCTATATCATTATTTTTCTTGATCATGAGAAGCACAACATTTTTACTTGCATTTACTAGTCTCTTCATCTACCCTGCATTAACCAAAGAAATTTTTAACTTTTTTTGATGGTCTCTCACAATATACTCCACTCCATCCTTGATAAATTGATATTTGTTCTCATGGCTATAAAATACTGCTTTCCTATCATACAAATATGGGCTCCCAAAAATAATTCCTTAGATGTCAAGTGGAACTACATCTAAACCAACTTCATCAATGAATTTTTCAGTAATGGAAAACCTGAATAAGCATTTCCTTGTAACCTATAAATTTGCATTATTGACTATCCAACCCAAGGATATGGCTTATGATGAGGTACAATTTCAAGGTTAATCTTTTTGACCAAGTCTTCTGAAATTAGGTTCGATTGTGACACACTATCAAATAATGGATCAATCTTCGTATGGTTTGGGATTACCCTTACATTGAACAACTCTATCCTTGATTCTTCATTTGGAGTATTGTTGTGACTATGTGAGGAACTAGTGCTTGCTATCACTTCTTTTCCCTTTGTGACCATGGCTGAAATCTTGGTCTCATAACCGGAATCGGATCCAAGATCATGTTGTGTGGTAGCAATCGTATTTTGTTTCCCCTTATTGTTTGGTTTATTAGGCCTTAGTTTGGGATGTAGTTTCCAATAGTGGGTTTCATCATGCCCTGCTTTGGAACAATGTTTGCATATAGTTTTCTCCCCTTCTTTATTTACACTTGCATTCTTCTTTCCTTTCCATTTTCCAACCTTCTCTTTCTCCTTGCTCTCGAGTGGCTTCTTTTTGCTACCCTCTTTTTGAATGTTCTTTCCTCTTACTTCAAGGTGTGTGGCTTGCACACATACCTAATCTAAATTTCCTGGATTGAACATAAGGATAGTGTGTTTTAAGTAGGAATGTAAACTCCCAATGTATTTCAATAATGTATCTTGGGAATTCAAGTTTATTCCTAACAACAAAGCCCTTATCCTAAACTCCTGGGTATAGTCTTGAACTATTTGGCCCTTGAGTTGGCTAAAGTTTTGCCAACTCATAATGGCTGTTTGCATGTAGGCTAAAGGATAAAATTGTCTTTTAATTGAAGAAACAAATTCAACCCAAGAAATGGATATCTTACCATGAATTTGCATTTTCTCTTGAGTCTTTACTTCCCACCAAACTAGTGCTGCTCCTTCTAGCCTCAATGAAGCAAACTGGATCTTTATGTCATCTTCTTGAAGGTTATAAATTCTGCAATAAACATCCAATTATAGAATCCATTTGTCTAAATTCTTTGCATTTACCTCACCATTGTACATGGGAAGTTCAAACTTAATGTCCAATTTGAGTAAGGGAGTTTTTTCTTTTGGGGTTTTTGAATGAGTATGAACAGTTTTTGTGGTCGAAGTGGAAGATGATGCTACTTGTGATGATGAGGATGAGGAAGATGATGAAGATGGTGGAGATGGAGGAGGCTTTCCTCCATTACCCTTTGAATCCTTCTTTTCATCTTTTTATCTTCTGAGCTTCCCTCTCCATGTGGGGAGTTAGAACTCTCTCTAGCCATTCTGGTATTCCTCTCTTCATAGAGGACTCTAACCATGTCAGTTAAATCATAGAAAGCTTTCTTGTATGCTTCCTCTTCTGAAATACCTTCAGTCTCTCTTGCTCTAGACATGATGGATTTGGATTCAAGCTCAGCTTCTAGTACTGCTTGTACCTCCTCAATCTCAACTGAAGGTAAAACTTAAGGTGCTTCAAGTGCAGCTAGGATTGAAACTTTGGGTGGAGATTGTGGCCTTGTGGCTCTCCTTCTTCTAGGCATTATCTCAAGATTTGCAACCAATAGTTTCCCTTCTCCTCTCTACAAATTTAACCTTGTAAGCATCACAAATTTGCAACCATTAAACCCCTACTTGCACAAAAATCAAGCAATCAAGCAAATAACCTTTGCTCTGATACCAATTTGATGTATTGTTGAATGCTAGTTTTGCTGTGCTAATTTTAACTTCAGAATTGAAAAAAATTGGTCATCATTTTCTTTATGTGCATAGGTTTCCTTTATGGAGTTTGTGAATGTAACATGTAAATTTGTCAAGTTTTATGTAAAATTCATGAGCAAAATAGCATGTAAATAAAGTGTTGAATAGAAGCAAACAAACATACAACAAAACCATCATAATGAACACTTACCACAATGTTTTGATAAAGAAGTTCACCTCTCTTGGGCTACATCTCCTTGGTCTAGCTTCCATGGCTTGGGGCTCTGTATTAGCTCAAATGGAAAAAAAGTGTTGTTTATAATGCTCTACTGCTCCAAAAACCTGTTTCAATGTGATCAGAACATCAAAATCATCTAGGAATGAATTTTTCTGAGCTCAAATTGATCGAAAATTGCAAAAGTTATGGACTCTTCAATTTCCCCTAGGAAAACTCCACCAAAGCTAGAGAACTCTAGTTAATCCCGCCAAATTTGGAGAAAATCCCAAATTTATTAGACCGCCAAAAATACCGCCAAGTTAATCCCACAATTAATTAAAGGATAAGCACAATTTAATTAGCACTAATCTTCAGTTAGCGTATAAATCACGTGGTTAGTGCTAACTGTTGGCCTTTGGTTTCGTGGTGTGGTCACATGCAGAGGGGGTTGGCCTGTGGGGCTGGCCCTCTCCTTCCCCAACCTACCACGTATATCACATTAAATATAAACAATGACCATTGAATCTTAAGAACCAATGATGCGGTATAACAATAAGACCTTGGATTTGTGTGGGCGAGGTTGTGGGTTTGACTCCACTGACCTACCATCAAAATTTTCCATTGTGTGCCGATGATTATAGGCCATTGGGGAGGGACACATGGTGACCTCCAGGCTTGCCACATGTCTCCTTCTCAATGGTCCTCCTCCAACCAATGAAATCAAGCCAACTCATCAAACTATAGACCAACCGAAACACGCCACTTGGAGTGACCTCACTTGCTATTGACCAATCCTTTAACCTGCATAGTCACTTGCCACGTCAGTAGTATGGACTGCTGATTGTGTAGTGACTGTACTTTTTTTTTTTGTAAAATTCTTCTATTTGGCAAAGCATACAGAATGCGATATCTTTCTCATACGAACTCCGTTTTGAGTGAAATAAGTTGTGTTGGGATCGTATCACCGAGACAGACATAGCCATTCAATGTTTGAGCGATTCTGAGCACTTTGATTTTTGAGCTAAATACTGATCACATGATCACATGTATGGGGGAAGAGGTCTGGAATAGTTTCAAGGGTATGGAAGCCAAGTGGAAGCCTAACTTAAGCTCAATGACCATTTATGCTCAATTCGGGCTTAAAATAGGCCGCTACAAGGTTTCCTGTAGTACTACAGGATGTCCTAGTTCTAGTACATGATGCCCTGTTTTACTACAGGAAACAAGCTGAAAGTTTATAAGGAGGTAGGAAAAGTAAAATGAAGTGTGGGAAATGTGTCTGATGGGTAAATAATGCATGAAGGAGGTGCACACTACTCAAGGCTCAGTCAAATGCTTCAATATGGTTGGATTTTCTCAAGGAAAATGTCCACTTTGCTTACAAAACAAGAATTCGGATTAGGCTTTGGTGGAATTTGGTAGCGTAGGTGGAGAATACTTCGTTGAGGCAAATGAGATGAGGTATCCATGTAGATTAGAAGCTCCTGCAACAACATACACTCTTTTCTTCATTTATGCACAATTTCATTTATACATGGAAAAGATGAGTTGAATATAGGAAAAGCAGAGTTATTAATAGCTAATGGCTAAGTTTATGAATTAAAGTGCTTCTAAACCATAGCAAACTCAAGAGATCAAAATGACAATTGCAGAAACTTCTAAGAAATTTATAGACAAAGATTTATTCAATAAGAAACCCTATGTTATGCAGTAATCAAACAATAACTATGTTTTTGGGCTGTGTGAATGGAACCCTCAAATCATGATCCCATAAGGGAGATGAGGTAAAGGCCACTATCACAAGATTTTATGAAGTGTTTATTGTCACTATGATACCACTGATCTATCTATCCACAAATGGAAGCAAACTAAGTAATCATCCAAATACTTATAGATGAAACAACACCAAAATCACTTCAACAACTAACTATGAATGTTATCTAAGCATACATGTACAAAAAGAGGAACCTCTGCTGCTAGGGTCGGCCCCTAACCCAAGATCTTCAGCCCTCTGAGTCAACTCAGTGCTAGATCAAGGGAATACTTTTCATTTTCATTAAAATATCAAAAATACATAAGAGTTATTAGTCATAATGTCTTAGCTCAAAATTTCCTCTTCGCTAAAACAAAAAAAAGTCAAATCCTAATGAGGCTCTAGGCCTTCTTATTTATACAACTGAAGTTACCAACAACTTCCTTAAATTTAGGAAGGCTTGGATCCCAACTCAAGAGCAGCTTGTCTTGAACTATCACTCGTTTGGCTACCAATGACCTCGATGGCTTGGCTACTTGTAACTCTGAGCTAATGAGATCTAGTGGAGGAATCTTTGAGTGAGTGAGGAGTTAAGGAGGGAGATCCAATCTCCTAAAATCCCTCTTGCTTGTCTACTTCGAGTTCCTGCACTTAAATTAGTAAAAATTACTCCAAATATTGAAATTAATGCACATTAGGCCACATGACATAACATCTCATCTCTACCCTTCTCACTAAGCAAAATATTACAGAACATGTAAAGAAATGTGAGAAAAGTTGATTTTAATAAGATGGAGAGTGGAATTAAGGTCCATTTAATTTACTTATTGATGGGCCTCATCAATTGCAGCACCAATATTACTTGCACAAAATGCTCTTCTATTTGCTAAAAGCAGGATGATTTATAGCCAAACAACACACAAGGGTTTAAATATTGATATTAATTGATTATTGGTCTTGAGTTCCTGGATATTAATAGATTTGAGCTGATTTTTTGGGGTTTAATACATTCGAGATTGAGTTTATTTGTTTGTTTTTGACCTTGGATCATTTTTATTCTCTTAGGACTTTGAAAGCTTTTTCCTTCTCTTAGAATTACCAAATTGTGCTTCTCTTGAATGTCTGAAATGAGGTGACTATGGGAATCGAAACTTTTATGTCCATATGAGAATTTCATGAGAGTAACGCTTGTCTTACCACCCTCCAAAGCTTAGTACTCTAAAAAAGTGAGCGAAGGGTGTAAGGAAGTTGCATGCATATATGGCGAAGCTAAGATGATCGATTAGTTTAAGGAGATTTTTAAGGACCATAATTCCTCCCCTGGTTCCTCCATTTTGTTTACTATTTCGTGTGCCAGGCTAGTAGTATAGAACAAACTAGAAGCAAGGTGATACCAACAACGGTGAAAAACTAGTGCGGTGATATCCGAACTGAGTTGGTTACTCATTGCTTTATTTTGAGGCTACACAATCACTGCTTTATGCTTGCTATAAAAATACAAAGGCAATTGAATTGTAAAAATCTTAATAGAATTAAGCTTTGAATAACAATTATATTGTATGAAGAAAAAGGTTGAGTAAAACTAATTTACCTTATAGGATTGAACAATGGCAATAAAACCAATAAATATTTCTTCATTTCTTCTTTGGAGGATGCCATATTTTTTATCGTCAAAGGTAGAATTGGAAATGTTTCACGATAACGTTTCGAGCTTTTTGCTTTCCTTGGTAGGATTGGAAGGTAGGCAACCAACGGTGGCCTTGAGGATAAGCTTCAAGATCATAAAGAAAATGACAATATATGCACTCTAATGGGTTCCAACCAAATGTGATTAGGTTGGTAGCCACCTTAGATGATCCAATTTGGAATTATGCCCTTACCTTGAGGACAAGTGCTCATACCGTGAAGACAAGTGGAGTTCTTGTACCTTGAAGACAAGTGCAGTACTGCCTTGTAGAGTGTGAGCGATTTGTATGATCCATATAAAAACCCTCGTCACACATAAAAGATATATAATATTCTTAATTCCTAAACATAATTTTTTTTATGAATTAGTGTTAGTATTAGTTAAATGAAACCGAAATTTTCTCTACCAGTTGACATTTACCCTAAGTTTCTATGCATTTTTCTTTGAGATGAGGCTGAATAAGACATCTAAATTTCCTATTGGTTGAAATAGGTGTTGGAAGAACGTCATAGGTTGAGAAAAAGGTGAGGGAAAGGTGCTTTATATAAAACAATAGGTTAAATATATTTGGTTTGTGTTCAAACTAATGAAACTAAAAAAAATAATGATTACAATAGTCCTTGCAACCCCGGAGGGGTAGGGAATAATAAGATTTTTGTAGAGGCCATGTTTTCATATTTGTACCTTAATTTTACTTCAATTGTATATGATTGTGAATATAAATTGCATATTTGTGAGTTGTGTATTTCTCTTAGCATTCATAATCATATGGAATTATCTTTATAGTCCAATTTTCTTAAATAGTAAAAGACTATGTTGAGCTTCCTACCTCGCTACAACATTTCTTTCCCAAATTTCCTATTTCAGTGCATTTGTTTTACTGGGTTGGGAAATGGTTTTATTATTGTTCGATCTTCTTGCATACAAATCTCCTTTAGTTGTTTTTTTCTGAGCTTGGCTAATTATTATTTACCTTCATAATGGTTGTTAGTTTACCTTATAGTCACATTCTATTATTGGTTACAAAAATTAAGTTGAATATCATCAATGTATATGTTAGATGTTAGAAGAGCTCTCTAGGGTTTGGTGGCGATGGAGAAAGTTTACAGTTTGTGGTTTTACTGGTGGCATACTCCTTAGCTTGGTACTAACTATGTATTCATGCAGCCAAGTTCTCACTCCCTTGTCTTATGAATTGAAGGTATATGTGACCACCTAGAAGGTGTCATTTTCTTGCTTTTGGTCTTACTTTTTCCACATGAGCTCTTTATTTTCAATTCAATTTCTCCAAGGGTTTTTTCTCATGACAACGATTCTAGGTTTCTCTGAGATCTTGAATGACATTGCTCATTCATCAGAAGAAGCTTTGATGACCTAATTTTTTCCCCAATTACAAACTGGTGCGACAATATTGTATGATTCTACACCACATGACATTATAAAGGGTCAGTATACATAAGAATCCTACTGTGTCCCACCAAATCCAAAGGATTTGTAAAGGTCCTCTGACCAATATGTCAGGGTGGTGTAAAAATGATGTAAAAATGAGTGGGAGGAGTTGGGACTGTCCAAAAGTGTTATGGGGAGAGGGAAAAAAAGAAGTGAGCCTAGAAAACCTACAAGAATCTAGTAGAAATGAAGAAATTAACCATGGTGTTAGAAGTGAATATGGACAAATTGGAATATCTATCTAGGCGAGCTCTTATAGGTAAATTTAGTTATATCACCTTGACCCATTCCCATATTCTCTCTTGGGTAAAGGGGACTTGGAAACCCCTGTTGGGATATACTCATGTGGTTAGTATTATGGTAAACAAATGGATACACTTCCATTTACTTATTGAATATGATGTGGATCTAATCCTAAATAAGTCACGAGTTATCGATAGGGATACCCGGTGGCTACAACGTTGGCATCCAACATTTTTCCTGAAAAATGACCAACAAAATTGCAGGAATTTGCGGGTGATGTTGCTAGGATTTTCTCTGGAACTATTGTCAAAGGAGATTTTGATAACATCACTAACTCCCTTGGAAGATTTGCATTCTTGGAGGAATATTTCCTAATTGTGGCTGATAAGAGAATGGCCTGGGTCTTGGTGGAAATGGACATCTTAGAGGGACTTCCTAGGACCCTAAAAATCCAATTGGGTGAGAAGGTTATCTTGCACCCTTTAGATTTTTGGAAAATTCCTTTTAGTTGCCTAAACTATAGGGATATGGTTCATTTAGTCTATTCCTGTAGTTTATCCTATCATCGACCTTATAGCCCAAAAATATCTACTAGGGTCCGTTTAAGTCCATTACTCCTCCGTGTCACATATATCTTCCACACATCTATAAGAGACCTCAAAGGTTTTACGATCAATGTTTGCCCATCCATAGGCTATGAAAGAGGCAAATGATAGGATGAAAATAATTCATTAATCACTCCAAACCATGATGAATGAACCAGATGGTGGTCAAAACTTTTTGGATGAAGATCCATGTTTGATGCTAGGAGACGTGCCCTTCTCTTGGGTATCTGCAGAAAAGGCCAACGATAAATGTGTGGAGGAAAGTCAAAGTACACTGGAGCTAGAAACCATGGGTAGAATTGACATTATTCATACTGTTAGAGTCGGTCTGGTCAGTCCGTCGTCAGAGATCAAAACTCTTTATGCATTTCATTTTTAGGTGTCCCACTCCCTTCACCCAGCTGCATTCCGCTTAGGGCATGCCATAATTTGACGGAGAAGGTCATGGTAGTCATTCCCCCTCATGTCTGGCTCCTGCTGGCTCAGATCCTTTGTCAATAGTCATCAAAGTCCATGACAGTCAAGGTCTGGTCCTTTAAAGGACAAAAGTCATTTTCTATGCTTAGGTCTAGGGATTCATCAATTTGGTCTTTGAACATGTCCAGTAAAGCCATGCAGGCCAGAGTGAGGCCCTTACACAGTTATGGTTCAGAGAGCTTCATCGTCATGTGGATAGACTTCGACTCTTCTTCAAAACTCTGTTTTGAAGAAAATTCAAACAGTGTCATTTATGACAAAATTTTCAAAAA
>APFE030575753.1:0-22997 GCA_000404065.3 Pinus taeda | reverse complement strand
GGTGGCAAATGTTAGAGTTCATCATGAGTTGGCCCGTCTATTTGTGCTTCATCTACATGCAGGTCAGTCTATCTTGGCCGGGGTCACTTTCACATTGACACCCGAAGCTATATCAGTGGCAACAGGTATACCAAATGTTGGAGAATAGTGGCATAAGAAGAAGAAGGTGGATAGGCAACACTATGAGGCTTACATCAAGGCCAGATTCTTGAGTTAGCTCACAAGAGTCTTTCCCTTCAGATACTTGAAAGATGAGTATGCTCCACTCATGATATTGATCATGAAATAATTCAGCTGTGAGGGGAGGTTCTCTCGACTATATGCCTATCATATCCGGTTGCTCATGCACTTTACCAGGGTGAGGATGATGAACCTCCCATTTTTCATATGCAGGAACATAGAGAGGATGAACACCTTCATGCTGCATAAGATCCCTCAGCAACAACTTAACAGTGTGTATCACTTTGCTCTTATCCGGATTTTGGTATATCATCAGTTGGGATTGCAGGGCACTGCTTGGGAGGACTTCATCTCCCGTGACTTCTTCAGCACATCATAGGTACTATCAGAGCGAGAGCAGGAGATGGGTGGTCCTTCTCATCAGCATGAGCATCATGAGACCACTACCATGCCAGTTTTTGTTACATATCAGAGAGGCAGTAGGCACTTGTTTGCAGCAGCAAAGTGAGTGTTATCTCCACCCAAGGTGGAAGGGGCCTCGCTTCCGACATCAACAACACAGGTACTGGACAAGGGAAAGAAGCCCGTGCATGATGAGGGGCCATCAGGTGTACAGGAGACCGATGTCATCCTCATTTAGGATGATGAGGCAGAGGCGGAGAATGCTCGACTTAGGATGACCATTCAGGAGCAGGACACGGAGATCCAAGACTTGATACTCAATGTGGAGAGGGCCAAATGGATCATCAAGTATTTGGAGCAGAGGAACAAGCAGCTTGAGGACCAGCAAGCAATCATGGAGCTGCAAAGCATTTGTGAGAATCGACAAGCTACCCAACAAAGGAGGATCGAGCTCACTACCTTGGAGCAAGAGATCAACAATGACCGTGAGTCATGGCTAGAGTGGGTCAATATCCACCTAGAGAGACTACTGGAGAAGGCCAACAGAGACAAAACCATACTGAGGAGGATGGTTTGTCATTATAGGGCACGGAACATGAGTGCAAAGGCCCGGATAAGGAACTTGAAGGCCAAATTGAGTAGAGCAACAAAAGAGGCAAAAGAGCAAGATCGACATCGAATCTTGGCTGAAGCTTCTGTGGCCCAACATAGTGCCTCTTAGAGAACCTCAAACCCAAATTTCAAGAAATTTGGGACAATTTTGGTCACATGCAAATTTTTTGGCACAAACATAGGTTTTTTCTCTATACGCGCCGTGCCACCGGCGCGACGCGTAGGATTGGGAGCTCCAAATGAGAAATGGTTTGCATTTTTGGATTCAGCATGAAAAATCATGACTACTGGCACTAAGGCAAGAAATTTGGGCATGATTTGACTCTCTAGGAGGTCAAAAACACCCAAAAAATGGCCTCACTGCCCCTATTTTGACACACAGGAAGCAGTCTTGGGAGAATGAATATTTGGAGGGGCAAATGAGCTCCAAATTCAAAAATACCACTTGGGTTGGAAAGTAGATAGGACATGTTTTCCAACAAGCACACTTGGGCACATTTTGGACTCCTAAAAGTGCCTCAAAATTGGCCTCAAAGTGGCACGACGCATACAGAAAATGGCGCGATGCATATAGGAAAAAAGGCCCAAGTTGCCTCTGTTTCGCGAAATTTCTTTTCACAACTTTTCATAAGTGGGCCCCCTCATCTACACTTCATTTTTCATCACCAAAGGCACTTTTAAAGTATTTTCACTCTAGATGGGCATCTATCCAAGTGGCAAAGGAAGGCAAAGGGTCACCCAAGCCATTTATCATGTTTTTGGTGCTGCACCTGTAGCTGATGTTTGGCTCTCCACCTTCATTTTGTAATGATTCGAGTAACTCCCCAACCCTTGGGCGTTCTATCTCTTCATGGCACATTCTAATATATTGTATGCAACATTTGCAAAGGGTTGGTTGGCTGTAACTTCGGGAGACTGTGGGAAAGAAACTCTGTTTTGCATTGTTAACTTTTTACAGAGGAATAATAAAGGCAATGGCCTGTTAAATGAGATTCATGTGGTTGTGAGTTAGCAAAATGTGTCTCTTATGTTTCATATGTATCTTGGTAATGTTCATGGTCATTCATATTCATTTCCAGTGAAATTTTCTAAGTTAGCTAAGGTAGAATTCAATTTTATTGCTCTGCCTGTGGGAAAATTTCATGTTCAGTGTTTATTCTTCTGTTGAAAAGGATTCATGTTGTCCATCCCCTTTTCACCCTCTTAATCAATCTCTCCATTCCGCACTATCTTAAACTAAATTTCTAGGCTTTCCGCCTATCTTTCCTCATGAAGTAATCCGTGCCTTTGTATTAAGTTCTCTGTTCATTGAGGTCCATTGGTCCCATACCATCCTAGAAACACAGTCATTCATAAAAATCATTTCTTGTATTCGTATTCACTTACTAGCCTAAGATAAATAGTTCACTGTAAGTCATCTTAGGCCTTTTCGTTTATCTATTCACTAAGTGTGACTCGGAGAGAGCCCTCTCCTGTTCTGGTAGGGCTAGCTACCAGACTGAGCGTGGTTTGTGGTTACCCTGAATTTTGCCTTCTTTCAGCCTAAGGCAGATTTAGGTGCTAACACATACAACTAAGCACTCTTGTAGAAGCAATTTGGAGTCTAGTAAGTCTTCGATCTCTACCTATTCTCTTATTCAATTATTTTCATATGAGGACTCTTTGCTGTTAGACCATCTAGAACAAAAATCTCTAAAAAACCTCAACCACAACATTGATGACTCATCATTTCATCCACTTTTTCCTAACGATGTTTTGGAAGAAATATGTCAATCATTCCATTAATAATAGAGCCCTAAATTATACATCTAGGCCTTTCCATAACCTTCTTTTGAGAAGGGAAGCTAAGCCTATGACTTAGATTTTCAAAACTAGTTTAGAGATAAATTCATTAAATATTCTCATACCTCTGATTTCTACATACTCTAAACGTATTTATGATATTTCTCTCTTACTAGGGACATCCCCTTTTACTAATTTGAATCAACATGCAATTACTCCTTTAGATAATTTCCAACCCTCTGCTCCTTCTTATAAGGATATTCTTAATTTGACTCCCATCCCATCTTTCTTAGGGGTATCTCATATTACCAATTCAACAATTGATAATAACTCTTTCTAAAATATAACTGTAAAAAAGAAGAAGCAAAATAAAAAAAAATTAGGCTACAGATGGGGTCCCTTCTAAGGCTATCCAGTGATTCCTTAGTCTGCCTCCTCCTATAGATAGAGAGATTTCTTCTAGGACCATTAGAGTGTCGAAGCCCTCCAAGGCTATTTCATAATGATTATATTGTCCCTAAATATTAGCAAGGTGGGGGGATCCTCAAAAATAATTTCCCTAAAAAAGGTTGGTGGAAAAATGTGTACCATCTATTATATTGTTGCAAGAGACAATGGTTAGGGGGGAAAAGGCTATAGAATCCATCTGATACTTGTGTCCTGGTTGGTTTTTCCATTCCATGGACTCTATTGGCCTATCTGGAGGACTACACTCCATATGGAACCCAAATGTTGACTCTTTTCAAGCATTCTCCTATTCTGTTAGTATCATTCTGGAAGGATTTATAGGAGGTTTCCCTTGACCAAGTTAGTTAACTAGTAAAGCCCCTATGGATAAAGGTGAGACTTTTGGGACGAGGTCCAATTTAGTGGATTGTTCTCAAATCCATCTCTCCTCTTAGCAAGTGATTTAAGCTTTACTATTTCTTCTGGGGAGTCTTGGGGGTCCCGAGCCCACTCAGACCCTATGGTCCCTTATTTTTCACAGATGTTGCTACATTACAATCTCTGTGACACTACCCCTTTTCCTTTAGCTCCTACTTGGAGAAATGGTAGGATTGGAGATGAAGGGATTGCAAAGCATCTTCATAGGTTCTCACTAGCTGACCATCTGGCGAATAAGGTGGAGAGATATAGATCTTCGATCTCACAAGATAAACTTTCATACCACCTTCCAATCCTCCTAGAATTGGATTTTTAGAGTCATATACACAAATACCCATTCAAGTTCAATAATACATGGCTAGAATTTGAGTCTTTTAGATAAATTTTCCCTTTGTTATGGACTCCATGGTGTATAAACATGCAAAACTCAAAAGGGTGGTGGTGGATTGGGAAAAGAAAAGGAGAAAGGAACAAAAGGAGGCACCGATGAATCTTGAAGTTGAGTATGAAAAATATCTCAATCCTTTTCTAACTCATGTTTTTTAGTTGAATTAGCTCAGAGAATGTGTTCCAGGGAAGTTAGGAAATTACAGATTCTAAAATTGGAAGAAGAGTCTTGGAGATTAAAAAGTAGGGCTAACTAGATCAAGAAGGGGGGTGGTAATACTGAATTGTTCCATAACTATGAAACCAAAGAAGGAACATTAATTCTATTTAGGAGTTGGAATTGGAGGATGGAAATATTTCCATAAGACAACATGATATCAAAGTTTTTTCTTCCTCTCACTTTTTCACCCTTTTTAGTGATCTAGGATCTTGCATTTTTAGCTCTTAACTTTAGGCCATTCGTAATTTCCCGATATTTTTCAATATTGAAGATTGTTCTAGGATTGGTGGCTGAGTTTCTCTTGATGAAATAAAAGAGGTACTGAAGCATTTCACCAAAGACATGAGTCATGGCCTTCATGGTTGGACTGTCAAACTCTTCATTTTCATTTTTGATCTGATGGGGCCTGATCTTTGCAATATGGGGGAGGAATACAGAAGATTGGGGAAAGGTTCGAGATATATTAATGGAACATATATAGCTATAATCCTTAAAATCCCTAAACGTAAGAATTTATTTGATTTTAGGCCCATATCTATGTGTAAATTAATTTATAAGATCATTTTAAAAATGATCTCTAATAGGATCAAGACTATCCTTGTTAATAAGATGTTCCCTAACCAATTTGGTTTCCTAGCCAATAAGCATATTCATGATGTTATTGGCATCACTTGAGAAGTCATCCACTCTATTAATTAAAAAAAGATACAAGCCTTAGTCCTTAAGATGGACCTTAATAAGGCCTTTGCCAAAGTAAACTGAACTTTTCTTTGATTAGTCCTTCTTCAAATTGGTTTGGGATTGGAGACTACCAATTGGATTATGGGTTGTGTAACTTCAACAAATATCTTTATTTTGATCAATGTCTCCCCCACAATCAAATTCTCCAGCTCAAGAGGACATAGACAGGGGTGTCCTCTGCCTCCCTTACTATTTTTGGCGGTGATTGAAGGCTTGAGTCCATTGCCACTGAAAGAAAAGAAAGAAGGAAACATCAAAGGAATTAAAATCTCATGTAATCAATTTATCACTCACTTACTATTTGTGGATGATGTTCTGTTGATGATGGTATGATCTGTTTCGAAATGATAGGTTTTCCATAAGGTCATTAACATATTTTATGAGGCTTCTACTATGGAGATCAGTTCCCAAAAATTGTCCTTTTATCATAATGCAGCCAGTGCAGAGCTTGTCTCATCCATTCAGTGTATTCTTCCTTATCAGATGGCTATTATGGATTCTAGATTTAAGTACTTTGGTTTCTTCCTGAAGCCAAATGGTTATCTTAAGATGACTAGAAGTGGCTTCTCAAAAAAATTGAACATACAATTAGTTTGTGGTGTTACAACTAGCTATCATTGGGGAGAAGAATGATCCTAGTTAAATCTGTGCTAGAAAATATCCTAGTTTTTTGGCTTGCAATATCCATAATTCCAAAATAAATTTTAACCAATATTAGACAAAGAATTTACAACTTTCTATGGAATGGTAATAGGAGAAAATAAAGAATACACCTTGCCAGCTAGACCTCCTTTTGCAAACCAAAATATTTTGGAGGATGGGGCTTCCTTAATATTCCTTGGTTTGGCAAAGAATTAGCCCTAAATATTTGTGTAGAGGTATGTTTGATGGCCGTCTTTTTAGCCAAGTGATTAAGGAGAAGTATCTAAAGAAACAACTGGTGGTGGATTGGCTTAGAGGAACAACCAAAAAACATGACAACAAGGGTTCCATTTTCCAGATGTCACTTATGGATTCTTTTCCCTTCCTCTTCAACTGGATGGCCTAGAAGGTTGGAGATGGAAAAAAGTGATATTTGGAAAGGACCCCTTTATAGGAGGGGTTTCATGTCTATAATTTTTCTGTAGATTTGATTTATACTTTGACTTCGAAAGGATACATCTGCTTAAATGGTGTATCTCCTCATGCTAAATGAATGTAATCTTTAGATTTAGATAGGGAAGAATCATTGGTTGAAGAGTGGAACTCCTTCACCAAGGAGTTGAATATGAATGGGGTCTTCCTAAATGATTCGAAGGATCAACTGGTATGGAGTTGGGACAATACTGCAGGTAGGGTTAAAGAAAATATAGCATACAAAGCTATTTCCTACTCAGTTGTGGACCAGGATATCAGATAGTGGACCAACAAAATTAGGAAATGGAACATACAAAACAAACTTAAATGTTTTTCTTGGCTAGTGCTATAAAACAAAATTATGACCTGGAAAAATTTGCGTAAAAGAGGTTTTGCAAACCCAAACCAATGTTGTCTTTGTAGAAATCAAGATGCCATTTTACTAAGGAAGTCTGGAATTTGGTCTTGAAGGCCTTGGGAATTAGAGAACAACTTGCACAAACCTCCTTTCTGGAATTTCTACAATACTAGGTGGGAAATTTTAAAAATCATTTTTCTCTCCCTATATTTGTTGCATGGGGCATTTGGCTTGTAAGGAACAATATAATCTTAAAAAATGCAAACTTTAATATTCTTCATCTCTTTGCCAGGATTGTTTCTCACTATAGGGAATACTCCCCGTCACAATTCTGGATGAATGTGAGAAGAATACACTTCCCTTGCTTGCTCTAAGAATATCCGATCGATTTCTTTGATGGTGCAACAGAAGAAAACTATTTTGGGGAGATGATCAAAGTGGGAAGGGACAAAGTCATTCTTTTTAGAGTTAGTTTGGGAATGGGTACAAATACTAAAGAGAAATTAATTGCTGCATAGGTGCTTATGTTCCTAGCTTCATGAAATAACATAAAAAGTATTCAAATTTTGGGGGATTCCAAGTGTGCGATTGATTGGTTGGAAGGAAAATCAAAACTAGAGGTTCTTAACCTTGCAACACCGAAGAGGAAAATTGAAGAGAAGAAGAAGGAATTCCAGGAAATTAGTTTCCAACATATTTACAAAGAGTTCAATGTAACCGCTGACAACTTATAAAAAAATGCTCTCCAAATGGAACCTGGACTCATATATTACAAAGAACTTAATGGATCAACCATCCAAAGTGCTCATACAATTCCTTTAGGTCGATGGTAAAAAAAATTCAGATCTCAAACAGTTCACTTACAAATTTTTTAGACAGCACGAATCATTATATGGAACATGTTTCACTTACATCTTTTTTAGTCAAAATGTAATCATTATATGGAACATGTTTCCAATGACTTTTAACTATATTTCTCCAACAATTATAATTGTAATTCTAATTTTTTCAACCAACTAAAAGCTATTTTTTGTTGCTTATATAAAAACCACTGTGTAAGTTTGGAAATTACAGTCTTTTGTAAGCTCATAATGTACTATTTTTTATTCTTATTGACTAAGAAAAAGGTATATATTTTTCACTGAATATAATATAATGTTAGGTGTTAATTGGCATTTTCTATAGAGTGAATGAGTTAGTTGTTATTGGCAATGCTTAAAATTTAGTTTTCATTATAGGTAGGAAAATTAAGTTTTTTGTTTTAATTCTTGGTTCTTATTCTTTACATGATTAAAATAAGAAAATTTAGGCACAAAAACCTAGATAACGAGTTCCATAATGGAAATAAAAGGATCTTGAACATTTTAATTATCCATTATTAACGAAACAATAGCCTTTAATAGGTTTATAAAGGATTAACTTGCATTTATTGCTTGATGGAGAAATGCCCTAAACTATGGATGCATGTATCCCAAAGGATTAAAGAAATAATAAACAATGCATATGCACATAGCTTGGAGGCTAAAAGATGCAGTTGACTAACACACTTTACTTAATTCCTTAAGGAATGTGCTTTTGTAAGGGGGTGTTCCTTAATGGAGAAACATGTTGAGGGATATGGTGTCCATGTGTCATCAATTCCTCTCGATTAAATCAAAATCATCCCTATTTTCCTCCCAGTCAAGAATGACTCTAAGGAGAGGAAAAATGTAATAAAAAACATCCACCAATGTTGAGTATTGATTTATAAGAAGAGGTGGAGTTAGCAATATTTGTGTTATTGATGGAAATTGAGTATGTGGTGTGAATACTGCCATGAGTATCTACCCATTGGTAACGACTTATGGTTGTTAATGATGGAAAAAGGTTGAACCTAGGACCATAGTGGTGTACTAGAACAAAGATGCTACTTATGTGAAGAGGAATATCCATAAGTGAAAATATCCATGTGAAAAATATCAAACTAGAGATGAGGTCAAAGCAATAGAGAATGTGAACAATAGAGGCACATATTATCAATTACACTAGTTGATTGCGTAGATTAAAGAAATGATTAAGGTTGAATATGCCATATGCATCCAAGTGATATATCGTTGTAAGTTAATGTAGTAGATGGAGCTAAGGAGCCTCAAGTATGTTAACATAGGCGAACATGTTCCCTCTTTGACGCTATTGAGTCTCAAGATTGTCATCTTTTTACCACCTTTTCACTACCCTTCCTTTAACTTTTTAATCCTTTTTCATTTTTTCATAACCATGCTTTTATTCCATGTCAATATTTATATGTGGGATTCTACTCAATATTTTCCAATGCATTCATTTTAGTATTTTAACTAAATTTAGGCTTAAATTTTAGACAGATAACATACTTTCACTTATATTTAAAAATTGGATGACATTTGTGACAATTACAGGTACATTTAAAGATTGCAACAATTCAAATTTTACCACTAAGGTTCAAATTCAAATTCCTCTTCAACCCTCGAAGATTTGATGAGGATTTGAGAGGATCACTCAAGTATCTTGGATGGAGAAGAATCATGAAAGATTTTCTACCAAAAATTTAGAGAGATTTGAGTGAATATTTTTAGAGATATTACTTGCTAAATATTAGCAAATGGTTGCAACCACATGAGAGATATGTGGATTTGGCACTAAATTGAGTCATGGGCATGCATTTTTGTGCATGAATTTGTGAAAAAGATATATAACATATAATGCATGAGTTTTTATGGAAATATTTCTATTGGTTAATCTTGAATATTGTTTGACATGCATAGTGCCTAGAATAGCAAATAATACATAGGTTGATCCACAAATATAAATATGATTGATATTGGAGGATAGGTTTGAATACTTTCTATGATACATATAACAAAAGTTTCCTTTTTGCCTCAGTGAAATGTAATAGTTGATTGCAACCTACAACATTCCATATAGTCAATTTATAGCATCTGAATTAATAGAGGGCTGAAAGTAAATAATTTTGGTAGTGAATGTTGGGACCAAAATTGCAGTTTCAAGCCTCCCATTTGAGACTTAAGGTGAACACAATCAAACCATGATTTCTAGATCAACCTTTTGCAATCCAATTAGGAAATCCAATAATAGTAAGATGGTTGCATTAATTCAATTGGACCAATAAACAAATATGATTCAATTTCAATTGTACAACATCATTTTGAACCATTTGAATGTTGATACCCAGTCACAATTGGAGAGAAAAGGCTATTTGTGATATTTTTCTACTAGAAATAAGCTTGTTTTAACACAAATCATGGTGTTTGAAGACAATTTTGAAATAATTTATAAAGTAGCCTCCCTTTAACTCAAATAGTAGTAATACTTTACAACAAATTTAGGAAAATTCTCTTGTCACCAAATAATCAACATTTTTTTTTTTTTTAACAAAGTTGGTTCCTATATTAGTGGCTGAAAAAAGAAGGGGAGTCCAGGCTCCCGAGGTACATTAGGTGTCGGTGACAGCTTGGATCAAGAGAGTTACAAAATGAAGATTTCTCCTTGATCCTTTTTCTACTAGTTCTGCTTCTATCATTACCTGAGCTACTAAAATTCTTACATATTGAGACATCCAAAATTGACATTTGCAAAACATTTTAATCTATGACAATATGATTGATTTGCCTTGTGGTGGATTCTTCCGGTTGTTGGTCCACTCCATCCTGTTTGGCACTTGAAGAACTAGTGGCTACATTATTTTTCTTTTCCATCATATACTGTAGGATGGAGATCGATTCTTCCGCATGGCTGCATCGGTTTGATAGTTGACTGAACTTTTCGTGGAGAGAGGCAACCCTGTGCAGAAAGAGGTCTATTTCAGCTCTGTATTTCTCATTCAATATGCGGTTTTGGTCTTCAAGTCTCGTCTCCAAGATCCTCTGTTGATTCTCCAGGATGCGCTGCTGAGCCCTGACTTCTTCTAATTCTGCTTGCAAGTCTGTGCAGTGCAGAAAATATTCGCTGCGGGCCATGAGAGTGGTTGGAAAAGGCTGGGATGAAAAGTAGAAGTAACCAATGGTAATGGGAAGGAACACTACGCGGACATCAGGAAAGACTGTAGTCTCAACAGATATTTGGAGAGCCTGAGATTGCCTGAGTGCGCAAAGATTACAAGGTCTGGGGCTGCTTGAGGAGGGTATTAGCCTGAGGATCGGATAGGCGCGAAAGGGGCAGAGTTTGCTTCTTGAGTGGGAAACACAAATCTGCTAGAGAAAAAGCGCTTGAATACAGTGGCGAACAGCGGCAAAAATCGGGCAACATGGGATGGAGAACTGAACGCTTGTGAGAGAGCGCTGAGGGGAGAAAAGATAGGCGCGGAGAGGGCGAAGGTTGCCCCTGAAGGGAGCTACAATATGATGCCTGTGAGGGAGCACTTGGGAATGAAGGCGAAGGGAGGCAGAGATCAAGCGACAAGGGAGGGAGAGATGAGCGCAAATGAGAGAAGATCAAGGGAATAAAATAGGCAAACGCTGAGTGAAGATAAGACTGGAGAGGAGCTGACGGTTCATGGGTTGCTGACGAACCTGCTTAAAATCTTGAAGGGTCCTTGAGTCAGATCTTGTGGAGGATCTGCCGACGGTTTTGCTGAGTTTGTCACGGTTGTAGATTGTATCATATATTTCATGATTTTGAAATATTTTGCTGCAGAGTGGAATCCCTTGGTCAGCCCGAGGGTCACATTTGATATCAGCCCTGTCAGGAATTTTGGGCTTGACGCTGTTGGCTTTATGAGGAATCACGGTACAGGCTGGAAAACTTCTGTGGAGTTGCATTTTAAGGTGCCTGCTGGTCTTCCACACGCGCTATTGGCTCTGTCATCCGCCTTCTTGTTAAGGCTTCAAAGAACATGAAAGTATTGAATGTGTTCCATTGTCTGGTGAAGGATTCGGTTGCAAAGATTGACTTGCTGAAGCAGAGTGTTTGGGGAGTTTTGCTGATGAACCATTAAGCGAATTACAATTGAAGAGTCTCCAAATACCATTGCTTTCTTTATTCCCAGTTTGCCTAATTGGGTTAGGCCCTAAAACAGAGCTAAGGCTTCGGCTCTGTTGTTCGAAACCTTACCTAAACTCCACTCATAACAAAGAATGCACTCCCCTTTAGCATTAAAAATCAGACCCCCTGCTCCAGCTATGCCCGGGTTTGATTTTGAAGCCACATCGAAGAACATATAGAAGCATTTGTTACTTTGTATCCAGTTGTTAAATTCTTGATATTTTAGTCTTATTTTCCATGATCTAACTTCTACATTGTTCTGTACCTCCCTCTTATTGCTTTCCTGAACATTATGATGTCTTTCTAAAATATAACTTATTAGGTCTCGTTCCTCCACACTGTAGTTTGTTGTTTCAATTTTCCCAGTGGTGTTGATTGAAATCGCTTCCAGAGCAAGGCTTTTAGCTTTACTGCAAGTTGTTCATGCATTTGGGCTCTTATCTTGGAAGATTTTTTTGTTTCTCGCTAGCCAGATTCGCCACAGCAGGGTGTGAGGGAGAGTATCCCATACTCTCTTCACCAAGCTGCTCCTTTTTTCTTTCTAGGGACAACATTTTTTCCATGTGTAAATTGTCTCAGCTATGCTGTGCTGAGGTTCCCAAGTTAGGTTGCCGATAGAGGACATCTTTCTCCAGCATTCGACATCGAAGGGACACTCTATAAATAGTTGGTGCATTGTTTCTTCAGCCTTGCAACAGTTGGGGCATCTGGATGGACCATTGATACCTCTTCTTTTTAGGTTCTCTGCTGTTAGAATTTTTCCTTTGAGCAAGAGCCATATAAAAAATTTGATTTTTGGGAGAGCTTCTGTACGCCAAGCAATTTTCCAATGGTTCCACGAAGTCATCTGGAAGGTGCTGTTGCAGATGTGTTGATGACCTGATTTTACTGTATAGTTTGATCCTGTTGGATCCCAGTGAAAGCCATCCGTTTCCTCGTTTTTGGTAGGAGCTTTATTGTGAAGGTGCATCTTCAGGTAGCTGAGATTGGGTTCTAAAGCTATAGGAATCTCTGGAAAGGACCAGCCTGTCCAAGCGTGGGTACAAGGGTCCCAACTAGAGATTTGATCTAAGTTGTGAATGCCTCTATTATTGAAATAATTGATGACTGGAGTAGCCTCTTGGTGCATGTTCAAGGGTTGTTGCCCCATGATTTTGTCTATTCCAAAATTGATGTTGGTTCCCCCACCTGGAACTTTCGAAGTATTTTGCATCATAATAGGAAGTGCTTTCTTGCATAGCCTCCAGATTTTAGTGGAGTCCCTATTGGGCATATTGGAATCAAGGAGTTGCTGCTTGGGGAAGTTTAGGTATTTGATCTCCAACACCTTTTTCCACCACGCTGTGGGTCCTGTTATTAACCTCCATACCATTTTCACACCAAAGGCTAAATTTAAGATTTTTGGAGATTTGATACCAAGTCCTCCTCTGTCTTGAGGTTGGATGACATGCTTCCAGCTAACTAGATTGAACCTGCTTTTGCCGTTCTTTCCGCCTTGCTAAAGAAAGTGACGAAGAGCGATTTCCAATTTATGATGAAAAATGGCAGGAGCCTGATATAGAGAGAAGTGATATAGAGGAGAGGAAGTGATACCTGATTTTAGAAGAATGAGCCTGCCGGCAGGATTGGGCCACATTGTTCCCCATTGCTGCACTTTTCTTTTTACTTTGTCAATGATCCTGTTCCAAGTTTCTGCCTTCAGAGGGCCCAAACTCACTGGCATGCCCAAGTAGGAAAAGTGGTTCCATTCCAAGTTGCATGTGACACCAAATATGTTTGCAATGCTGTGGGTAGTTTGGTTTGATATGTTCCATCCATAGACACAGCTTTTGTGATGGTTTACTACACCTCCAGAATACCCCATATATTGATCTAGCAGATTCTTAAAACATCTTGCAATTGTGGTGGAGGCGCCCCCAATTAATAATGTGTCATCTGCAAACTGTGAATGGTTAACATTTTTGACTCCATTTCCAAATTTGATACTTGTTATAAGTCCCACTCTTCTATTGTGATCCAGGACTTGGATGAAGGATTCTGCCATGAGAATGAAAAGATAGGGGGAGAAAGGGTAGCCCTGTCTTAGACCCCAGGAGGATTGGAAAGTTTCACCAGGTCTACCATTGACCAGGGGGGAGATCCATGGTCCAAAAATACAGGCAACAATAATATTAATGAAGGGAGTTTCGAAGCCCATCTTTTTTAGAACAACAATTAAGAAGGAGTGCCTTACTCTATCGAAGGTGTTTGCTAAGTCAAGCTTTAACACAAATCCTTTCTCTTTCCTGGATAGGCTCGAGTGGATGGCTTCTTGGATGAGGAGGATGGAGTCATTGATGTGTCTATTGGTCAGAAAACCTCCTTGACTTTCAGATATCAAGGAGGGGAGGAGGGGCTTGAGTCTCGTAGCTAAGATTTTGGTAAGAATTTTGTAAGAGGAGTTGCAAAGGGATATGGGCCGAAACCTGGAGAAGGAAGTGGGCCGATTCTCCTTAGGTATGAGAGCTAGGAAGGTGGAATTAGTGTATCCTCCAAGTTTCCCTTTTCTTTGCACCCATCAAATCATCTTTGAGGGATCTTTTTTTATCAAGTTCCAAAACTCCCTGTAGAAGCAGATGGGGAATCCGTCAGGCCCAGGAGCCTTGTCCAGATGCAGATTCCAGATTGATATTTTAATTTCCTCTTCTTCGATTTCTTTGCTTAGAATGTCATTCATCTCTTTAGTGACGCCTTTGGGCAGGTATTAGAGCAAGTCAGAGTAGTCTTCTGCCCCTTTGACTTCAGTTAGGAGGTCTCTGTAGTGTTTATACGCTGCCTGCTTTATGGCCTCTTGAGTGCTGTGTCTATTTCCTTCGCTGTCCTTGATTGTATTTACATTATTTATGAGCTTTTGAGCAGTGGCATGTTTATGAAAGTAGGCTGTATTTTTGTCTCCCCCTTGTAGCCATAATTGCCTGGATTTTATTCGCCATTTGGTTTCTTCCTCCCTATTAATGTGGGTTAGCTGTGCATGCAAAGCGTTCTCCTGCTCTTTGTTTTGTTGTGATAAACCTTGCTCTTCTATCCTTACCTGCACCTCTTCTAATTCTTTTTTAACTCTCTTTTTGATCTCCTCTGGTTCCTGATAGCTTTCTTTGGCCCAGTCTTTAAGTGCCTTCTTGATTCTTTTTAATTTGGTTTCCCATATAAAACTTGGTGAACCTTCCACATGGTGGCTCCAGGCTTCCTCAACAATTGCTCTGGCTGAAGGATTCTGATTCCAAAGAGGGCTGTATTTAAAGGGAATCGGGCCAAGAGAGCGGTGGGTTTCCAAAGTTAAGATGATGGGGTAGTGGTCAGAGGTAGAGGTATTGAGGATATTGGTGTAACCAATAGAGAAGGTTGAGAGGAACGATATATTGACAAGGAATCTGTCAAGTTGTTCCATTATGTTGCCACTACCAATCCTTCGATTACTCCAGGTGTATCTGCGGTTTTTAGGAATGATATCCACTAATTCATTATCTTGAATGATGACTTCCAGGTGGCCTCTATAAGGATCACGAGAAAAATTTCCTCCCCTTTTTCGTTGGCATGCAAGATCAGATTAAAGTCTCCAGCGACTATAAGATTTATGTTTCTTTCTCCTTCAATGCTTGTCTTCAAATTATCCCAAAAAATTTCCTTCTCTCTATAATGATTGGGATCATAAACATTATAAATGACTACATTTTTGTCACTTGTTCTGCTTTCAAGAGTAGTTATGATCCAGCTTTGGTGGATATTTGCGGAGTTGCAGATCCATTTGTTGTTGTCCCAAATGTTGACTATCCCTCCAGAGGCTCCTCTAGAATCACTAATACTTCCTGAGTATTGCTTCTGCTGATCTATAATTTTTTTCATTTCTTGCTAATATTGTTTTGTTTCTTGTATCAACATTATTTCTGGTTTCTCATTGTGGAGTAAATCTCTGAGGGCTGCTATTTTTGAGGGGTGCCCTAAACCCCTGCTGTTCCATGAGAGGATTTTCATCATGATGCATTGGGCGTGCGGAGAGGTGCTCGCCTCTCTTTATCTTTGCCAGTTGTCTCTTTCTCTTGGTGTCCAATGATGAAGGATTCTATTGGAGTTTGTGTGCCCATTGCTATGTCCTTCTGGGCATTCTCATCTCTGTGTTGCTTGGCGGATTTCCTGCCAGGTCCCGGTTTCTTGTACGTATCACTTGATGCTCCATGTTCTTTTGAAGTGCTTCTAGTGATCCTTGAAGAGGGGGGCTCAAGGGAGGGTTGAGTAGAGGTGATCAGAGGTAAATGGGAATCTGGAGGCTCTAAGGAGGGGTTATCAGGGGCGGAATCGTCAGTGGAAAGTATTAGAAAGGGATTGGAGGAAGAAGGGAGGGGTGGATCTGGAGAGAGGCCAGAGGGGAAAGGAGGAGAAGAGGGGGGGCGCTGGATAGAAGTTCCAGGGATGTCAGAGTCCATAGAGGACTTGGGGGGGGGGGGGATTTCTTCTTTTTAACAGGTTCCCAGTGCCCATCTTGCTCTTCATTCTCTACATTAACAATTTTAGTGCATCTGTTAGCAAAATGTCCGTATTCGTAACATACCTTACATTTGAATGGTATCTGCTCATAGTCCAGCTGCTGAATATGGCTCCAATCATCCACTTTTAGCTTTATTGCTTCAGGCAGTCCTCTTCCTAGATCCACCTCGACACAGATCCTTGCATAGGCTTGCATGTTGTCCTTGGGCTTGCTTCTATCAATGTATTTGCCAACAACGTTTCCTATTGCTCGAACTGATTCGTCTCCCCAACAGTGAAGAGGGAGATGGGGGAGATGAACCCAAACAAGAATGGCACTGGGAATATCCAGTTCTAGATCGAAATCAGGGGTCCATTTGTTGAGATAGAGGCCCCTGGAATCCATGAAGTATGGTCTGTTTCTGAAGATCAAGTCCTTGTCTGCTTTATATTCAAAATGGAATGTGTAGTATCCTTTTTCGCAGAATCTTATTGATATTTTCCCTGGGATCTTGTCCGAACAGTTTCATTCTACCCATCTTTGCACCGTTTTTGGTGATGGCCATAGGCCAGTGAATTTCCCTATGAGACCTTTCTCAGCCAGGGATAGCACTGCCATGCGAGGAAGAGTTGGAGGTAGCTGAACTTCCTGAAGAATATCAAGTTTCTTGATGAATTTCGAGATTGCAGGTCTGGGACGCAGAGGTGGGAAAGATTTTACCAGATGTGAGAAGGCTTTCTGGGGATTCTCCTAGGGTGAATCCGTGGGGGCCATGGCTGGGGCCAAGGCCCAGATCGCCCCGCTGCTGGTTGGGGCCGATCCTAGGGCTTGATCAGGGTGCGTGCGCTGCTCCTAATCGCCAGTAAATCAATATAACCAACATTGTTACTTTTTGGTTCTAGGATGATTTATGAGATCCTGGTCACATTTTTAAGCACTAAGAAGTGATCTAAAATAGTAATACCATAGCAGATATGAAGCTGTCAGGAAAGAGTAATGTATAATGCACCACTGTTGATTGAAAATATATAATATATATAAGTGTGACTAATAATCCAATATGGCAGGAGTAAAGTGTTATGTATCATGATTTATGGTGAATTTCAGGAGCTTTTATGTAGACATAGGTTTCTCACTTGTAAACCACCAATCATAGATATAGCTGATAGACTATGGGGCAACAAATTTGAAATAACCATCAAATCTAGATTTGATTGGATAAAGGGTGAGATTTTCTTTTGTTGTTGTGTAAAATATAGAAATTGCAAGAGGTAACTTTTGTTACACAAAAACCAACACTTACAAAACTTGTGGTTGTTACACAAGAACCAACCACAAGAAAACTTAGCTGCAACTCAAGTGTTTTTACCTTATTGCCCAATTTTCAGAGGAAGACCTAATCACACAACTTAGAGAATCAAATGAGGGTTGCATGAGTACATACAATTTGTTCAATTGGGGGTGAATGTTGAGTCTCATAATTGCAATTTTTTTACAACCTTTCTTCCAAATTTTGAATCCTTTTCCACTTTTTTGAAACCCCACTTTTTCTCCATTTCAATATTTATATGTGGCATCAAGATTAATATTTTCCAATGCGTTTAATTTTGTATTTTAAGTGAATTTATGATTAAATATTAGAAAAATAACATACTTTCACTTATATTTGAAAATTGGGTGAGTTTGCTGACAATTATAGGCACATTTAAAGCTTACAAAAATACAATTTTTTACCACTAAGGTCCAAATTCGAATTTCCTTTTCAACCCTTGAATATTTGATGAGGATTTGGGAGGTTGGAAGGAGAATAATCATGGAAGATTTGTAATCAAATATTAGAGAGATATTTGTGGGAAGAATTTTAGAGATATTACTTGTTAAATTATTAGCAAATGGTTGTACCCAAATGAGATATATATGGATATTATTGGTTATCTAAGTTTTTGTATAATAGATTTCCTTATTTCCTTCTTCATTTCAAACGAAGGACTCCATATGTTCGTACTATGATGGAATAAACTACATTTCATGAGTTATTGTGTTCATATAGACTATAGTTATATGATTCTTGCTTGATTATAAGTTGTAGTTTTATAATTCATGTAGTTTGCAAACACATTAGTTTATTTACGTTGTAGTTTAGTAGTAGCATTCTATTCTACGAAAGCAAGGGCTAGCTACAAGAGAACATAGTGTTGTTTAATGTAGGATTTATTTTAATTCCATTTTTGCAAGTATGATTTATTTTTGTGCTAGTGTGATGTGTTTTTTAATTTTCCAACAATGGAATGATGATTTTTAAAAAGTTAAAAAGTTTGATATTAGTAAAGAGATAACTTCGTGACAATAAAATTCTAGTAGCAAGATCATTTCCCAAGTATGTTATGCTCACCAGGAGTTGTTGAATTAGATTTTAATTTCATGCAAATGTGTTTCATTTCCATAGTTAAATTCATTTATCCCATAAGCATTTTGGGTAGATCATACTGCAAATAATCTAATTATGTACATATTGTGCCCACATTTAACAAGTTTATTAACTCCATATTAATAACTGAAATGTAATAAGATTTGGACATATAAATCACTTGGAAGATACCTTAGGCATGGTATTCCAATACGGAGTGGATAAACCTAAATAATTACAATTACTAGGCCTTGGAGTGCGACTGAATATTTAGGTTTTGTGGTAGGATCTTGTGATCCCCTTTGAGATTCAAAAGTAATCTAGGTTGCTCCCATAATGTGATTAGTTTGAAAATGGAATGCTTGAATACATGAGAGGAGAACTATACCTCACATGTTGACTTATGAAGAGATGAAAATTGAGGCTAGTCTATTCCAACAATATAGAGGAGAGATTCCCTTAGGGATCCACCCTTCTAAGCCAATGTGGAAGTTGTTGGGCACAACCCAACTTGACCAAATTTTAGGCAAGGAAGTCGAATTTTGGGGATAAAATGTGTAGTACAAAGTGTGACGTGGGCTGCACAATAGAGAAACAGAGCAAACAAGGACCATGCAACAAACCCACCGCACCGTATAGGGGCTTCGCGACGAAGCCCCTCCCTTTTGTTTAAACATATAATTGTAAAAGTTGAATGGTTTTGGACCATAGTCCCTTGTATTTTGGAAACCAAGGTATGTGGTACATGGTATTGAAGAGATGTAATCCCTCGATTTAATATTATATAGGGATGAATAATAAAGAAAGAAGGGAGTGATGATTACAACCAATATATGTTTATGGTTTGATTCTTGGTGATTGGGTTTTTTGGTGAAGGAAAGGATCTACAACTGAGTGCACAACAACTTAAGTTTGTAGCTGAGTGTGCACGTTAAGAACTGTTTGTTGTACAAATTCTATATTATAAGCAACCATTATTGTGGATGTAGTCCCACGTTGGGACGAACCACAATAAAATCTGTGTCTACATGTGTTTATTTTCTTATTATCTACACTTTATTTCAGTATTGTAAAGTTTATGAGTATTTATGATATGTGTCAGTAATGACTGTAATTATGCGAAGTGTTTTATAAATGCAAAGTAGTAGATAAGTGTTAAATATAAGATAATACAATGGTGCCACAACACAATATCCCTCAGGCTGCAGAAACCTGGTTCTGCAACCTCCCATAATCACTTCGGGTGAGACTACGATTTGCTTGTAGGTCTTTGTCGAGAGGGCTAGTGGTTGAGGGTTTTGTTGGTGGGAATTACACTTTGAACTTGGGTCTAGCCCACCTAAGCCAACAAATGGTTGCATTTCCAGGACCGAGATCTGTTTGAGGAATATGTTTTGGCATTTGCCGAAGAAATAAATCCAAGAGTGGGTAGAACAAAAGGAACTAGAATTTACAGATTAAGAAAATAGAAACCCTCGTCTATCAACTAAAATGTGGTTGGAAAAGTATATCTTTGAAGATCAATATGAAATATTCTTTGGTTCCTTTCACGTCAAGCTATAGGAGTGGGTATCAAGATTGACAGTTGAAAAGACTGCTTCAAAAGAGATGAACCTAAGGAATCGAATATTAAATTAATACAACGACTCAAGAACACAACAACAAGATCTCTGGAGTTGTTGATTTCTGGATCGATATCATTTTGGGAGGATTCATTACCGATTCATGGTAAATTCGATTGTGTCCTACATCAAAGAAAAAATTAATACTTTTCAAAGGATTGCGAGGTAAGCTTTTAAGATCTCTGAATCTCTGGATTAAAGATGCTTTTGTGTGAAAAAGGAATTTTACGAATGTAGTCAGATTATCATCTACTTATATTTAGAGGATCTGAAGTAGAGATTGGAACAACGTGTAGTGGAAAAATATATAAAATATACACTAGGAAGAGATCTCATGGAAATTATCCAAAGACCTTTATAGAAGCTGACTATAGTCCTCTGTTAAGTGATTATGAAAGTGAAGAAAACCATTCTAGGAGCCCTGAAGTAACCTTGCAGTGTTCACCCTTTCATCCTGAAAGTTTGCCAAAGTTAGAATCAAGTAATAATCAGGGTGTTTTTGGTTTTCCCCATCCTCCTACCTCCCACACCCCTCCTACCCCCCATCCCCCTCCCCTTATGAATCCCCCTCCTCCTTCTCCTCTCCCTTCCCTTCCAAGTAGAACTATGGCTGATGATATTAAGCTGCTTGTCTTTAAAGGAACTGGATCAGAGGATACAAAGAAATTTTGGTTCTTATGCGAAGTAGCATGGACAGTGAAGCAGGACCATGATGAAAACATAAAGAAAGCACAACTTGCCATAACATTCCAAGATAGAGCACTAATGTGGTACATGAAGTATTTGAGAAACTAGAACATAACGTTTGTAGACATCAAAACAATGTTGGTGAAATAATTTAACAGCCCAAGTCCGTGTCGTAGTATATTACATAACTGAAAGAGATCAAACAAAGGCCTACCGAGTCTATCTGGGAATTTGATTAGACACTCAAGATCTTATTGTATCAGGTGAGTTTCGAAATACCTCTGCAAATGCTTAAGGAATGGTTTATAGTTGCGTTGATTCCACATATAATATTTCCTTTGTCACAACAAAAGATAGAGACTCAATTCGAAGCTTTAGAACTTGCGATGAAGTTAGAAGCTTCACCCATAGGGGATACCAGTGCAGGTATGCAGCAGATCTAGAGTCAGCTCGCAAATTTGACTCTGTAGATATAGGATATGAAGAAAAGTAAGGAAGTCCGAGAGGAGGTATGGTGTACAAAGTGTAAAGGAGAAGGCCATTCTAAGGAAAAATGCCCTCTTTTCAGAACTTGCATGGCTAGTGGTGCGCCGAACCCTTTAAATACCTTGAATTATGAATCTAGATTATGGTGTGAGATATGTAAAACTAGAGGCAAACACCACCCAAAAGATTTTTATTTGTTGTAGAAGTACGTATAGACTCCAAGGAACTTATATTGCAAGTTCTACAAATCAGTGGGACATGACGATAACAATTGTCGAGCATATGAATTGATGGTGGAGCGAAGTGTCGATGCATATAAAATGCAAGATGAAGAACATGTACATGAGGAAATGCACAACATGATGGTCGAGGTGGCTATCAAGGTCGAGGTACTAGTAAAGGTGGTGGAGCTAGTCGAGGATGAGGACAAATTATCTGCTATAACTGTGGCCAAGCAGGACATTTTGCAAGAGATTATTAGAACCCTACCACGATATGTAAGTATTGAAAATAATTTGATCATGATATTGAAGAGTGTTTGGTACTTATGGCAAAAATGCAAGAAAAAATAAACCAACAGTTGACACAAAACATCCAAAAGATGACCGCAGAACCAAGGACCGATGAACCTTGCGTTAGCATTGTAACAAGGAGCGGAGTGGCAACTGGAGATGATAAATTAGATGGGAAAAAGTAAGTTGAATCCATATCGGAAAGAAAAGCTACTGAAAAAAATCCCAACTCTGATATTCAGAAGGAAAAAGAAGTATTCATGGAAGCGAAGCGAAGCTTGACGGATGATGGAGTTTCGACTTCCAACGTGCAACGAAAATACTAGAATAACTATGATATAATATTAGTTGTGACACAATATGTGGATCCAAATATTTTGAAGTATTTTGTACAAAATTGCATGAAGTTGTTAAGAAACCAGAAAGCTGTAGAAGGGTTGCAAGAACTGATAGATTCCTGCACTTCTAAAGAGGTACCACAAAGCGATATGCACACAGTAAATGATCTACATCGACATAAGAAGAGGACTGGAAAAGAAATGAGGCTTATTGCATAGATCAAAGAATATGACATGGATCAAGTTATTTTGGATTTAGGATTTGATGCTAATGTGTTTCCTAAGAAAACCTGGGAATTGATGGGTAAGACGAAGTTTCAATGATTGCCTATTCAACTAAATATGGTGAATCAACAAAAGAATGTTCCTCTAGGAAGATTATCAGGTGTCATAGTAGAAATTGAAGGGGTGCACACTACTAATGATTTTGAAGTGATAGAAATTGTGGATGACAGTAACCATGGACAATTTTAGGGGCGAATGTTTGCCCTTTGGCGAAATTAAGGGGTTTTAAATTTTTAGTGGGCGAATATTTTGTATCATAGTACATTTTTACAAATCACCTCAAATAGCCCACCTTATTTTAAGGGAGAGGGTAAAAAAGGTAAATTTAGCCTTTCAAATTAGGAGTTACAACCTTCCATTCACCCATTTTCAAGAATAGGTTTTATTTAAGTGAATCTTATGGGACAAATACCATATTTATAAAAGAGGTATGGTAAATTAATAAAAATATAAATAAATG
>APFE030575749.1:46402-63758 GCA_000404065.3 Pinus taeda | reverse complement strand
AGACGCTCTAGATCCTGCTCCAACTCAGCAAGCGTCTCTGCAGCTGCATCCTGAGGGGCCAGTAGCGGTGCAACTGGATGTCTCCTCTCAAAAGCCTGGAGATTGGCTGGACGCTGTGAGCCTACGTTTGCATTTTGAAAAATTTTACTGTCAGTTTTGAAACGATGTTTAAAAAACAAAAATATAGATAATTTAAAACAACTGTGAAAAGTGAATATACCTCTGTCATCCCATTGTTCTCCCTGTGGAAGAACCATGTCGGATCACCTAGAAAATCCATTCCGGCATAAGGAAAATCCTGAATGGCGAATACCTGGTTCTCTATCCAGTCAAAGTAGATCTCAGGAAAGCGGACGACCTTCTCTCCCTCATCAGGATGCCGGGCCATAACCGCAACCCATCTCATCAACTTAGGCTCCCGAGGAAGCCCAACCCCAACTGTGAGCTGCTGTGGGATCAACATAGGAACTCTCTCTAAGGCAAAGCTCACAACCAAAGACCCATATCCAAAAGTATTTGATTGTCCGTTCTTCGCCCTAGTTAACTGGCCCTTCATATTGGCCAGTACAGCATCGCACCAGTTGAAAATGGTGCCTCGGTAGCAATCTATCACCATCCGCATCTGGGACCCGATGGCTATGTGTAAAGCGGTTGCGCCGTAGAGTCTGGTAATTGTGAATGCTATCACCATAAGTTCAGGTCGGGATATTAACTTGATTTCAATCCCCTTCTCCTGGTTCTGGTTGTTACACCACTCTAGCCGGAGGCTAGCAAGGGATTGGCGACCCGGCCTAGTCCCGAATAGAGAAAGGTGTTCGTCCCTGTTGGGAAAACCAGTGAGAAAGTATATATCAGAGGCCTCTATCTCGAGCTGGTGGCCTCCAATGTAAAAACATTGATCCTGAATGTTCCATCTCTCGACTAGCCACTCCAGAAATGGCACCTAGGCCCTCATGCCAGATATGACCCAGTATTTGTAAAGACCGCATGTTCTCAATGCATCAATGGTAGGTTGATGATTCAACGCGACCGAATCAACGTCTTCATGCTCTCTTTCATGCCAATCAAGCATGGTGGGCAATCTACACACCAAAAAATAAGCTTTAGAAATCATAAAATCAAAAATTGATGGTTGAATTTGAAAGTTGGGGTTTGAAAGTGCACTTTGCACAGGGTACGCACCCCGCCTTCAGAAACAGAGCGTGGGTACGCACCTGGTCTGAAGGTAGGTTGCGTACCCCGACCTTTTTCCCTTTAAGGAAAAATTCGGGGTACGCAGGTTACGCATGGGCCACCTGTGTACCCCAAGGAGCGCATTCTAAAACCCCAAAGCCCCCAAAAAATCAAACTAAGGCTAAAATTAAAATTCTAAACGGATTAAATTGAAGAGGAGGATGTTGTGGATTACCTGAAAGAGACGGCGCTCGATTCCGACGGTCGGATTCTCCGCAAAGTCCACGGGAAGTTTCTTGCCAAAAGCCCTTTTCTCACACTCAACAGTAAAATGGTAAAAATGACATGGTAAAAAGTCTTTTTATAGGTTTTTTTGGATGAATAAATACTAAATTTGTTTATTTTCACCATGGAAGGACATTTTTCAATGTATTTTTTTCCTATCTTAAACATGTATGAGTAATGTGTCATTTTTGTGCAGGACAAAGGGATTTTCAAGGAAACTTGTCATTTTCACAAACCAAACATCAGAGTCATCTTTTAAGCCCTTTTCTGACTCCTAAAAAATGAAAAGATTGTCGAGCATTTCTTTTACACTCGTTAAAACGGAATTAAAAGACGGTCCCCTTATCGCCCTTTTCTGACCGTAAAAACAGGAAAATATTGTCGGGTTTTTGTTGTTTCAAACTCGATACTGGAAATAAAACGACGTGTCCTTGATCGCTTTTTACTTTTCAGGTCAAAGACACTAACTATGAAAGTATCCTTGGTCGCAAGATCAAGCGGTTCTCCTAGGTATTATTTTATGCTTTTTCGGGCTTAGGAGACACAACTTTACGAAAAAGTTCAATCTGGAGTCTTCTAAGTTTTTCAGACTCTCTAAATATGAAAAACGCCGAGTTTCTCATATACTGGACTCGTTAAAATTTCACAGTAAAGGACCTGTTCTATTACAAACAGGAACAGACCACTCCTTCTTAGGGTTCGCATCAAAAACTAAGTTGGACTCATCCGAAGGATGAGCTTACAAACAAGCATATGTTATCCTCCTCAGGCTTGTAAAAAATAAAGAGGTACTTGCCAGAAATGGTGGGGGAAAAATGAGAAGAATGAGCCTATTTGATATCCTTTTGTCTCAAGAAAAACCTTACTACCACTCTTGAACACGACACTTATTCATTCACCTGGTTGGGAAATCCTTTACCTCACAGTTGACAAAATCATTGACATTCTTTAGCCAGATTATGGGAGTCGACTTTGAGTCATTCATCACCAAACCATCTGTTGTGTCGTTATGTGTTCAAGAGGTCTGTAAACAAAACATTCAACTACAAAATACCTATCATCCATTTTATCATCATTGAGTCAGTCCTTACAGCAACATTTCTTCAACTTGAACTATGATTTCGTGTTGTGGGCTTGCCTACGACGGGTCGCTTTCTATCGACATCAACACATTATCTAGAAAGTTGACTTAGAAATCGTCAGTACCTTGGAGTCTGCATGCATCAATGGCAGGTTTCTCGCCTTCAACGTCAGTTTTCATCATTAACTTGCGATTGAAGGATTCCATGAAATGTTCGACACCGACTCATTCATTCACATCTCATGGGTTGTGCTGGGTACTTTGAGAACCATTGACATTACTGGTGGTCTCTCTCACGCTTGTTAACAGTTTACATCATTGACTGGTAATCAAGTGGTTTCTACCATGTTCGACATCGACTCATTTATTCGCATCGCTAGAATCGTACCGATTCGGGAAGTAGAGATGAAGACCCTGGATCTAGTTTCCACCATCCAGGCTGTGAGGAGTTTTGTATTCATTATATTGTAGACCAATTATAAACAGATGGCTGCGTCCATACTGTGTCTACACGAGTCTATGATTATGATGTACTATGAAATCATTCCTGTATCAGAGTAGTAGTTAGTCTGTTAGTTAAAGTTTTTGATCTGAGTATGGGAATGCCTACCTCAGCGATGATATAATCTTATACATGTATATTGTGTTGAAAATTGCAGGTTCTGACTGGGCTCTCCACAAGATAATCCTTGAAATGATAAAGTACTTCACCCTTCCTAGATGATTTAAAACCCTAATCTGTTACAGGCTTCACACTTTAGGGGGCAATCTGTTACACTAAAATTTGTCACCATGACTATTTGCAGTTAGTATAGCTCCATCAATTGTCATACTATCCTCCTTGGCAAGTCTCATACCTCTGCTCTCCATGTCAAAGTTCAAGAAAGAGAGAAAGTCTTTAAAAATATATTTATCTCTGGGTATGCAGTTTCTCTCAGCCTTACCTGCGTGTACGCATCCTAAGTTCATAATACCTGCGTACTTGTACGCTCTGTAGCCAAAGGATGGGTGCGTACCCCTGTAAAGGTCAAAAGGCGCGAGTTTCATCTTTAAAAAGTTACTTGTGGTCACTTCTAGAGCCTTCTAGAAGAGTGTTTGACGTGTATTGAGCGCTCCAGATGGTTCATGCATCCCTATGATAGAGGAACTTATCCCATCAAGAGAGGAGCTACCCCATCCAAAAGAGGGAGTATCCCATTGATGTTGGAACTGAATAACTTCCTCTAGAATACTATAAATACAGGCATTGGGCCAGAGGAGGGGAGGTGAAAGCTGAACATTCTAAAGGGTAAATGCTGCTGGAATTAGGACTTCCATTGTTGACTTGTGAGGAGAGATCACTATCCTTCCTTGTTGCCATATTGGGAGTGGGTGAGGTTGTCAAAGTAGAGGAAATCTCTTGCTGGACTCTGGGAGGAGCTTGCACAACACCAAGGCTCAGGTTGTAATGGTTCCTTTTTTGTTTCCTTAATACAAATAAGTCCATTCTTCTCAATGATTTGTTGTTAATGAATTATTTCATGTACTCCTTGGTCTATATGATGAATATACTTTGTTTTATGAAATATGCAGGTGTTATGTAATCGTTTGACTGTTAGTGTATGCAGGTCTTAAAGTGAAGGAGGAGCGAGCTCATCTGGATCGACGAGGCTAGACTACTACAACAGCGTTGGACTTCAAGTAGGATCGAAAAACACTTGGTTTCTCATATGATAATGCATGTTTAGAGAAGGATTGCTCTTAATTGTCTTGTTTGTCACTAGAGAGTCTTAGACTCCTAGGGAGGTTAGTTTTGTCAGCAAAAATAACTCTTTCCGCATGACTGGAGACATAGCACTAGCATTAGCATTAGCATCAATGCCATCTTATGGGGCACACAATGCCTTAATGAATGGGACATAAATTCTTACTTTTGCACTTTAGGAATCACTCCAAACCTTATAATCAAATAGGGTTGTGTCATCGAGTTCAAAGGAAGGACTATTGGAACTATCCCCACCACTTTCCTTCTTAAAAGCCCATATATTGATAAAACACACCAGCTCAAACAATGGTTTCATGAAATAGGTTTCAATACATCCTTGTCTTCACTGAGTTGAAATATGCAAGAATATCTAAGAGACCCCTCATAAAAAAAACAAACTTTTAACTTGTTATGCTTCGATAAAACTTTGTGTACTATCATTCATGCTACTGTTACAACAATTAACATGGAAGATTTTTACTTCCTTGCATGTCGCCTTAGGATTTATGGGATGTAATGAATGAAAAGGTTGTCCTACAATCCCACAACATGTGGCATTGCACGAAATGCAACGATGCCTTCTTTGAATGTGACTACCACTATGTATTTCGACTTGAATTACATGACTGTAATGGTCATCTAGAAAATGTCATTGTTTTTGGAGATGTTGCAACTGAATTCTTGGGTGTAACAACAAAGGACCTTCATCTCCTTTCTTGCAAGCGAAAATCGATTAGACACATCTCCACCTAGATTAAATGTCGTCATTTCCTTTTCACCCTTTCTATTAAAGCATACACTTTAAACGACGTTGAATATCTCCACCCAACCCTTATGAACTCTTTTTTATGTTTAGAACTTATTTCATGCCATTTAAAAAACCCCCAAATAAATTGAAATCCTCCTCTATGCACCTTCTACCTGCAAGGATTTCCATTTTTGGGGCATTTATGTTAGTGTAACTTTCTTCTTAAATTTAGCCTCCTGCTACATTCTTTAAAATATATATAAAAACTCAAATTTTGATTGTATTTCATTGTCTATTATTTCATTTGATTATTTCCTTCCATATTCCCCCCTCCTCCTATCGATATTCCTTTGCACCTCTCGGTGCAATTCCTAGTTGTAAATTAGTTGAAAGAAAAAAGAAGCCACAATAAAACAAAAAGTAGATTATGATAATTAAACACAATCTTCAATGAAATTGGTAAGGTTTCCACTCCAATCGAGGTCAATGAAAATTTGCCTTTTATTTTTTATTGATCAATAATAGCTATGATATCATAATAAAGTAAATCCCCTTTGATCGGAGAAATTGAATTCAAAGGGGAAGGTTGTTTATTCATTTTGAATGGGGAAATAAACACCTCAATTTTGGAATTTTATGCTTGAGAGAAGCTTCCAATTATATTTAATGAGACTTCCATATTAAGTAATACTTAATTAGTTTCAACAATTTTTATTACTTATGAATATGCTTGAAATGGTTTACACAAGAAACTAAATAGTACTGACTTCAACTTAAATGAATATATAATTAGTACAAGTAGGTTTCAAAAGGGTTATTTGTGCACTCTTTATTTACATTTAGGTTAATTAGCATATCGTGATAGATATAAATAGTGTTAAAAAAAAACAAGAAATGGTTATAATTTTCAAAATTCACTAGAATTAAGGAGGATTTGACTTGAGTTGTGTGATTTTATTGTTTCCACTCCTGAGCTCATGCTATTGTGAAAATAATTATCACCCAGTTTTGAAATCTTATGGGGCCCAATGAAAAATAAATTTTATTGTGTTCATTGGTTAGTGAATTGTATATTTAATTTTCGTATCATAAAACTCGCAGTCATAACCTAAATTTTTAAATAGAAACAACAAACTTTGTATTCATGAAAAATTCATGAGAGTTAACTAGTAAGTTGTTTAACAATTTTTATGTTTTTTTTGTTATTTTATTTATTTAATTTTCGATGACAAGTGAAATAAAATAACATGGAATGTACAACCTCAAATGAATATGATAAAGGGTATCACCATATTGAGCAAATACATGTGTATTTTTATAGTAGAAAATATAGAATAACTTTACTAGTCGTAGGCAATGTTTATATATAAATTTTGAAAGTGATAGATGATTGATAATTAATTATTTTTATAAAAAATAATTGTTTTAAATGAAGCTAATTTAATATTTGTTTTAGAAAGGAAAATTTCAAGCTTCAAGTGTCTTAATCACAATTTATGATATGAATTTCTACTTATATATGATATTGATATCCATTTGGAATTTTCAAACCACCATTGATCTAGCTACCTACTTGTTTAAAAGGGACAATTTATGAAATGTCCACTGTAATATAGTTGAATGTATAGATTATATAAAATGTAGGTGTATTGAAAATATACTTGATGTCTTCATTTTAATGGTTAGATCTTATCCAAATTAAAAATTAGTGATATTTCAATGACTCTACATTACATGGAACTTGGAAACAATCATGTTTTGCTTAAATAATTGTAATATAGATCCATAATAAGATATAATATTTATTTATTAGTGAAATGCATAAAATCATGATATTCATGAAATATTGAATTTTTTTAGTGGTGGAAGTTTGAGATGGTACTGAAGTTTTCTTTTAATATATAAAAAAAAAAAAAAAAAAAAAAAAATCAACATCTCCCATGTGAACAAGTTTTTTTATCCCAGTGAGATACTAATGATTAGGGTCTATAATGATCAAGTGAGGAGAAACTTTCCAAGTTAATTCATAAGGAGGAGATTCCTTGTTTCGTGGAATGAATATTACTAAATGAAAAAAAAACAACTAAGAATGATGTAAATTGGAAATGAGAATTTAGTATTGATATGAATGAAAGATAATAGATACTTTATCCATAGTCATGTGCTTGTAGTCCATTGGATGGATATGGGTGGATAAGGTCTATCAATGATCATATTCCATTCATATAAGGAAAAAAATTCTATGTACAATATAAGGTGTATATAGAATTAAGTTGATTTGAAATATATTTAACCTCTCTAAAAATGTTTATATAATACATTCATGTATTTAATAGTTGAATCAAAATAAATAGACTTGCTTCTTTGTTCCTTACTTAAAATAGAATCTGCTAGTTGGGAGGATGTAGAAACTATAGGTCGCAACTACCCTTCACTTTTGACCATGTGTTATGTCTATTTTCCTTAGATAGGCACCTATGTTGAGACTGACTTTGTATTTTCGTGTTGTTTTGTTTATGAAGGCTATGCAATATCGATGAATTTTATTGATATAAAAAACTTGATGGATTATGTTTATTGATTAAAGTTTTTGATGTATGAATTCTCTCATATATGAGTTTCCTGATTATGGTTATTTATATATGATTTATCTAATCAATGTTTTATCGAAGTTATGATTTATCTGATACAAGATTTACTTCCAGCATGTTGACATTAAATGAAAAAAAATTGGGTATGTCGGCACCATACTTAATGACATGATGATTATGATCACTTGTATATATACATTTTGTTGTTATTTATATGCATGGATGCGATCTAACCTACGGATTGGAAAGGACTATGTAATAGCCAAGATCTATGTTATAAATGGCGGATTTCGAGACATCCAATGAGGAATGGTATTGTGTACATTATTCTATTATATTTCATGTATACTTGATATACACTATTATGACATGAGTAAAGTGAAAATGGCATGTGACATGATTTCCTGACTAGATTATTTGATGAAAGGTATCCAACCAATGTCGTAGTGTGGTCCATATTATGGCTTTTACCCTAGTCTTGAGGAGGGGTGGATGCATTTCCCACTGTGTAACCTCCAAGCCTGGAATTGTGGGAGGACAGTGATGGACATGCTCCCCTAGACATGTGATGACAATTTCGAGTTGCCTGTTGGGGAAGTTAGGTTTATATAGTCGACGCTTCTACCATATTGGTTTTATTAGTGGTTAGATTGGTATAGCCAATGCCATAGTATATTGCAACAGAGGATGGATAGGATGGGAGAGGAAGTAGGTTAGGAAGGATAGGCGGCTATAGGTTAGTTGGAGACTTTTGATGGGAAGTGGCATCATTGCTTGAATTTCTTAATTTGGCTACTACATCTCTATCTATTTTGTTATGCCTTATTGTCAAATTTATTTCAAACTCCTTCTATCATTTTCACTCTAACTTCAGGGTGAAGTTTTTTAAAGGAGAGTTGTATGTAATTCTCTACTTGATCCTATCAAGCTAATTTTGATTAATGTTTAATTAACCTACAGATATTGACTTACAATTATTAAGTAATATTGGTATATACCTACACTTGTGAATCTATAATTTTTATTTTACTAATACAACTTTTATTATTTTTTATTATTCTATTCCCAAGGTGTCTTCTCAAATATACTTTTGGATAAGATATGGTCTTCTCATATTTATTTCTAAACCAAATATCTATATTTTATTTCCAAGGCGTCTTCTCAAATTTACTTTTGGATAAGATATAGTCTTCTCCAATTTATTTCTAAATCAAATATCTATATTTCTATTCCCAAGGTGTCTTCTCAAATCTACTTTTGGATAAGATATTGTCTTCTCTGATTTATTTCTAAATTAAATATCCATATTTCTATTCCCAAGGTGTCTTCTCAAATCTATGTTTGGATAAGATATGGCAAGGAAAGTCAAGGATATTAGATTAAAAGGATAAGGGGGTATTCATGGCATTAATGGTAAGAGGTTAAGGTGGATGAGAGGAAGAGACATAAATGGAAGGAGGATAAGAGGATAAGGGGGGCGGGGGATACTTTTTTTTTATGTTGGCATTGGGAAATTTTATTTTGGTGGAAGAGGAATGTGATGAGAGGAGAAACAAGAGAATGAAGAGAAAAATGAGAGAGCTCAAACTTGGATCTATTGGACAATGTTGGTTTTAACTTAGACACACTACAACTGGTTGGACTTGGGCTCAGAGGGATAGAGAACCTATAGAGGTTACTTGAGCTAGGAAATCATTCCTAGTTGGTTGGGAGGTAAATTCAGTCGAGTAGTCATGCAAGAACATCCTAATAGAGTCAGGAGCATCCCATCCAATCCATTTGGACATGTATTCATCCTTTTCTTGTTTTATTTAGGTAAATCATGGCAAAAGAAATTTCTTACATATTAATATGTTGTAAATCTAATTTTACTTGTATGTTATTATCAAATAAATGTCAAATTATAAACATGCTATTTTCCTTATTATTGTGATTAAATTAAATAATAAATTTGGTTTAGTTAGAATACCTAGAATATGTCCTCACACCTTCCTTTTATATTATCCAACAAAATGAAGAGATATGACCTACAACAAATCCACTGTAATTTCCTCTTTGTTGTCGCACATTCTCATCTCTTGTTTTCACTTAGAATAATAATACACAACCATAATACAATTCTCTCATATAAACCAAGGGTTTTATTTTAGGGAAAAAAAACTAAATTAACATAACTTAGACCATCAGATCATCCACCTAATGAAAAAATGAGATTGACTACGAAATTGCAATATTTTACAAGGCATTTTTCATCTATGTTTAGCTGTGCCCCTGAACTCTCATCACGGGGGGGCTCCAAACATGTACTTGCCCCCCACTTAACCCCCCAGGAAACAATAATGGGGGGAGAAGCCCCCCCATACCCCTTGTGGGGGATTGGGATCCAAACATGACTCAAACAATACCTCTGAATCAGGAAGATAAATAGGCTCAATGTCTAAAAGTATCATACTTGGAGATTGCTTATATCAACTCCATCATTGCTTCACTTGTTGGACAATGTTTCCACTTTGGACTTGGATATTTCTCATATTCACCATCATCCTTGAAGGCCAATTGAAACTATGTAGCTACTCAATTTCTCCCTATTTAGAACCTTCGTCAACATATATCTAAGATTTTGGCTAGTGTGTATTTCTTCCAGCTTGAATTGTCCATCATCCAAAATTGACTGTATGAAATGATAACTTAGCTATATATGTTTAGTATTAGAATCAAATGTTGAATTATTTTCAATATGAATGGCACTCTATATGTCACTATATAACATGCTCATCTTCTTCTTCTTTCCCAACTCGTCCATAAAACTTTGTAACCAAATCATTTCTTAATTAGCCTTTGTAGAAGCAACATGCTCTGCTTCTATTGTTGAAAGTCCAACAATGTTTTACAATGTTAAAACCCAATTGAAAATTTTTCCACATATAGTAAACACATACCTTGTGGTGCTCCACCTATTATCTCTGTCACCTACCATACCTGCATCAATATATCCATGTAGAGAAATGTTTGAACCTACAAAACATAATTCTTGATTTGTGGTACCTCTCAAATACTTGAGAATCCACTTCACTTCCATCCAATGCTCTTTTCCGGGATTGTTCATATGCCTGATTACAAATCTCACTGCATGTGCAATGTAAGGTCTTATGTAGACCATTGCATACATTAAGCTTCCAACAATTGACGCATATGGAACTTTACACATATAATCCATATCTGCATAGGTCTTGTAACACATCTCCTTACTTATTTTGAAATGGCTAGCCAAAGGTGTATTGATTGGTTTTGCATTCTGCATATTAAATACTTCCAACACCTTTTCTATGTACTCACTATGAGATAATGTTAATCTGTGATTTTTCTTGTCTCTAGTTCTTCTCCTACTAAGGATTTGTTTTGCAACACCCAAATCCTTCATTACAAATGAATTTGCCAATTTTCCTTTGAGCACATTTATTTCCTGCATGTTATACCTTGCAACAAGCATGTCATCTACATACAATAGCAATATAATACAACTGCCATAATTTTCCTTTTAAAATAAACACAATGCTCAGAGTGGCATCTAGTATAATCTTGTTCAAACATAAACCTGACAAATTTTAGATACCAGTGCCTCAGAGCCTATTTTAAGCCATACAATCTCTTCTTCAATTTGCACACTAATTTCTCCTTCCCTTTGACCTCATACCCTTGTGGTTGCTACATATATTTATTCCTCCAAATCCCCATGGAGAAAGGTTGTCTTTACATCTAATTGCTCAAGATGCAAATCTTCTATTGCCACTAGACTTAAAATAGTTATGTTTAAGTCATTTTAACAAGAGAAAAAATTTAATCAAAGTCTATACCTTTCTTTTGTGCAAATCCCTTCACCACAAGTCTAGCCTTATACCTTTGTTTACCTCCATCTTCTTCCTTCACCCTGTAAACCCATTTATTCTATAATGTTGTTCTACCAGTAGGAAAGTTGGCTAAGTCCCAAGTCTGGTTTTGCATCAAGGAGTCCATCCCTTCTTCCATGACTTGCTCCCACTTCTTCCTAGTTTCTATGTGCATTGCTTCATATCTTTCTGGTTCACCAAAATTAGTCAACCATACATAATATATTGAAGGAGAGTAGCGTATAGGGGGTCTAATTATCCTTGTAGATATTTTAACATCAGTTTTAGGTGTTTGAGGTGCATGTTTCTATTGTGGTTGTTGTTGTGGTTGCTGATCTTAGGCACCTTCAATTATTCTGTGATCTCATCAAACACTATGTATTTTTTTTTTTCCTTTTCCTTTTCCTTTCCCTACATCTAATCCTTATACAAGACCTTTTCATTGAATATGACATCTGTAATCCTAATTATTTTATGACTTTTCATAATCATATAAGCGATAACCAAAATCATTTACACCATATCCAATAAAGATACATTTCTTTGATTTTGTCTCAAGCTTTGTTCTATTTTCTTTATTGACGTGGACAAAGGATTCACAACCGAAAGTATTTAAAAATGAGTAGTTTATGTATTTACATGTCCATGCCTCCTCTAGAATACCACCATCTAAGAAACTTGAAGGCCTTTTTTATTAGATAAAAAACATTATCTACAACATTTGACCAAAATTGTAAGGGAAATCCAGCGTGTAATCTCATGCACCTTACACGCTCCATGGTTGTCCTATTCATCCTTTCTGACACACCGTCTCATTCTCAACCAAATCTTTCCATTTCTTGAAAATATCAAATACATCTAATTTATTTCGAATACAATAAATCGAGGTTTTCTTAGTTGCATCATCAATAAGTGTAACATAATAGTGAGAGCCACCGAGAGATGACACCTGAGTAGATCCCCATATATCTGTATGCCCAAGCTCTAATTTTTTTTCTCTTCTTTTCCTTTCCAAGATTGATAAATCTGACTCTCTTTTGTTTTCCATAAACATAATTTTCCCAGAAATCCAAATCAACATGCTTCAAATTTGACAACAAACTTCTTGAGTGAAGAATCTGCATCTTCTTCTCACTCATGTCCCCAAGTGTATGATTCCATAGTGTTATATTTGTTCTTGTGGAGGTTAAAACATTAATAAAATTAGAAATAATATTTCTTAAATACAATGTACCAACCTTTTCTCCTTTTGCTATTACCAGGGCTCCTTTAGTGACCTTCCAGGTTTTGTTTGTAAAAGTAGTTACATAGCCTCCACCTCCCATCTGCCCTATTGAAATTATATTTTTATTAAAATATGGAACATGCCTTACCTCCTTCAAAATCCATTGGTTTCCATCTTTTTTCTTTATAAAAACCTTACTCATTCTAATGATTTTAGAGGGTTTATCATCACCTAGACAATTTTGTCCAAAATATCGTTGAACATAGTCATGAAAATGTTTCTTATCAGGTATGGCATGGAATGAGGCCCTTGAATCTACTACCCAGGAATCAATAATATTCTCTAATGAAATAATCAAAGCATCTTGCAACACATCACGTGCGAAATTATCTTCATGATTGTTTTCTTGTTGTTCATCTCCTTCTTTTCCATTCTGAGATTTGTAGTCTTTCTTTAGGTATCCTTTCTTCCCACATTTCCAGCACACTATCCTTGATCTAGACTTCAATCTACCTTTTCTTGACTTACTGTGATTTCCTGGGCTCCTTCCTCTTTCCATTTTTCTTCCCCTAGTTTTTGCAATCAAAGCATTACCTGATGTCTCACCAGAAATTTTCCATTGCATTTCCTCGCTAAGGATGGCACAAACAACATCATCAAACTTTAAAGTACTAGATATAAAGACAAAGTTTGTAATATCCATAACTAGGCCATTCAAACTTTCTGACAATGATCACATAAATAACAGAGCCCTAACTTCATCAAAATTTACCTCTACAGAACTTAAATTACTGGTAACCATGTTAAATTCATTTAAATGACCAACATGAGATCCACCTTTTGAAATCTTCATATTAAATAGATGCTTCATAAGAAATACCTTATTTGAGGCCTAGAGTTTTTCATATAGTTTGGACAATTCCATCATTAAACCTTTTGTTGTAGTTTCCTTTGAAATTTTGAATACCAGTGACAATGCCAGACACAACCATATTGTTCCTTTATGTCGAGACTCTCACATTCTGTGTCTGTCATACTCGTCGACTTCTTTGATTTTCCACTCAATTGTAGGTAAAAATATTTCTAATATAGATAATATTCCATCTGCATCTTCCACATCTTGTAGTTTAACCCTTAAATTTCTTGACCCTAAACCTACCATCTTTCACCATTTATCCCACTTGAACTAGGAATCCTTCTCTCTTGCGATTTTATTAGACAAATAAACCTTCGACTCTGATGCTAGTTGTTAGAAATTAATTAACGGAGCAATGAAATATATGTGATTCACCCAGTTTGGGCTACGCCCATAAAGAAACATCCAATACTTCCTTTTAAATTATCTAGCAAAATGAATAGATACAACCTACAACAAATCCATTGTAATGTTGTCTTCGCTCTCACATAGTCTCCTCTCTCTTTCTCGCTTAGAATAATAATACACAACCGCAATATAATTCCTTCATATAAACTGAGGGTTTCCTTCTAGGGAAAAAACCACAAATAAACATAAATTCTACCGTTAGATCACCCGCCTATTGAATGGCCCAGATCTACTACAAATTTACAATAGTTTACAAGGCAATTTTTCATCTATTTTTAGCTTTAGTTGTTATGAAACTAGCTCACAAAAAGATAGAAAAGACAGGTCAAGGACTTCAAAATCAGCCTTTTCTAGGGGGAAACCCCCTTTACATTACACACATGAACAATTCTTGGATGATACAAATGACAAAACCTCATTTCTATATATATGATTTTAAGGGGTCACAATATAATCAAAGCTGGCATAATAATAATAAATACGGGCACAACAATAACAATAGTGGGCTTCTATGGGGCATAATAATAACAATATGGGGACAATAGGGGTACAATAATAGAAATAAGGGCTACAATGACAACAGTAATGAGGGAATCACTAGTATTATAGGGACCTAACATGCCCCTCTCCTTCAAAAATGTGTATTCTTCAACACTTGAGTAGTTATGGATGCTTCTGTATAAAATTCTCATCCTCCCATGTGGAATATTCAGCGGTTAAGTTCTTCCACTTGATGAGATACTCTGAAATTGATTGATTTAGTAGATGTCGAGTTCTTATTTCTATGACTACTTCAAGTTCTAATATGATTTTTCCTTCCTCGTCAAGTTCGAAAAACTAGGTGCACTTGGGAAGTTGTAGGAAGCTCCAATTTGTATACCATAGTACCAATCTTTTGCAACACCTTCTATGGACCATAATAATTTGGTGATAATTTATTTTTCTTCTTAGATTGCTTGAGTGATATTTGTTTATATGGTTGTACCCATACGAATACCTAGTTACCTACATCAAAACTTCTTTCATTGCGATGTTGATCTGCCTGTTATTTCATTCTATTCTACGCCAAAGTGAGGTTATCCTTTAAGAGTTGGAGAACTTGTTGTTGATGCTCGATATGATCTTCAACTGCTTGAACCTTATAATTTTCTCTTAAATATGATGTGATGGATGGTGGATGATATCCATAAAGTTCCATATATGGGGTCATTTTTACTGCAGTATGGAAGGAAGTGTTATACCATTATTCAGCCAAAGGCAACCATTTCACCCATTGTGTCTATTTATTAGAGACAAAGCAACGAAGATATCCTTCAAAACATTTTTTTACTATCTCAGTTTTCCCATCATATTGAGCATGATAAGATGAAATATGAGCTAACTGATACCAGGACAAGAAAAATAATTATGTCTAAAAATTTCCAGTGAAAATGGGATCTTTGTCGCTTACAATAATATTTGGGTTTCCATGTAACTTTTGAATTATTTCCATAAATGCAGTAGAAACTATACTAGCTTTAAATGGATGAGATAATGCACAGAATTGTGTATACTTGGTAAGTCTGTCAACTACCACCATGATGACACTCTTTCCTTCGGACTTGGGTAAAATTGTGATAAAATCCATTGAAACCTCCTCCCAACATTGGTTTGGAAGGGATAAAGGTTGTAATAGACCCGGGTCTTAATTCTTTCAACTTTTTTTGTTGGCAAACTAAACATTTCACCACAAACTTTTGAATATTCGATTTAAGGCCATCCCGAAAAATTCCTTCTATTTTTAAAAATTTTGATTACCCTCCTAAGGGAGAAGTGTGCAATTCCATAAGAACCTTTTGTTTGAGTTGGGAATTATCACCTAGGTATAAGTGATATTTGTACCATAACGAATCATTTTTCCAACTAAATGTATTAGATTCACTGGTATCTTGTTGTAACTTTTGAATGAGTGTGCACACTTCTTCGTCATTCTTTTCCATACATCCCTTGTTTCATTTATCCAATCTGATTGGATAGTAGAAATGGCACAAAGCAATGCTTCCACATCCTCATCCTTTCTTGAAAGTGCATCTGCCACAACATTTTGCTTCCCTTTTCTATAAATGATTTCAAAGTCATAACCCAACATATTTGTGACCCATTTTTGCTTCACTTCTGAAGATAATCTTTATTCTAAAAAGTATTTAAGGCTATCGTGATCCATTTTTACCTTGAAGTATCTTCTCATTAGGTAGGGTTGCCATTTCTAAAGTTCATGTAGTATTGCCAACATTTCCTTCCCATAAATAGCTTTATGTAAATACTTTCCTTTGATTGGACGACTTTCGAAAGAAATGGGTCTTTCTTCTTGCATTAAAACAACACCAATTTCATTTCCTGAGGCATCACATTCCATAATAAAGGTTTTTGTGAAGTCCGATGTAGCTAAGAGCGGTGCTTGGCACATTGCCTCTTTAAGATGTTCAAAGGCCTTTGTTGCTTCCAGAGTCCATCAAAATGCATCTTTCTTCAATAATGTTGTTAGAGGTGTTGTTATTCTCCCATAATTCTTAACAAACTTGCGATAATACCCTATCAACCCGAGAAATCCTCGCAAATGCTTTATGGATGTGGGGAGCTTCCATTCCATAATGGATTTAATTTTGCTAGGGTATACCTTAACACCTTCATGAGATACAATATGACCCAGATATTCCATGTCTTATACTCCAAAGAATCATTTGGATCTTTTTGCATATAATTGTTTCTCCTCCAATAGTTTGAGCACCTTGTCAACATGTTGAACATTATCCTTCCAAGACTTGTTGTAGATTAGTATATCATCAAAAAATACTAACACAAATTTTCTAAGGGTGGGTTTGAAAATTGAATTCATCAAACCTTGAAATGTAGAAGGTGCATTGGTAAGGCCAAAAGGCATGACCAAAAATTCATAATGATCCTCATGAGTTCTAAATGTTGTTTTTCGAATGTCTTTAGTCTTCATTTTGATTTGATGATATCTTAAACAAAGATCCAACTTGGTGAAGTAAATTGATCCATGCATTTCATCCAATAATTCATCAATGATAGAAATGGGAAATTTATGTTTAATATTAAGCTTGTTGAGATCCCTATAATCTGGACACATGTGCCATGACCCATTCTTCTTGTGCACCAATATTGCTGGAGTAGAGAAATAACTTTAACTAGGTTGAATTATACCAGCCTCTAACATTTGTGCAACCATGCATTCAATTTCACTCTTTTGGGCATAGGGATATCTGTAAGGCCTGATGTTTGGAGGAACACTTCCTGG
>APFE030575749.1:23686-46331 GCA_000404065.3 Pinus taeda | reverse complement strand
ACAACATCAACACCATCCATTGGAATGGAAAGCATTGAGCTATTCAATACATATTCTCCCATGGATATCTTGATATTATGGCACTTTCTAGAGAAATTTATGGTTCCTCCACTTGCAACCATCACTTGAGACTCTAGTGCTAGGTATAGGAAGCATTTCAATTCCTTGGCTATCTTACAATGAATAAAATTATGGGTACTTCCTGAATCAATCAACACTATTACCTTTTTCTTCTTTATATGTCCTTCTATCTTGATAGTTTGATGAGTGGTAATTTCATCCAATGCATTACAAGATATGGTCAGATTCATTTCTTCCTCCTCTATGGTTTATTCCTGGTGTATATCCTCTTCTCTTTATTTTTCTTGTTCCTTTTCTTCCCCCTCTTCACAATATATGAAAAATAATTTCTTCTCAACACACTTATGACCTTTAATGTATTTTCTATCGCAACTGTAACAAAGCCATTTTTCTCTTTTTTCTTCCAATTGTTGTGGTGTCAACCTTGTAGGTTGTGGAAGGTTAGAGGCAACAACACTTCCATATTTATAGTTGTGAGTGGTAGGCTTCGTTGTTGCCATAATTTATTTTTCCATTTTTCTTGCCAACTTGAATGCCTTCTCCAATGAATCAGGTTTCCAAAGGCAAACCTCATATTGGATGTTATCCTCTAAAGTCCCTATGAACGCATCAATCCTATGTTCGTCTGGAATATCTTTTACCCTTATATTCAATTTTTGGAAGTCCTCAATGTGCTCCGTCATTGAACCCTTTTGTTTGAGATTTATCAATGACCTGTTTTGGAACAGAGAAACCATAGAATCCAAATCTCTGATACCAAATGTTATGAAACTGGCTCACAAAAAGATAGAAAAGATAGATCAACAACTTCAAAATCAGCCTCTTCTAGGGGGAAACCTCCTTTACATTACACAAATGAACAATTCTTGGATGATACAAATGTCAAAACCTCCTTTGTATATATAGGAGTCTAAGGGGTCACAATATAATCAAAGCGGACATAACCATAATAATATAAGGGCACAACAATAACAATAATGGGTTTCTATGGGGCACAATAATAACAATATGGGGACAATAGTGGCACAATAATATTAATAAGGGCTACAATGACAATAGTAATGGGGGAATCACTAGTATTATAGGGACCTAACATCGAGAGTGTCGCCCCCGAACCCCTGCTGGGGGGAAGGGGGGGTTTGCGAGCCCCCCCACACCCCCCATCTGTGATTGGTTTCCAAACGCAGCTGAAACAAGACCTATGAATCAAGAACATAATCAAACTCCACATCCAACAAAAGTATTGTTTTTCTGTTATGCATATTTTTTTATTATCTACAAATTAATGGTCTAGACATGATTCACAATTGTTTTTGCTTCATGACACACCATGTATTGGAACAATATAACTACAACACATTTTAGGAGAGTGACGTATTACCAATTAAGTCTACTAATAATGAAGACAATATATATCAGAGTGCATAAAATGTGGAAAGTATGCATTATGTGCTTTAGCACCTTTGATATATCTTGTTTTAATATTGTCTTACACGTGAGACTAGTGGGAAAGTACAACATGGATTTTGATATAATTATTCTACATGGCATATCAGTACAAAAAAATCATATTTGATTCAAATTCTACACGATATGGATCCTAAGTTATAAGTACCCTAAACAATATTAAATTCCAACTAATACTTTCCCACCTCAGTATCAGTTATTGAATTATTAATTTGTGACATGTATTGTGCAACAAAAATGGAAAAATGGAAAAATAATGTTCAACACATCATATTAAGCCCAAAAATTAAGGTTTGATATGAATCCTACATGAAAGTAGAGTTCGTTTCCTGATTTTTGTTCTAATTTAGAGGAAATTGAGCTCTATAAAGTACCATCGTGCACTTCTATCTTTCATCTTTCTAATGAGATTTTGAGCTTGAAATCCCTCATGTATCTCTCAGTTTTCACTTCTCGATATCATTTCTACCATCTAATATTGGTTCACTCAAGCATATGGAGGAGCTTGATTTATCCTTTAATAAACTAAAGACTTTACCAAATAATATTTTCCAATTTAATAGCTTTAAAATTTTTTAAGGTGGCAAGCAACAAACTAGTGGACTTGCCACTTAGGCTATCTAGTCTACCAAACCTGCAAACTATTGATGTTTTGAACAATATATTGACATATTTAGAATTTATAAAGTTGTTTCTCATGATAACAACTAGGAAAATTTAATGTAGAGGAGGAAATCTTATCTTCTAAATTAATGGCTTAATGTGCATTGTATATTGCCAGTTGTTCAATAGCAACATAATAAACTTTGCGAAAAGTGGAAAATTATTCTCTGGATAAGCTTCAATTTGGAAGGAAATGATTCATTGGAATAGGAGGTTGTTGAGTGTGAGCCAATAAACTCTTCTAGTGAAGAAGAGGTTTTTTATTCAAATTTATGTAAGGAAAAAATAAAAGATCCATTTGAAGGAAATTCTAAAGTGTATTTGTCAAGCCTTTCTTCTAAGAACATGTCAACTATTAGATATTCTCTCACATTCAGACCATTCTTCTAAGAAAATGTCAACTATTAGATATTCGCTTACATTCTAATTGAGAAACCTGTGAAAGAGGTAACACCTTGATAATCGACAATAAAAGGGTCGTCAAGGGTGATTGAACAATAGCAGGAATATTTGCGTTGAAGGCCATAAAGAAAGAGATAACAAATGAATCATAATGGAGTGAGCGCCTATGTGAAATTGGGAATTTTATTATGGAAAAGGGAGTAGTGAGTAATAATAAGAAAAAATCTTGCAGTGAAAAAGAACTGGATCCTATGATACATTATGTGGTAACGAGAGGCAAAGATTCAGTTGACACTAGGTGCATTAATGCCAAAGAAATTTATTCAATATCTCTAATGAAAAATAAAAATTAAAAGTAATATTTCATTTGGATGATATTAATTGCAATTTTTTATATTATACTAATTCCATTAGTAGTAATTTTGGAAAATTCATTTCTAATGTCATGTCAATTATACATAAGAGTGGAACATCCCTTACTCTTGTGAAGGAGAGTGGTCAATTAGATGGTTTCTATGAGGCCATTAATGATGATGTTACCACACTAAGTAAGCACCATGGTATTTTATAATAATAATAAAATAAGCCTAAAAAATAAAGAATATCGATGGAAGAATTTTCTTGGGTATCTAAAAAATATAACACGGATTATTTCTGTGGAATCAATGATCTATTACCTGATGGCTTCTATGATATTGGATGAGATCACCAATTTTAGCCATTAATAAAATTTGAAAAGGAGAACCTTTTCTTATATTCTCAAGAGATTAATTTGGTTGATTAAAAAGAGATGAAGAGTTGAATTTAATAACTCCATCCACTCAAAAAACAAAACCCTGATTTGAAGAACTATAGAAAATGGAATGAAGAGGAAATCAAGTCTATAGTCTATGACTTTCATATAATGTTACTACTTTCTCTTTTTGTTAAAATTCTTTGGTGTAAGGGATAAATATTTGAATATATCACCCACGTGAAGAGTTGATATCCAATATTTTAATTACAATACATCCAATACTAACCTTTGGTGGTGCAGGAATTAATCCAAGGTTTTGATTACAATATATCCAATACTAGCTTCTCTAACTCTCATAATGACTATGTGATATATGTGGGTGGATCTCTTTAGGAATTGGATTGGTTCCCTAAAGGAAATAAAGATGTTGAAAACCAAATTAATTATGAGGTCCTTGCATTTATATCACATCCACCTGGTTGTTCATATCACATACTTGGTTAAGTACATATAGCTAGGAAAGCTATTGTTTAAATCTGGTCCATTTTCAATGCATATGAGTGTAAAGGACGCACCTTCCAAATGATAGAAGGTGAGAGAATAAAAAAGAAAATGGATAAAAGTGAACCTGGTTATGAGGAATACAAAGTATTTACAATGCTTGTCCTATTTAAGGATTTTGTGGTATGGAAGTACTACATTCTAGAACTAGTAGAAGTTCAAAAAAAAAAACATGAGGGATCCAGTTCGATAAAATTAATTGAAAAGATAGAGGAAAAATATGAGGAAAAAGGGAATTTAAAAAATATACCCACCACAATATCAATTCATACCTAAACTTCTCAACCCTAGGAATCTCTCAGTGCATATCAAATCCAACTTTACATGGGCTTGTTGTCGATATAAAGCAATTACTTTTTAAAAAGTATTGAAAATAAAGTGAAACACAACATGATTTCAAGCCATTCCTTGAAATATTGGGAATTCAAATCACAATTCAAATATCTTTATGAACCCTGGCTTAAATTTGATTATAGAGCTTACGATCAATGCCTAATTGTTTTTGTTTTTACAATAATTTCCCCCTAATCATCAATACATAGTATGTCCATATAAAATATAAGTCATGATGTTCTTTATCATTGATCTTGTTTATGTGTGCATTGTAGTCACTGTATCTACCAAATTTTTGAAAAAAGCATTCAAAATTTGTTGAATCTAAATGGAATTACTAAGTTAGCAGGTTCAGTTGAATATGTTTTCTAGATTTCCAAATATCAACTACTATCTCTTTGATAATCCTTACAAATAAATATAATGAAAATGCCCAAATAATCATACTTAACAAGGAAGTTGTGAGGTATTGTATTCTAAATAGAGGAAGGGAAATTGTGGATTTAAATAATACCATCCAAGAAGTTCTCAAAATGAAATAGACTAGCTAATATCGACCAGTAAGACTAATTTGAAATAAAAAAGTAAATCAAGCATTTTAGGCTTAACTATAACTTGAAAGCATGGAAAAGACGATTACTTTAAGTTCATGATATCACTGTAATGTCGAGCCTAGCCCTTTCCCCTTTATGCAAACAAAGTTCAGTGATGGCATCTCCTGTCTTCCCTTACTCCAGATGCATTTCTATTGTTTAATTCCTCATTTGAACCAGGCCAAACAGCTCACTTATGTGAATACATACACCTCAAGAGCTAGGAACAAATGCACTAGCCAACCATTTAAGAGATTTGGAGTTGGATAGTTTTCGAATGATAGGTGGGTTAGTTAAACCTACAAACCCTACTAATATGCACCTGAATTCTCCTAATAGTACCTACAAATAGGTCATGATGGAGGAATAAATGGAGTGTTGATTTTTCAAAACAAAAATTATGCATTGATGGAAGTAGGGTACCACCATTGGTTGATTTCTATTGTGTCACCAGAGAGAAAATAAATATTAATTAAAATAAATAAGAAATAGAAAAAGGGTAAGTTGAGACGCAATTGTTATTTCCTCTTAAATTAATGTCTCAAAACCTCCCCTCTTATAGTAGTGTTGAATTGTGTGGCCTTCAGAGTGCATAGAAAACCAAAAATTTTGGTGTTTCTTTGTTGGATATTCGTGGTGTTTTCCCACACAGATATTAGTATTTTCTAGGAGCTAGTGCTTTTTTTGGATTTTCTACTTTTACAAGAAAACTAGAAAATTTAAATTAGTGGAAGCAGTGTACTCCACAATATTTAACTCTATTTCTCTACCATAATTGTGCACTCTCAATTCCTTCTTATAAATTATTGACCATGGCTTCTACTTACAGGATAGAGATATGAATCTAAATTAGTTTCAATGTAAATGATCCTCCTTAAGTCATGGGCATCCACATTCTTTACTACACCCAAAGGAGGGCTAAAGGATCAAGCGCTAATGAGAAGGCGAGCTCAAACAAGTTTGTCTATGACTTTACTATGGAAGGTTTCCTTGTATATTTATGAGATATAAAATGCTAAATTTTATAGATTTATAGCAATTTGCACAATAATTGAAGCATTTTATGCACCACTTGCACAAGTATTGAAGGATATATATGGTTAGAAATGGACCACTGAGGGTTTCAATATGTTTAAATGTGTATAATATCTTATGGGTCATGACTTGACTATGTTATGTAAGTTTTACCTGGAGATATGATGCTTCCAAGTACCATCACTTGAATTCTATAGGTGAGTGAAATTATGGTGATAACAATATTGATAATATCAAATCTTACATCTCCATGAAATTTAAAGATAATACCTAGGATGACAATGAAATAATTAATCAGAGAAAGATGAACTACTTCAAATACTTTATAAATCCTAATTTTGTTGATCAAAGCCATGTATTACATCTTAAATTAAAGAACAAACTGAATATTCAAAATTAAAACAAATTCTGATGACCTGCATCATGAAAGCCATCATTGCAAAAGCCCAAAACACCTTGGGGTGAGAAAATTTGTGGCACAAAGGATAATATCCTTAATAATATAAAACGTTTTTAATCAATTTCATAATTTAACTATTCTTTAAGACTCCTTAATTAATAAAAACCATAATATTTTTTTTACTTTCATTTTCACCATGTTTAAATATAGACAAAATGTTGTGTATTCTATATTTTTTTAGTTGTTTAGTATAATGTAACTTCATTTTCATTTCTAATAATAAACAATATCTTACACAACATGGACAATGTATCTTATAACTACATTTTGTTAGTGTAAATTTCAAATATATGTACACCTACCACGTAAATATGGGCCTTATCTAGGAAGAAAATTGACTAGGGGTGATATATGAGAAGAAAATGGAAGTAATAGGGTAATTGGAAAGTGAGAGGTTTATTTTTAAGTTATACAGCTGGCTATGGTGCATTTTGATTGCATTATTTACACATGTGATGTTGTGATGCTCCGACCTTTGGATTTAAAAAGTTTCTTGTCCCTAGATAAATTATATAAATATCACACCCTAGATGACATCAAGGGGGTGGTGTTTGGGAGGTATGTTACAGCTACTGCAACTCCATTGCCTAATTTCATAGGATAATATTTATCCTTCAATACCATTTCAACACTAATGAAACATCCTAACATTTGCAACTACAACATGATTACCAAGGAGAGCAAATCAAATCATGTGTAAAAAGAATCAAAGAAAATTTCCTTCAAGACAGAAGCCATGATTACAACATACATAACTAATAATGTGTTAAGGTTGGGGACTACTTATATACCATACCTGAAATGACTTGCCAATGATCTCGTTAGAAGTGCTTGTAAGCTAAATAATTACTTAAAAACTCTCCCTCCATAGAATGTATAGTTTTATTAACAATAAGTTGTGACCATAATTATAAGAGAATATATGTAAGGTGTTAGCAAAATCTTGAATCTAGCCCAAATGTTAGAGAATTTAAGTCATATAAAATTATTATAAATAATGAGGGAAGCCATGTCTACTACCAAGGACCCTAAAAGTAGGATCTTCATATGGATACTAATGTGGCATTAATTTTGATATTCATAGGAATATTTTTTATCTTTACAATGCTACGAGGGTAGCACTAATTCTGATTTTCTCAAGAATTTTTTATGGTAGTTCTCTAAAACTATCTATGCCTTGAATTCATGTTCTACAATAAGAAAAAAAAAATTGTGAAGTGGCTTCAAAAAGGTTTAGACTTAAGAGGGTCTCTATTTGGAAGTTTCATTTTCATTATTTATATCCTTATACCCTTAGCTAATCATTTCACAACGTCCCTTAAACTTGAATTATGGTTGTAGTAAACAATTAAAACTCACATTATTTCATCTAATTGTGACATAATTACAACAACAAATTACTCCCCAAACTTCAATTAGGGAATGTAACTGATCTTGGGAAGGGCTTAGGTTTCTATCACCTTGTGAAATTTACCAACGTTCACTCAACATTCACTTGATAATAAAAATGTTCTACAACAACTAGAAATCACTTGGGCCTTGAAATCCAGAGTTAATTTTTTTCTCTATTACAACATATTTTAAAACATATTCCATTCTCTAACTGGGATTGAATTTGTGGTGTTAACAACCTAAAATGGAAAAATTCCACTGGTTAAGGCCATTCTTTTACATGCTTCAAGTGTCCAAAAATCATAGCTTGTCTGCCAATTGTCACTACAAAATAAAATAAAGGCATTCTCACTATCTCAGGCTTCTAGTCCTAAAAACAAAAGCAGGAAATAAATGGTTACTCTATTTGATATTCTTGTTGATAGATTTACTTGAAAAGTCTACATATATTATTTTTCCTTTCTATGTGCATTATTTAATTATTCCATACTAAATAATGTCACATGGAATTATGTACCTCATTCATGCTTCCAAGGTGTCCTATTCTGAACATCTTATCTGCCACTTTATTGAGCCCCAATCCCAAACTCAAATTGTATCTATTCCACACTCTGTTCACAATATTTATACTACTAATATAAGGGTAAACAATCACAACTGTAACAATGTTACTATACCATTCCTCCTTTTTAGTGTATTTCTTCAACCGCCATGCTTCCACGACAAACCTGGAAATCTAATTTGAAGAAGAATCTTAGTAACTTCAATAACACCATACCATAGATATATGCTATAATGTTATTGATCCAATATATATACTAATGAATATTAGGTGCAAGAAGAAATTGCAGAATTTGTAGCCAAAATAATTTAATTGATCTTCAGGCTAAGGAAATTAGTGACAATTTAATCCAACTTCCAAATTTTATGAGTATTCCAATTTCAAAAGTGAAAAATAAACATACATTGCCAACGTAAACTTACCTTGTTTCCTTTCCTAAGTGAGTATGCCTTGCGATGACATTATCTTAGCCTTCCTCAAATAATATAAGGTCCAGAGTTATCTGCAATTCATATATGGGTTGAATTGATGGTGTGAAGGGAAAATACGTCCCCAACTTATAAAACTTCAAATAATCGTTCTTATAAAAAAAATACCCTTAGCGACTTTGTAGTATTTTCTAATTCTAAGGACTTTGGACTTGCACACACAACACAAATACATGCTAGTAAGGCATAGCCTTTTGAGAACTTGGTAGCACTACATCCACTCCTCATTGATCTATACATAAGTCAATGACACATATAGAAGGCGCACCATCCATAAAAAACAAAGAATGAATGAAATCATCTGCATCCCCCCATTTCCAAATATCATTAGATACAAGTGAACTTATGATTAAAAAGAATAGTCATTTTTCTTAAGATTATACGTATGAGGGTAACTCAATTGCAGATTCCAAAAATCTAATGGAAAATAACAATTTCAAATACTTGACTTCACTCATGTCCATTCAGTTTTTGGAATCTGTAATCAATATAAGGTTGGCCTGATTATAGCCAATTGCTATTGTCTGTCATATTTTTAGAATATTCTAGAATCTGCAATCAAGATAAGGATGGCCTGATTATAGCCATTTTTCTAACCCTCAACTAATTCTTCTTCTTCGTAGACAATGGATTTATTATGTGGCATTTTAAAATTATAAATAAATTCTCTGAAGCAATGAAATCAAATCAACACCAGTGGGCATACTCACCAAGCACCTTCCTTATATTTGCCAAATTATTTTTAACCCCAATTGTAGTCACATTGTGAACACAAAGAATAGCCTTTACTTTCTATTCCTTATATTCTTCAATCTTTTCCCTTAGTATCCCAATATCCACCTTTGCCCCCCATTCACACTGTACAACATCAACATCGAATTTGAGGCGTTTCGTTTGATCAATCCACAAAATACTGAATTGGCCCATCTCAAAAGAGATGATTTGATCTTGTGGTGATAGTGTGTTTGTAAGAGCACTTTCCTAAGCATTGATACTTAGATAATTCCACCAACATATGTGATATGATTGATACACATGCAATTGACTTACTAACACCAACATGTAAGCCAACTTTATATATATATATCTACTATATATTATATATATATATATAATATATATATTATATATATTATATATATAATATATTCCCACATTTGGTTTAAATTAAAACTACCAAATAGTGCTCCAAATGAATTCTTTCATAAGTTAGAAGCTAGTTTGACTCACTATAACCATATGATGGAAGCCACATAAATCAAAATTGATGAAACTAAAGAAAAACACACAACTTTATTAAAGGAAAAGCATAATTTGTGATAGTGGTTTTAAATTTTAAAATTTAACGAGCTAAGATAGTGTAGTATAGTAGTAAACCATGCAGAAAAATCTATGCACGATAACTCTTGTAGTGGTAGTAAACAAAAGTATAAAATGAAAAACCCAAAGTGTGGGTTCTATCACAAGGTAATATGTTTCTCTTTGCACTCTGATAAATGGGGAGTTTCAAAAATTTAGATTTTCTATGGTGTATAATACATAATTATGAGCTAGCATAAAAAACCTTTATTGCCACTCATATGGATTTAGCAAGAGAAATTTTAAACGGAATGCGAAGATTGAGAAGAAGCCAAGCATGATGATAGAACCATACTCTTAACAAAACCCTGATTAGTGTAGAGATGAGAGGTATTAAATCCCTTGATGTTGCACAATCTAAGGTTGATTCCTTACTAGGCATGGTGTATCTTGAGGGTTTGAATACCTATAAGTGCTAATTTGATCAGATAATAATACCTATGTACATACACTCAAGAGGCCAAACACTAATTTTTGAAAAGAGAAAAGTGATATTTCTACTAAAAAAGATGAGATATTTACCCTAAATTATTGCATATGATTGATGACATTTTGGATTGGGAAGCAGTCACATAAAAACAATAGAATAATATTGTACATACATAGATAGCCTTCAATGGTGACAAATAAAAAAAGAAACATAGGGCATAAAATTCTTGATGCCATAATCCAAGAACAACCAAGGAAGGCACCTAAACAAAAATTGTTTGAAGACAAACAATGTGGACTTAAAATTTCCCTGTTAATGAAGTTGTATATAGAAGAAATAAGAAATAGAATATAAATGCGCATTCACAAATATATAAAACCACGTAAGTTAGAGTCAAACCCTTGAGATGAGAATGATAATTCAAACAAGACTAGAAATGCCCGTGGTAGGAATTAAGAAAGGAGTGTTTGAGGTGGATTTGAATATTTTCTTATGTCTTTAAGGATATTCGTTTTAAGAGTTGGCACTACTGGAGAATGCTAGTCCTCATTGTTTCTATTCATATCCTAGAGAACATGCTCCAAAATATTGACATGCCCTAGAACAAGTAGATGATTTGTCCTTGGTCCATAGAAATGATCCATATTTTACTTAGGATCTTGAAATAAAAAAAATACTAGGTGTTTGATCTTGTAACTGCTTCCTAAGGATTTTCTTGTATTTCTAGAATAATTTAGTCAAGTATGTATTAGCCTCACCCTTAATGTGACTGTAGGATATCTATTTCTATATGAAATCTAGGGAGGTTCTATTTAACCATGTTTTTGTTGCCCAATTATACATTATATCATGTCTTCATGACCTATCTCCATGAATCCTTAAGCTTGTAGATGTAACTTGGAATGTAGGGTTTTGAGAACTAGGAACTCGATATTCTTGTCTCTACAATCATGGTATTGTAGCTAATTCTGTGGATATTTTGTGGGTGGAACAAACATTAACAATGTAGACCTAGGCAATGGTAGCATAACTACATTAAAAATTATGGGCAACCCTCAAAGAAAACTAGAATCTAAACTACAAGGATTAGTGATGAGATTGGAGTAGATGGAACTTGTGAACTGTAAACTTGTAGTTCACTTTTAGATTTATCAAGGTCTTGTTCAAGGCTTATTTCTGACTTATGGATCAAGTTTGATCCCTTCCTGGGTTTTAGGGAGACTCAATAAGGCTTGGGACTTTGACGCCTTTAGAAGATTCACTTTCCTCTAGTTGGGGTTGTAGCTTCACCTCTTTTAGGTAGCCAATGGGAAATTTGAAGACAAAAGTATATATTAGATGAGTCCTTGCTAGAGATCAACTTTTCTGAGGAGAATATCTATCCAACAATCAATTCAACAATTATCTACACCCTTCATTCAAAATATCTTGTTCAATTTAAAATTCTGTTCAGTATTAAATATTATTTAATATTTTTCCTTCATTGTCTTTTTGCATTACATCCTCTAAGCAAGAGTCGAATTGAATGCCTAAAATATAACAGAGACAACAATGCAAACAACATAATGAGAGATAAAATCATGTGATAAAATCTCAAATATAGAACAAAACAATAACCCTTTCACTAAACTACATCACAAATGGATCATTAGTCTTTGAGAAGAAAGATCTTGCACAACTGGTTTTTCTAGTTTTCTTTCGACCCATTTGCTAATAGTATAATGAACCTTTTTGCGTGATATGGCATCTAATTTATAGGGATCCTTCAGGCAATTTTTGAGCATGGAAGCACATACGTTGGCATAGGAAACTTAGGTCATTCTTGTTTCCCTCCACATGAGAGTTATTGTTGTCACCACCATTGATCCCACTGCAGAAGCCATTCTACTATATTCTTTCATTGTGCCTATACACACTACCACTTTATGTTGCCTTCTCTTTGTTATCTACATCCTTCAGTCATCTCTCTCATTCTTTTTATTGTCCCACTCATTTCTTTTAGAAAATGGGCAAGTTGAGATGAATGGAAAAGTTTGAGACAAAATTGTTATTTCATCTCAAACTAATTGAGTGAAGAGGCTCATTCTACAACCCAGTATGATGTGTAACTTTGTCTGTCATCAAAGTTGAAATTTTGTTCATGTCGGCCCAAATAAAAATAAATAAATAATAAGTTAAACAACTATACAAAATATTTAAATACTGTCAGTTCACAAAAAAATTTGCATGTGAAACAATTGATTTGCACATGAAGAAATCAGACCCCTCACCATTCATGTTAGATCTATATTTAAGATGGATCTATGTTGGTGTATTAAAACACCCCATCATTTATAAAAAGGGAAAGATGAAACAAAATGGGGCAAGTTGAGACAAAATTGTTATTTTGTCTCAAACTAATGTCTTAAAACATCCCATGGTGTAGTAGTGTTTGACTAACAGAGTCAACATGCATTTACGGATAACAAGTAGTGATGATTGTCCTCATGGTTGCAACTGAGTTATGATAGTAGGTTTTCTCATTGTATAAGCAATGCATAAACAAAATCTTAGGAATTGATATGGAATACAAATTTACAATAGTGAAATCCAAATACAAATTGTTGTAATTTGGTTTTAAAAAAAAAAAAACATTCATACTTGAATTACAATTTTATATGATAATAGGAAACTAATACTAACGGAACCATATAAATTAAATGGATAGTAAATGTCAATAGACATCAAATGCATCTCATATTGCAAAAAAAAAAAATCATAAAAAATGAGCTAAATTATAACTTTATTTAAATTATTATTATTATTATTATTAACTATAAAAAAGAATTAAAAAATGAGTTATAATAAAGTTTTAATCATGAAGATTCAACTGTACGGTACCATGGGTATTATTAATCTATAAATATTATTTGTTACGTTATCACAATCTATCTTACTAATATCTTATACCCAAAAGACTATAATTCATATTCATCTAACATTTTTTTAAATAATTAATTTAATTGAAAGAAAAAAAGTATATAACTACTTTAGAGGTAAATCTCAACCTTTACTTTATGACATCTTTCTAAAAATTTTCATAAGGAGTTTTTTAATCCCTAACATCCACCTTATAATTTCAATAATGAATTAACATTTTTGAAAAGACTTATTATATTATAAAAAGATTACGAAAAAACTAAATTACAATTTTACAATATATATATTCAATTTTATTTTTATTATAAATATTTTTTTTTTTTCTACTTTACTATAAGCTATTGTGATTTCATTACCACGATCAAGAGAATTTGTTACTACATTACATATGATTTTTTTATTATTTCATTTTTAATGCATATGGAATTTTATTTATTAACTTAATTTTCATATAATTATCTATTTAAATTGTTTCAAACACATCAAGAATTTCTACTTTTAAAGTTTCAATACATCAAAACTTAAATTGAAATCTAATTAATAATTTTAATTACTAAATTTACAATTCTTAAAAATCCCTTTCCACACTAAAATAAAATGCAGATATTGCATCTTTAACACAATTTTATTCCATACCACCATCATAAATAATTTGGTCAAACAATAATTAAATTAAAATTCTTAAAATACTATGCCAAAAACAAAAACCTGTGAAAGCAATATTCACTGTTAACACATTTATTCATACAACCATTGACAATTTTACTCAAACAACCATTGAGATATTAATTATTCATACAACCATTGACAATTTTACTCAAACAACCATTGAGATATTAATTTATGCCCAGGATTCGTTTCTAACCTTAAACTTTAATTTGAGGTCACCTTTCAAAACTCAGACTGTAAAACTAGTCAACGCTGTATATGTTACTTTATATAGCAGCAACTTGGCAAGTAGAAATCTCCTCATTGCTGGTTCATACAGCATATACATGGAAACATATTGGTTAGGAAAACTCAAATTTTCATCTTTTGGATTTTCCCTTCCCTGCCCGCCGCTTTTGTGGTTGCTTTTCATGCGCATTATTGGGCTTTCCATTGGCTTGCATACCATTTGCTTTTCCATTTTCATGCCCGCTGTTGAGGTTTTCCTTTTCATGCCCACTGTCTATAATTCCTTTATTATGCACACTCTCTGATTTTCTGTTTTCATGCACATGTGCCTGCAAATGTTGACATTCAGCCCTCAACTGCTGGAGCTGGATATCTCTGAATTCAAGATCCTTGTTGACAGATCCTAAATCACTCTCCAATTTCCTTTTCTTGTCGAACGCTATGGCATATTTGTTCAATTCACTCCTTAATGAGTTGTTTTCCTCATGGAGGCTTTTTTTTGCGAGGCCAAGGTCTGAAAGATGGCGACGTAGATCAGCTAACTGACACTCTTTCTCCACAGCCATGGCCTTGGACGATTCAAGATCCTTGTTGAAAAAATCCAAAGATTTTTCCAGTTCCCCTATTCTGCCCTTGAGATGCTGTTTTTCTTCCTCATAAACCAATTTTATTTTCTCTACTTCATTGTTTTTCTCTTCCAGGAGCCTTTTTTCCTCTGCAATGGACGAGAGTTGATCTTGTAAATCAGCTAACTGAATGACCATGGCACAAAGTTCACGCTGTATATCGTAGATTTGGCTGTCCTTTTTCTCTGCAACATCTAAAATTTGGCTTTGTAACATAGCTATTTGTTGCTCACCCTTGGAAACGGATTCCTTCAATTCTTCAAGAGAAGACTTCTTTGACAGTAATTGTTCTTCAAGTTCCTTCTTTATGGACAACTGTAACATCAGGTTTTGATTTAAAGCTTCTTTTTCTTTATGCATTTGGCGGGAATCATCTGATAATTTATCCATGTCTTCTTCGATCTTATTTAGTTGAACAGATACTTCATCATATGCAGACTTTGCTGATGCCAACTCTGTCTGCAATCCCAGTGACTGACTTTCAAGATACAGGATTCTCTGATCACTGTTCAAACACTTTACTGAAATTTCTTGAAATCTCTTGGATTCCTCATTGAAACTCTGAAGTAACAAACTATGCTCATTCCTAAGAGAAACGTTCTCTCTTTGCAACGATAAAATCATCTTTTCTTGTTCTTCATTTTCTTTCAACAGTTCCAAGTGTTTCTCCTCCAATTCTGTATATTTCTTGGCAAATTCTGCTTGGAATGATTCAAAGTGAATCATCTGCTCTTCCTTTTCCTCAAGCTGCTTCTTAATTGTACCATTCTCGACAAGAAAATGTTCAACTTTCTGATTCTGCATTTCAAGCAAATACCTGGCATTGTCTACCTCGTTTTGCAGCATTTCATTTTGTTCATTAAGGCAACTTTCTGTTAACTTGTAACTATGAACTGAATTTGAATGTCGTTCGACCTCATCATTGACCTGCTGTTGAAGGGCAGTAATAACCTTTCTTAAGTCTCTCTCAGTTTCCTTCCAGTTCTCTTCCATTTTCTTTGCAGCTTCCCTTTTCTCTTTTAAGCTCTCTCTTTCTGCACTAAGGGTTTGATTCGCTTCCCGCAATTTGGATATCGTTTCATCTTTTTCTGATGTGGACATTTTGTCATCTTTATCTTTGCCCGTGGAAGAATAACCCTTCGCAGCTCCACGATTTATTGACCGTGAAATTCTTCTCAACCAGCTGACTTTGCCCATTTCGTTCAATACTTGCAACGGCCTGTCAAAAGCAGACAAAAAGTTGCTCTGTTTTTCTAACGAACCATAAATCTTCGACAAAAACAAAACAAAACAAATTTTCAGACTAGTAGTGGTAACAGTCACAATGGCAAAAACAACTTAAAACTTCACGTCTTTTCTGAAGTTGGCGACGGAACACTGTGCCACAAGAAACAACAAGAAAATAAGAATTGTAGATAAATACCTCTTTCCTGGAAAATGAAAAAATTAAAGTCTTTAAACAAACAGCTGGTAAAATCTGCGGAAGGGTTACTGTAGAGCCTTTGCTCCTGCGATCCCTCCACGGAATAGTCAGAAAAATCAATTTCCTTTAATTTTATCAAAAGATTCTTGAATGCTTCATGCATTCACCCTGGTATGGAAATAAATAGAAAATGAAATAAATATTGACAGGTAGCAAAGGATTCTGGCTCTGTCCCTTTTCCTTCGAATTACAGAACTCAGCAAACAACTTGTAAATCGTGCTCGGTATGGGAGCTGCCTACAGGGTTCTATATATGTCTTGTTATGACACTAGTAACGTTCCATTAGCCGTTACTAGGTTTTAGAACATCTTTTGGATTTGCTTTAGGATTTCAAACCTTCATATTTGGTCAACCTTCCTGAGTTTGCTCTTTAGAATTTTTAAAGCAACATGGACAAAATATATAATATTAATATTTTAAAAATAATAAGGGCAAATTTTACCTTTTTAATATAATTTAATTTTCTTTCGAAGCAAAAATTAATATTTCATAATTTATTTTTTTTAAATTGCATAACTTAAAATTATATTTATAATTTTTTTATTTTAAATATATAATAATTATTTATTTTTCTTAACATTATTAAGATTTTATTCTTTTCATTAATTTTTATATTTTACAGTTTCCAATTTAATTAGATTATTAGCGAACTTTACTTCATAGTATTCAATTCTCGTGGGTACTTGAATTTGAAGATTCTTAGCCAATGTATATTTGAAGATTTTGCTTTCTTAAAAAGTATGCTTTAAAAACCATTTTGAAAGGAAAATCCTGAATTCTTAAAATTAGAGAATGATATTTTTTAGGGGATGGTTTTAATTCATATAGTCTTAATTAATCCATTTCTTCTCAAGTTCTAAGTGTCAAAAATTTTGGTTTTATTTATATTTAATTCTTCTGTAATACTCAAAAGTAGGAAGTTATTCTTCTTCTTCAAAGTCATTAATACCTATTTCTATGCCATAGTAAAAAGACATGTAGTGTGAATATTTAGGTTAGTAGAATTGCTTGGAGTCGAGCATAGGGGGAAGCGTGTAGCTAGGGTTTATCAGAGTTACAGAGCTTGTTCCCAATGGAGGGCCGCAGAGGAGGGAGCTCCACTCCCTCCTACAAGGATGTAGTTGCCAGCAAAGGTAGGACATCACTGGGTAATGTCAGAGAAACTGTGAAGGAGGGGAAAAGAAATAATGAAAATGAGACAGATGGGATCAAAACCAAGGAAAACAGTAGCACAAAGGACAGGGAGGAAGAAGACAAAAGTCAGGGAACAAAGAAAAAAAAACAAAAGGGACCCTGTAGACCCAAAACATAGATCACTCCTAGAGTAGTGTTAAATGATCCTACTCTGCAGGCACACAGGGAACACATGGGGACCTACGTTATTATTTGTAAATTCATGGGATTATGGCCCACTGAAAAGGCCTTACAGACGTGGATCAAGTTTCACTGGAAACCTAAAGGAAGCATCGATCTGCACCTTGAGTCAAAGGGATTCTTCACCGTGGTGTTCACAAATATCAAAGACAAAGATAGAATATTTGGAGGACCATACTTTTATGCAGTAGCTAGCCTCTACATGCAGCCTTGGGTTATGAACTTTGTTCCAGAACGAGAGACTTTCACCTCGGTATCAGTCTGGGTAAGGCTCTATTCTCTACCTCTTGATCACTGACAATTGAATCGCTTGCTACCATAGGCAATAAACTACGTCGTTTTGTCAAAGCTTCGAAAGCCACTAGAAGGGGCAAACATACTTCCTTTGCAAGGATTTGTGTGGAAATGGATCTATCAGGAGATCTTCTGGATGAAGTTATCTTGGATGTTTTTTATGAGGAATGGGCACAAATAGTGGATTATGAGCATTTCCTGTTCAGATGCCATAAATGCCATGAACATGGACATCTGTTTAGAGACTACCCTTTAAGGAAAGCAGACAACAAGAGCAAACCAAATACAATGAAGGACATAGAAAGATTTCAGAAAGTGGCAAGCAGAGGAAAAGGAGGAAAAAAAGGACCAAAGCAACAACATAATGAAGGACAAAAGGTCAGTCGGAATAAGTTTCAAGTCTTGGAAGAAAATGAAGAAATAACAAAAGAAGATCAATCTATGGAGGAAGAAACTATTGAAAAGGAGAAGGAAGAAGACTATAACCCAACACAAGATATTGGGGACAAGAAAGAGACTATAAGGAATGAAACGGAATTGGATATGGATAAGGAAATGAATCAGAGTGAAATAGACTAGGAGGACCATGAACTTCAAGAAATTCTAGATAAGGAACAACTAGATCTGGAAGGGTTCTTGATGCAGGGAACCATGGGAGGGATAGATTCATTACCCTAAGAAGACTGCAACAAAATATAACAGTTGTTTTTATGGAAAACTCTGGAAAAGGGGTTTGATAAAGGAAAAACCATTGACAAGCAGGGGTATAAAGGGGTGAAAACAATGAAATCTACTCCAGGATTAGCCACTAGAAATCCAGGAAAGAAGAGAGGTAGGAAAAAGTAGAATGAGCTCTTGATGGAGTGTGGAAAGCTAATGATAGATTTTGGTAAGATGAAAGACCTAACCAACTACTCTTTTACAAACCTTTAATAATGGAGTTCACATCTTGGAGTATCAGAGGGCTTCGTAGTAAAAGAAAATAGAGAATGCTTAGTTATAGAATGAAACAAGCAATGTCGGATATGATCTTCATTCAAGAAACAAAATGCTCCATTCAGAAACTAAAACAAATCCATAACAAATGGCTCAATAGGTTTGAGTTTCTAGAAGTTAAAGCAGAGAACACAGCAGGGGGCATTCTCACTCTATGGAAACCCCCAAAAGTTAGCATAATAGATGCAAAAGCATCTAGAAATTATCTTTCAGTGGTGTTTCAACCAGTGGGGGTTTTGGATACCTTCCTGGTCACAAATGTTTATGGCCCTCAAAGAATAGATGATAAACTCAGACTGATAGACTCCCTTATGGATCTCAGGAATAGAAAGGCTGGTATTCCTTGGATTATAGGAGGGGATTTCAACATGATCAAATCTCTTTCGAAAAAAAGGAGGTACTAGAGCGCTAAGAAAAGACTCCTTAGCATTCCATTCATTCACAGATAATATGAAACTGGTAGACTCAGATACGAGCAATGGTTTTTTTACATGGAACAACAAAAGAGGAGGTGAAGCTCAGGTAGCCTCTAAATTAGACAGGTTTATGATATCAGAAGAGCTAATGCTGGTAGACAAGGAAATAACAACAAAAGTTCTTCCCTTTGGAGGATCAGATCACTGGATGATTCAATTGGAAATCAAGGGTTTAGTTTCTCCCAGGAACAGACCCTTCAGATTTGAAAATATCTGGCTCTCCCACCTAGACTTCATCAGTAACATTGAGAAATGGTGGTCAGAAGATTTACAGTTCCAGGGATCAAAAATGTTCCTTCTTCATAAGAGACTAAAGCACATTAAGTTCAAGCTTAAAGAATGGAACAAGAAGGATTTTGGTAACATTTTCAAGGACAAAAGATCCTTGGAAATCAAAATTCAGGAACTCAACTAAGCACTGATCAAAGATGGCTTTGACAAAATCAAAAGTGATCAGGTTGATAAACACCATCAAGAATGGGAGAATTTATGCAAACAAGAGGAAATATTTTGGAGGAAAAATTCTAGAGTGCAATGGCTCAAAGAAGGTGAGCGTAATACAAAACTTTTTCACAGATCCACCATGGCTAATAGAGCATATAACAGAATCTCGATGATAAAGGATAAGGAGGGGGAGTTTTAGATCACTCATAAGGTTATTGAAGTTGTGTTGGTACAACATTTTCAAAGCATCAGTCGGGAAAACATTACAGACAGGGAACAATCCATTAAGGAAATTACAAGTCACATCCCTAAGTTAGTGTCTAGAGAGGACAATTTTAACCTAAATAAACTAGTAATTGAAGAGGAGGTTAGCGAGGTTCTAAAAGAAATGCAAAACGGCAAAGCACCAAGCCCGGATAGTTTCCATGTGGATTTTTTTAAAGCTTTTTGGAACATTGTCAAACAGGATATTTCGAATGTTGTGGAGGATTCAAGGAGAAACAAAACTTTTTCTAAAAGCCCTCAACACCTCCTTCATATCCCTGATCCCAAAACAGAAATCAGCTCAAACTGCAGATAAGTACAGACCCATTTCTTTATGTAATGTAGTATACAAGATAATATCCAGGGTAGTGGCTAACATACTCAAACCTCTACTTCCTTCTTTAGTGTTAGAGGAACAATCAGGATATGTGGAGGGCAGACAAATTTTAAATAATATTATCCAAGCCCATGAGGTGGTTCACACACTAACAAGTAAAAGGCAAGCTGAAATGATCATGCAATTGGATATTGCCAAAGCATACGACAAGAAGAATTGGATTTACATCAAGAAGGTTCTCACTGCTTTTGGATTCGATCACAATTGGGTCAGATGGGTTATGGCTTTGGTAACTTCTTCCAGCTTGTCAATTTTGGTGAATGGATCTGCCTCTGAAATCTTCAGTCTTTCTAGAGGCCTCAGGCAGGGAGACCCACTCTCACCCTTTCTCTTCATCCTCATGATGGAAGGACTTGGTCGTTTCATCAAGCATGCCAAGGCCAAGGGCAAGATCAAGGGACTTCAATTAACTGAAAATGGTTAGGCGCTGACTCACCAACAATTTGTGGATGACACCATGCTGTAGGGCATCCCCACAGTCAAAGAAGATTTTTCCTACAATCAAATCCTTATTGAATTTGCCAGAGCCACAGGTATGGAATTCAATCTCTCCAAGTCAAAAATATTCTTCTTTAACACTAGCATTGCTATTCAGAGAAATATCTCCAGAATTCTTGGTTTCCAAAGGGATTCCTTCCCCTCAAAGTATTTGGGAGTTCCTCTCACAGCCAGACCAATGCTCAAGAATATCTGGGAACATGTGCTCAATAAGATGTAAGACAAAGTCAAAAAATGGACCACTAGAGCCTTGAACTTGGCAAGCAGGTTAGTGCTGACAAAGGTCGTTCTGCAATCTATTCTGGTTTTCATGTTATTTGCCCTCCTAGCTCCCAAAGGGGTATTAGAACAATTCGGAAACATTCAAAGGAATTTCCTTTACTAGTAAGGGGGAAACAAGGAAGAAATGGGCCCTTGTTTCTTGGGACAAAATCTGCAAACTCAAGAGCCATGGGGGTCTAGGCTTAGATGATTGGGAGATCCTTATTAAAGTCCTAGAAGCCAAGCTTTGGTGGCGATGGGTTCAAGAACCAAAAGCTCATTGGGCAAGGATATGGAAAGAAAAATATGCCAACTCATAACACACTAGTGATCTCATAAGAATGTCTGGAAATATAAAAGGATCATATATCTGGAATAAAGCCTGGGAAAACAGAAGCCTAGTACAAAAAAACTTTTCTGGGAAATTAGAGAAGGAGATTTGGCACTCTTTTGGGAGGACAGATGGCAGCAAGAACCTATGCTATTAAATGACGATTTTTTAAGCCTCAAGTAGGAAACAAATTCCCAAGGGTTAAACAAAGTAAAGGACTTCTGGGATCCTTCTCATAACTCAGATAAGTGGAGAAGTTGGAGAAGCATTGATTGCAGAGATGACAACCCCATAAAAATAAAATTTGAGGAACTCAAGGACTTGTTAAAACAAAGGAAGATCTTGGTAATGGAGGGGTGGGATCAGTTGAGATGGGGTTACAACACCAAAGGTACCTTTATCTTAAGGAGGCTAAAAGTATTCTCCTTGGGCTAGATTCTGGAGTTCCGGACACTACCTGGATGAACCTTTGGAGACACCAAGGATGGATGAAGATTAAGCTTTTCATGTGGTTGGTTCATTAGAAGAAAATATTAACTTGGGACAACATAAGGAAGAGGGGTATCATAGGGCCTTCTAGATGTCAACTATCTCATCCTCCAAATCTTCATAATTTGTCGAATATTCTCACAATATTCTGCAAAATAAATAATATTAGACACAAAATATGCAATTATCTTTAAACCTTCCTAAGAACATATTAAAGCTAAAAACATATTATTAGTTGTAGGAGGAGAGGTTTAAACAGCCTTCATGTTCCTAAGAAAGGTTATATGGGCCTTAATTTGTTTCTAATTTGGAGGCCCATCAATGATTTTGAGA
>APFE030575734.1:0-15659 GCA_000404065.3 Pinus taeda | reverse complement strand
GAAAACTTGAATAGTTTTATTAATATCAAGAATAGCAAAGAGGATTACAACCAATTGTTCTGACCCAGCGTCATCCTCCCAGCATGAAAGCCCTTCTTCACCTCATGAAAATCTTAGATCACACAACACTATGATATTACACCACGAAACCAACAACACTTCCTTAGAAGATACAAGATTCCAGCCCCCTGGATCTCTGTTATGAGGGATCCATATATAGATGTTTGCGGGGGGGTGAGTCAGCTTCTGGGGTTTTGATTAGTGTCCTCTCTTTGATATTTCTTGATTCCACTTGGGGATTGATGATATCTTACTCATCCCTAGGCGAATTCAGAGAGGCAAGTGTCACAGGAGAAGTTTATGGAAGATTCCATCATCATCCACCTTGCAAACTATCTCTGCCATTTGTCTACTCACGCCCATCGCACCCTACAGAAGGGCTTTCTAGTATGCATCACACTTTTTACACTGAGCAGGTGAGATGCATCGCACCCTCTGCACTAGGCAGTCTGTATGGTCCATTTTTGACCAGTTCTAAGTAGTTTTTCATGGAGAACTTCTGGGAGATGATGCAATCAACTGACCTTGTTCCTTTAGGGTGTGAAGCAACACTTTTAGGGACTTAGAAGCCCTTGGTTTATGGACATGTATGATTGGGGTTGCAATTCCCAAAAATTTCTATAACACCATATTTCAACAAAAGCTGGCTATCATTTTCCAGATCTCGTGCTTAAGATCAGAAAATACCTACAAGCTACACCATTATTTCCCATTGAAATTTCAATAGCACACGTCTCTTAAATATTGTGCTACTTGTCACAAGGTGCGTTGAATTTCCACCCTGATCCAAAATTTTCCATCTGCAATGAACACGATAAATGGTTGGATGCCTTCCTCGACTGTCCATTCCACCATTAACCCATATGTCCTCTTATCCATGGATCGCCTGTCCCATTGTTAACGTGCTTGTCTGCTGACAGCCACTCCATGGATATGTGTTTTAAATAAGTTATGGGAGGAATATAAACCCTCAACCCACCAATGGACAAGCACCTTAAATATCATGTGACAACCAAGACCGCTAAGCTGCACCATGTGACGGTACGTAAAAATAAGGTCTCTTTTTCTCACCTTTCCATTCAAGGTATTTAAGATGGAATAAACTTCTCTCTAGGTTATTGTGTGGCTGATAGCAAGTCTTTAGTTTCCTTTATATCATGAGCTTTTGTTTGAAGTTACAAGCTTTATGTATGTAGATTTTTTTATATGATGAGAATGACTTGGACAATGTAGGGGAAAATCTAAACAAGTCCAACTTCTCATCCAAAAACAAAATAAAGTTTAAGATTCCATGCCCTCATCTTGTGTTGGAATGCAAATGGATAAAATTCCAAGTTGTTCATGGCATGGAACAAGATAAAGATAGTGATGAGAGATAATTAAACAACCGGGTTATGTCATTCAATAATATAGTAAATCATTGTTTACAGTAATCATGTTTCAAAATAATGATGGGATGTTATTCTTTCAACCATGGTTTTTCATTCAAAAATTCAACTTTTTCTTTTTGGAAACTCAATCTTTTAGTTTTGATTAAAAATATTGATTCTTACATAAGGTATACTTGTCCATTAAGTTTGGATGTAAAATCGATTTATCATGTGGGTTTCCTTGATCTAGCCATAATGTCGCTGACACTAATAGATTAGATTTACATTTGACCCAAGTAGAATTATCTCTACCTTGTTGAAAGAAGAATAACTAATAATATGGTATCCCTTATTGAATTAGGTAAGCTTGATCATTAGCCAATTAGGACTTGATTTCGTCAATTGATTATAGATGTACCAACTTTTCTCATGGTGTTGATATATTGCAAGTTATCACTCATAGTTGGTGTAGTTGATAAGTTATAGGAATATACATGTTTAAAGCTTTGAATGATCAAGCATAAAAACTATTTACTTTTTGGGAAATAAATAAATTATGAAGTTAATGAGAAAATTCTTAACATGAAGAGTAAGAAGGAAATTCAATAGAAACTCTATAACAAGGCCATGAGAAGAATTATGCACAAATTGGCAAGAAGAATCCCAACTAGAATAAGGGTAAATATATAAGAGAAGAGATCAAGTGGGAACTTGATGAGAAGAAAATCTTTTTAGGATGAACATTGACAATTACACAAGTGATGGATAAATTCCTGGGTTCAACATGCCCTCATGTAGGTGGATTAAGCATGAAAAAAGAATTAAACAAGGAAGATCAAGTGTATGTGTGCCATTGGATAAGCAGAATATGTATAGTGACCATGGAATTTTAATTTTATATTGATGATTTAAAGAATGATTGTACAACCAGTAATATCTTTACAATGAATTTCACTAAAATTTCCTTGAGGAAGGAATAATACATGATGAGAGATTATGGCTGGAGATGATGAGGCTCATTTAAAATTTAATGATGTACTTAAAATGAGTATACCTGGTCAACTTAGTAGTTGAAAAAAAGTGGGAATGATTATAAAAAAGTAATCAGTATCTTGATGAAAACATAACACTAATAAGATTGGTGAGATAACCTAGATCCTAGGGAGATGTTGAATAATCTTATTTTGTAGTTGGTATTCATTGTTTATATAAGGAAATGGAATTGATTCATGATAAGAATGATTATAATATTATTGTTCTATATTTTATGTGTATTGAGATAATTCTCATATTTATGATGAGGTTTCATGATATGATGGTATGAGGATAATGATGCACATGTGATTCTTATAGTGATGATGTATCCTTATGATGATGATGATATGCATAGGCATTATGATGTTATGTCGAGGTATATTGACATATTCATATACTACATGATGATAGGTATTTAATGTTGAATACTCATGATGGATATGATATGCATAACGTGGCATATATTATGATGCAATAATATGAGGTTTATTGACATGTCGTTCATTTATTATGTGAAGTCATGATATGTCTTTGATGCAAATATGTTGATGTTATAACTTATGATGGTATTTCATGAGGTGAAGCATGTGATAGTTGCATACAAATTTATGACATGCATGAGCATGTAGTTCGTTATTATTCATAATGTTGCGATTAACAATGATGAATGTTCTCATGATGACATGCAAGACTTGGCATGTGGATTATTTTCTATGATACTATGATGGTATAGATAATGCATTGGTTGCATGTTGAGATGTGGTGATTGACAAGAAATCACAAATGGGCCCAGAGGGCTGGTTTATTTGATGATCTCATAGGAGCCCATACCTGTGAGGGAGAATATGTAACACCATATGGGCTGGGGACAAACTCAATCAACACTACATATGCCAGTGGTTCCTTTTTCTTGTGTAGCTCTGGATGGATAGCTCGTGAGGGCTATGAGACCATCTTGAGGAGGCCAAGTGCCTGATGTTGAAGGCTAGGTGCCTAGTATTGTATTAGGATTCCGAAGTCTGGTGGGGGTGTAAGGACATCGATGCCTGGGGTTGTGCACCTTAGTGAGTTGTGGAGGGAGTGGGCCAACCTTGCGAGATGCTCGGTGATATTGAGCACTATACTGGATGCCTGCCTTAGGGCAGATGAGGTCTGAGTCAGGCGGGAGCCTTGGGGCTAGCCTTGGACTGGGATATAGACCGAGGAGGCTTATGCTTGATTCCGAAAGTGGGAAAAGGATAGAGATTCCTTGGGATTTCTTGGGTGTTGTGAAACTTTCGATGTCTGCTAGTTATACTAGTTCACCAGAGGGTGTCAGGACTGTTACATGAAGTAATAAATAACAAAATAAATGTAACGTCACTCAATAATAAATAATAAATAATAAAAATAATAAATAATTCAACTTAACTTCGGGACAAAGTTCCTTAAAGTGGGGAGTATGAATGTCCCCATGGGTAAACTTTTAGGGGCAAATATAGCCCAAAGGGAAATTGAGGGGTTTTTACATTTTTAAGAGGGCGAATTTTTTATTTAAAAACCCTTTTCATATAGTTAGCCCCAATTTTATTTAAAAAATAATTAATTTTTTGATTTTAGCCCAAAATAAGAAATGGGCAGATAAACTAACTGAACCTTCATTTGGCCTGATTCACTAGTTTTGGGAAATCGTATTCCCTTAAAATCGCCGAATTTTGATATTTGCCCCTGGTTTGGGAGATTAAAATGATTTAATACCTTACATTGGGCGCAATTTTTTTTAATACCATGGGCTAATACCACATGCCCAAAAACCATCTCTCATTTCACAATTAAAATATTTATAAATATTTTATTTGAATTTAATTTTATAACATTTTTTAATTAAATTCAAAAAAATCAAAATTATTATTAATTACTTATAAAGATATATTTAAATCCCTTTATCACATTCCAAATATATGAGATATAAATAATAGCTATAAATTAAGATCCATTTTATCATATAAGTTAGTCTAATAATTTTGTAACCATATTTAAACTTTATTAATAAGGACATAAAAATTTAATACTTATAGTATAACAATTTTTTTTAACCATGGATATTCACCCCCACTTTACGATAGATATTATTAAGTTGTGAACATGCTTTGTTACAATACCATGACTTATCAATACCACATGCCCAAAAACCATCTCTCATTTTACAATAAAAATATTTTATGGTTTTTTTTTATTTAATGTTATTACATTTTTGGTATGGAAAAGATATTGTAATGTCTTGTTATGTTATCTAAACATTATGACTCAATCAAATTTTTAAAAAAAAAAATTGATTTTAATTAAAAATTAAAAATACTTTGACTCCAATGAAATTTACATTAAAAATAGAAATTACATTAAAAAAAATAAAAATTAATAATTATAATAATTAATAATTAAAACCAAACCTAGATCCATTTTAACTTTGGATCTATCTAGAGATTTGATAATTAATAACCCTATGTTAAAATGAAAAGTCTACATTATTATTTTATGTAAAAGAATTATGTTATTATTATTTTTAATCAATTTTTGTTGAGTAAAGGTAAATTTGAAATAAAAATAAAAATAACTCTATGTAAAAATGAAAATTCTACATTATTATTTTTTTATTATATCAAGAGATGTTGTTTTGTCCATTACTGGTTTTTGAGCTCAAGGTTTATAAGAACCCATGGTATTCATGTGGGATTATACCATCCTAAATCCATCTTCTCATTCTCCCTCTTTCTCTCTCTCTCCCTCGGTTTTGATTCACATTTCGCATTAGCCTTAACTGTCGATCTCTCAAGATGTGTCGATCTCTCAAGCTTAGAGAGGGATGGATCTTGGCTCGTGTATATCTAAAGAGAGGTATGCTATGAATTCTTAAAGTAGTATACTTGGATTTGCAAAATGTAAGATTTTTTTTACATAGGGATATCTTAAAGTAGTATACTTGGATTTGCAAAATGTAATTTTTTTTACATAGGGATATCATTTAATTTTGATTATGGTCTTGCCTATTAAGTGCCCATATTTTGGTTTTGATGAGTTTTGGTTATGGTTTTGATCACGTGCAACGTCTATGACCCTTTCCTATTAAGTGTCAATATTCCAGTTTTGATCAGGTGAAGCATTTATGACCCTTGTTTATTAAGTACCCATATTCTAGCTATCATTTGGGAGGTTTTTTTAATTGCATCCAAGGATGTTGTCTTGTTTTGTGAAGTTACCAGTGTTTTTTGAGCTCCAGGTTTATGAGAACCCATGGTATTTCCCATGATCTTCATGTGGAATATAGTTTTTTTAAAGGGGGAATTAAACTAGCCTAGATCCATCTTCTCCCTCTTCCTCTTCCTATGCGTCGAAACCATCAGTCTTGATTCTCATTTCCCATTCGCTAGGTTTTGATTCTCATAAACTAGCCTAAATCCATCTTCTCCCTCTTCCTCTGGGTATCCCTCGAAACCCTCTGTTTTGATTCTCATTTCCCACTCACTAGGTTTTGATTCTCATTTCCCATTTACCTTAACTAAGGATGGATCAAGGTTGGTGTGTATCAAAAGAGAGGTATATTATGAATTCTTAAAGTAGTATACTCTGATTTGAAAAATGTAAGGGTTTTTTTACATAGGCATATAGTTTATTGGACTTGCAATATGTAAGGTTTTTTTATATATGGATATGGTTTACTTTTGATTATGGTTTTGATCAGGTGAAGCATCTATGACCCTTTCCTATTAAGTGCCCATATTCTACATATCACTTGGGAGGTTTGCATAGGTTGATCATGATTGTGAAACCCTATTCCAAAACAAAGACATTTATCCACTTAATTAATATTTTTTTCATTTTAAATTAAAATAAAAATCAATAATATGAAAAATATAAATTATGGGGCTAAAAAAAAGTTAGAAGCACTAGTAGTTGTTCGAAGATTTAAGGTTTTCTAATATCACGAGAAAAATGTTTTCTTTGTTGCTTATAGGTATTAACGATTTAATCACTTTCTATCTTAATTGTTAATTCTTTTAAATTAATTTAAATTATAAGTAATTAACTTGATATAAAAATTATTGATGAGACGATATTATATAAAGGGAAAGTGAATTGACAATTATAATTACAAGTTGTCCAAATTTGTGAGTGAATGATTATCTTCACTTTCAATTTTTGAATTGAGACATAATTAAAATTTTAATGGTTTATTTATATAATCATCACTCAAACATGATATTTTTCCACAAGAAGGTCACTCACAAAACATAATAAAAAAAAATATATTATTTAATTCCAAAACTAAAGAGGTCATTTCAAGTTACAAGGGTTTGTCTAATATATATATATATTAATATAATATAATTATAATTATATATATGAAAATTAACCATCATGCAATATAATATTATGTTGACTCCGTTAAATTAAAACATAAATTATTATTTTAATATGACAACTATAATTATTATTTTATATGTGTCTTTAGAGGTATCTTAAAGTGTTGTTAGATTCTAGCTAGTTCATTTTTTATTGTGTTAAGGAAACAATCATAGTACCTAAGGTGACCATGTATATTCATTTTAAAATTTAAATATTTTGTAATAACTTTTGTCAATATAGACAATTTTAAAACTCAAATTCACTGAGCAAAATCATAACAACACTTATCTACTAATCTCTCTCAAAACTACATCTCTCCCTAGACTTTTGTAATTAATATACATTTAAAAAATAAATATTCAAAACTGAAAACTAAATCTCTCCTTAGTTTCAAATGTTATATAAATGTTTTTTAATTAGAACATATTTAAAAACTAAATATTCAAAACTTATTTTTATTCACACCGAGCCAAGTTTTCCAATGATGGTCTAAAATCCAAAACCGTAGTAGAAAAAAAAGATTCCTTTCCATATGATAGGCTTCTTTGTGCTCAGATTGCTAGGAGGATGATACTAAGATGTAAAAACTGGCAATTCAAAAAATACTGTAAGATAAAGAATAAATAACTTAATTACATTATAATTTTTTTGAGTTGAATTGCAAGCTGCAACACTCGAAATTTAACAAAACATTACTTAAATCATGATCAAGCTATTTACCTGCTCGCAAATAGTAAAATCTCATCTTCTTTTTTAGCTCTTGCGAATATATGTAGGGATCTACATTTTAAGGATGTCGCCTTGAAATGTTGAGCATTTTTGTAGGGCAGAAACCTCTTCTTTGATTGATGCGAGGGGTTCTCACTTATTTTTGGCTAGGGCTTTACGTTTTGGGGTTTCATCTTGATACATAAAATTCCAAGGGAGACGCAGGATTATTATCATTGTTTTGCTTGGCCGCAGGAGTTTTAAGGCTAATTTATATTGCAAACCTTTATGCGCTATAACCTTTCGTGCTGATTTTCACCATGCAGATTTTATTAATATGTTCTTTTAGTATGTAGTGTTGGATTTTTTATGCTTTTTAGTACTAAAAAGTTTTAGGTTTGGGAATATTGTCAATACAGTTGGGGCATACTTAATGATGGACATGGCTATACCTGTACAATTTGTTACAACAAAAAAATGGGAGAATTCTATCTCCAATACTCATATTTGTTCATCTCCATCTAAAGATAGGTAGGATGAGTAAAAAACATTTCATAAAATCCATGCTCTAACATAGCTACTTGGCACTATTTTACAAACTAATTATATAACAAGATACATAGATAGATCATTCCTAATTTTTCAATAGGCCTCAAAGGAAGTACCCAAACTCAACGAGCAAGGATTGTAATCCCAACGCTTTGTTCCATTTAAATTCTTGTTCTCACATTTCTTTCCCAAATTTCCTCCCTCTCATGACTGAGATAGAGCTTAATGTTTGTTTAGCTACACTTGCATAAGTGAGAGTTATAATGTCTACCTTTGTTACCCCTAGGCTAAGGGAACATCTTCCCTCACTATCTCTAATCATTGTTCCTCCCATGGATTATTAATTTGTTGTTTCACCATTTTTCGCTTGTATTGCTTCTCAAATTTTCCATTTTCACCTTTTTTATTTTTTGCACTTATCTTCTTCATGTCAATTTTCTAAGGACTTATTGTGGCTCATTTCCCACTCCTCACTCATATATTTATATTCCAATACATGAGAAATATATTTATATTCCATATGAGTAATATACATATTTCAGTCCTGGAGGAATTTATTAAAAAACAAGGCTCATAGTCATTACATGAAATACTCATGATGAGTCCAACACATTGTCACATGTAGGATTTCTCCCTACCACCTGCACTAAACCTAATTGACTTTCCATGAGAAATATCTTTATATTCCATGTAAGGAATATACTTATAAGGAATATACTTGTTTTGGTTCTTGATGGATTGATTAGCAAGGCTTCAAGCCATTACAAGAAATACTCATTATGAACTTTATTAGCCCTTTACAAAGCCTTTATTATTCAGTGAAATATTTGCCAAGATCTTACAATATTTTATAATCCAATGAAAGATTCACCATGATTTTACAAGATAATTGAATTTGGTGAGAGATTTGCCAAAAAAATTATATATACATATTATATTATTTATAAAATCGCCTTCCATTTTTCCTATGTATCATGGGGATCTGCCCATTTATTATATATATAAATTTAGGAGGGTTCTTAAAATTTTCCTGAATGTCCTTAATAATAAATAATAAATTAATATAATATAATATTAAATAAATAATTAAAACAAAAATAATAAATAGTAATAGTAAAATAAATAATAAATAATAATAATAAAATAAATTAATTACATGCTCTAAATAAATATAAATAAGAAATAAAACAAGAAAGTAGTAAAAATCAGTAAAGATATCAAAAAGTAAAAACAAAAGAATAAAACAAGAAAGCAGTAAAGTTGCATGTTGACACATGGAGTGCGTGCATGTGGTTCCCCTTCCAATGTTTGCTCTATTTAATAGATGGTGAGGAAGATGAGAGGCATTCCATCATTCCATGATTCCACCATCCATTCTCTTGGAGAATAGTGTTGTGAGACAAAGGATTCCCTAGCAGTAGTACATTGATTGAGGGCTCAGTGGTGGCCAGTTGTAGCAAGATTTTGTGCAACTGAGCCTACGGTTGGGTGGAGATTCGTCCCCAAGACTTTGTTGCAGTTAGCAGAATTAACCTAGCATTCCACAGGTAAGTTGTCTCTCCTCACACTCATTTATTGAAATTTAATGTTAATTAGTTGATAAATTGTGTATTGATTATAAATCGCATGATTAATCTAATTAATTACATGTTTTTATTTCGGGGTTGTTACAACATCTTGCTTCATGGTTAGTCTAATCGCCCCCCCCACTTCACAGTCTCGATGATGTTTAAACATGTGTTCACATGTCAGAGCTAACCCTGACGATTATCCCTTCCCTAACCCTGACTGTCCATCCAAAAGGCAGAGATGACACCCTTGACTATAGTCTTCTACCTTGTTCACATGACCTTCTCCATTCGGTTTAACTCCAAGGTTAACTTCTCATGACTTAGGACTATTTTGCAATGCTTTCAAAGGGCCGAGAGGGTTTTAAAGTTAGGAAACAAAATTTTTAATGCATTTTTTTCACCATAGGATGGTAGACTAGGTGTTAGGCTTAAGTTTAGTACAATGTTTGAATACAATTCTTTTAGACTTGGTACATCAAATTAAAAAACCCTTTTTACAATAAATTGCCACATTGTGACATCACCCAAAAACCACATCACTGAACCACACATTACTGACGACGACTGAATGATGCCCATGAAATGCATGCTGACGATGAGCTAAACCTGTGCAATTGATCTGAAAAGATCCTCCTAGATCAATCCTCTCCATTTGAAAGATTTTGGACCACAAAATTTTGATTTTAAGTAGATACTAGGTGAGGGTACAATTCCCTCACTTTTCCGATCTCCATCCACCTTGCCTTACTCAGATTCATGCCCTTGAGTCCTACTCGAAGATATTCAACATCTACATGCCTCGAAGATTCAATCTTCCTGTCCAAGATGATATCTTCCTGCAACTCATTCATATACTCAGGTGCCAAATCATCAATAGTCGGAATCTGTGTATCTTCCTCGGGATCCATGATCATTGGAGGTTCATACAATTTCATATTTTGCACATTTACAACTGAGTAAGTTTGCATGTAAGGAGGTAAATTTAATCGAAATGCATTATTTCCAATCTTTTCCATAATCTTGAAAGGGCCATAACTGATAGGTTTCAGTTTCTTACCTTCTCCTTTCAACCTGTCTTTACTAATATACAACCATACTTGATCACCGACCTGAAAATGATGATCGACTCGATGCTTGTCATGGCACATTTTATACTTTCCCTGACTCTTCTCTAACCGATCTTGCACTACTGCATGTATCTGTTGTATCCATTGAATGATCTTAACTACTATGTTTCATCATCTCCACCCACTTTATCCTCTTCACTGAACATCAAATCCATCGGTGACTTTAGGAGATACCCAAAACATGTTTCAAATGGCAATCGATTAGTTGACGAATGTAAGGCTCGATTGTAAGCATGTTGCACATAAGGTAAAGATTAATGCCACAACTTAGGATGTTTACTTCAATAACCTCGAAGAATATGTATGATTGTCCTGTTCACCACTTCGGTTTGTCTGTCGGTCTGTAGATGAAAAATTGTGCTATTTTCCAGCTTTGTGTCCATGAGTTCCCATAAAGTGGACCAAAATTCTCCTACAAATCAAGTGTCTCGATCAGAAATAATGGAAGTAGGTAACCTAAAATGAACCCATACCTGATCGAAGAACATCTTTGCAGTTTGTTCAGCTGTCACTTACTTTTTGCATGGAACAAGAATGCACATCTTTCTAAATCTATCAACCACAACACACAAATAATCATGCCCTCTCCTCAACATAGGAAGCCCTCCTACAAAATCCATGGAAATATTTTCCCATGGTTGCAAAGGAATTGGAAGTGGCACGCACAAACCAATCTTTTGATTTCTTGGTTTGTTGGTCGAACATATCACACATCCTTTAATGTATTTAGCAATAGTTTCATACATATGAGGCCAGTAACACTACCTTTGAAATTGTGTCATTGTTTTGCTTACTCCAAAACATCCTGAAATGAGAGAAGAATATGCTTCCCAGAAGAAATGTGCTCTTTCTATCTGTGGTATGCATAACTTACCTAGATGATATAACCTGTGGTCTCCCTAGTGAAAGAATGAGCAAGCATTTCTACAATATCCATCTAAAGTTTAAGTTTGAAGATAAATCAATATTTACTCCACAAAAAAAAAGATATTTGAGGTTGTTAAAATCATGTATGTAATTAATTTTTGTAAGTAGGTTAAGCCTAGGTTGGGACCAAATTGTTTATTGGATGGAAGAATGATCTACCCACTAGTGGGATGTTATCACTAGGATGCTCAACAAGCTTGGATGCCCCTTGGGATAGTTTAATTCTCTGAAAAGTGGATTCCACCATCAATCCCTCTCCATGAGATTTGAACCTAAGACCTAGTGGGCACTAAACCCCACTCAAACCAACTAATTTGCACCTCATGGGTAAATTAATGTATGTATTAAAAACAATAATTTCAAAAATGTAAACTACTATTTCAACAAAAAAAATTATGGTTGGATTCAGAGGATAACAAATAAAAAACTTCAAAATCATAAAATGTTTAGCTTTCTTCTAACAATGAGGTCTAAGTCCGTGACTATTTGACCACCTTAATTGAATTAGAATAGTTAATGATAATTTATGTCATGTTGACATTTAAGAAGCCTACATATAAATAGGCTATGAGAGAAGTTGCATATGTTTTTTTGGGATTTTGAAATAGGAAACTTCCTTTTTGTGTTGTGTGAGTGGGAATTTTTACACTTCATGAAATGAGGCATGATTTATAGAGTATCTAGGGTAACTACAAAAATTCTGCAGAAATGGTTGAGGGCCTTATCTCATATTCTATATCAATATTAACTAGATCAAGCATCCAACACAATCCACATGCAATCCCCCTAAAGGGTTACTTATTAGATAATCTACATGTAGGAGCTTCATTTAGGATGCATCAACTTAGTCGAGGGACCATCTATAGCTTTAAAATGAGGCTTAACAAGGACTTTTATCAATGGGTTGGTTCATAGCAATTGAATTTCTTTTGTGAAATTTCTTGATTTAGATTCCAACCTTAATATTTAGTGGCATTTCCTTTTTCGTAGGAGAAATCTTAGCCTTGGGATAGACATGCTTCAAATGGCATGTTGCCTGACATATTATACACCCAAATGTTGTAATTACATATGTAGAACCTAAACCCCGTGAGAGTCATTCCACTTTAAAATAACCTACTCCACACTCAAATCAAATTCTACATAAACATTTACATTTGATAATAATGCCCTTGAAGTTCTTATTTGTACGAGACTTTAAAACTTGTCTCAAAGCATTGTTAATTTGCTCTTACACTAGAGGAATCCACAAATAAAGAGGTAGAATAAGCAGGTTTACTATCCACACAAAGGATGTAATAATAGGCATGGTTGCTAGATTAAAATATAAAAAGCAAGATGTAAGAATGAAGCCAACTTACCCACAAATCTTAAGCCCCTCCTTTAAGGCCTTGTGATAATCATCATTAATACACAATAAACAAAGTTTTGGACCAAATATAGACTGAGAATGCAATGGTTTGTGTGGGTTTAATCCATTTGTTAAGAGTAGAGATTGATGCCCATGACTTGTTACCTATGTAAATATAACCAAAATATTAGTAAATATGAATGACTTCATTAATCTATGGCACATGTAATAGTAAAATTAGATTTAATTTTCATAATCCATAATGAAAGTTTTTATGGAGGAGGTTGAAGGGGAAGAAGAATTATTCTGAACAATGTCTTTGAGACATCATGAACTTGAAAAAAAAGGAAAACGACATAATAAGCACCCCAAAATCTTTATTGATGTCATCCTCAACTAGTAATTTGTACCTAACTATATATAAGCAAAGAGCATACATTGTCAATGAAAATGTCCCCCTTCTCAATCCACATTAAAAATGCCTCTTTCTTGAACTCCATTTAACATTATAAATTAACAATAAAATTCTAAATAATAATCGCTAGCAAAATACTAAAATAAACTTCATACACTTATCTTTATAGAAATAGTGATTCTCTTATTAAATATAATAATAGATTATAAAATTAAAATAAATATGCCATACTTTCTCAACCTTTCCTTCCTTTCCCGGCCCCCCCGCCACAACACACACATATATATATATATAACCTTTTATAAAACCTACTTTACGATTTTAAAATCTTAATCCTTACACAAATGGGATTATATATAGTATAATATTTCTCATTCACTCCTATATAGACGTATATAGACGTATATAATAATTTTGCATTTAAGAGACACTTGAACTAGACTAAAATGAGTATATTCATTTTTCAAAACGGTTTGCAGACTCTATATACACACATCATCTGCCTCGTCAAGTTCCATAGTTTGGAACGATTTTTTAAAAAATTATAGTTTAATCCCATACGCAATAAACCATGCAATACTTTCTAGAAGAATGAGGTTGAAGGAAAAAAGGGGTGAAGTTCCAATCTTTAATCTTTTTGAAATAAAAAGTGAAGATTATATCGGGGAAGTTGCGTAAGGTTTACATTTAATTATTGTTATTATAATATATTAAAATAAAAATAAAATAAAAAAAATTATTTTTCATAATAAATTAATCAAACTATATAAAATATATATTTATAAAAGTAAGAACAAAAATTATTTATTTAATATTTTTTATTTTATTACAATTTGACATTTTACCAATTTTATATCTTTTAAATTTATAATTATATTTTATTAAGATCTTGTTATTTTACATATTTATATATATAAACGAAGGTACTTAGTCTTTATCAGTCTTTATTTTTTTCTTTGTTCACGTAACAAAAAAAGCCATACACGTCTTTATCAGGCTTTAAATTTATCTTATTCCTTTTTCTCCTTATTAATTATATTTCATTAAAAGTTAAATTTAATAGGTATATATATAATTTTTCAACATATTGACTTTAATGGTGAAATATGAATTTTTTTTTTTATAAATAGATTAAGATTTAATTTTAATAGAATTAAAAATTCTTTTTAATGTAAAAATTTGTCCAATAAAACACACTAGTATAGAGTACAAATAAATGTCAAGTCACACTACTACATATATGAAAATGAAAGTAACTAGTACTATTATATATACATAAGTAAACTTTGTATGCACATAGGTCAATCATTATGTTCTCACTAAACATGAAACACATGATATTACCATGTAGAATTTTGAACATATAAAAAAGTAATCAAAGTAATGAACATATTACAAAGAAATCTAAGTTCATAATTGTGTGAAACTTTGAACACAAGAAAAGTGGAATGACATTACCATGTAGAATTTTGAACATATAAAAAAGTAATCAAAGTAATGAACATATAAAAAAAAATCAGAGTTTATCACTGTGTGAAACTTTGAATACAAGAAAAGTGGATCAAAGATTTTCATCGTGTTTTTCTTATAATGAACCATTTTCACAATTTCATAATTTTCTCTCATACATAAAGAAAAATAAATTGATCTTAGAAACCCTAATATATGTATAACGAGAAATAAATTGATTTTACAAACCTTTTTGTTGTAAGAGGCAAATATTTCTATATATATATAAAGAGAAATGAATTGATTTTATGGGCCTTTTAGTTGTAAGAGACAAATATTTCAAGAAACAAATAATTTAGTAAAAAGGAATAGATTAAGATAGAGAATTATTTTAAGTTATAGTTGTTTATTAGAAATTTTACAAATTTCTTTTAAAAGTTTTTTTACTCTCAAAATTTATAATATATATTCATTTTAACTTTGAAATTATTAGATATTGAAAAGATTAATATAACCACTTAAATGCATCTCTCAATACTTAAAATATACCTAACATATTTTAAATCAAAATGAAAAATAATTTTATAATGATATGCTTCTCATTCCTTTTAATTCAAGATATATATGCACCAATTATGTAATTTTGATTTTAAAAATGTAATATATACTTGCATTTTTTAATAGACTTTTTATTTTGAAAGTGAAATATTCATA
>APFE030575727.1:36700-54092 GCA_000404065.3 Pinus taeda | reverse complement strand
AAGGTGGAAACCCAATGTGGTGTGAAAACCACCTGCTGCAATTCGTCTCTATCTTCTTTTTCAATTAGAAAACTTCTTTTACAATATACTTGTTGCAGTCTTACCAGTATGCAAGCTGCAACCTGCAGAGAGCTACAACTCTCTCTCGTTCTCCAGCTTCTCCTGGAAGGGAGCTACAACCCCCTTTAGCTCTTGCACTAGCCAAGATACTAGTGCATAGGTGCTGGCCTACAGAAGGCTACAACCTTCTCTGTCTTCCAAGGACCACATTTCATCAATTTTCAGACTGGATCCATGAACATCAACCAATCATCAAGAATCAACCAATCTCCTTTTCACAAATTAGATCTGAATCAAGTAGATATTCTCCTTACAGCTGTACCCAAAACACAGTACCAGAAACCAAACACCAGAAGGCAGAACCCAGAACACAACAACAATAGTTAGAAGCAGTTAGATCACAATTTAGATTATATACGCTATTTCGACAGCCTGACACTAGCGTGCATACGCTTCTGCGTATGGAACAACCAGCGTATACGCGCCTTTACTTCACTTAAGCTGCATGTATACGCGTCTTCGCTTCACTGAACCTGCATACAGATCTATAAAGGACAACACATTCTTCCAGATATTCAATCACTAATTAACCCATATTATTAGACTTATAGATCAAACAAGCGCCATATCTAGCAGATCAAAATCATACAAAGAGACTATCATCCAAGCTTAAAGATTATGACCCATGAATAGAAATTTATCCTTCCTTTTGTGCTAAGGTTCCTCCTTCCTTCAGATCCAGATCTGCATCACCACCCAATATACCAGCTCTAGCACTTTATCAGATCTTCCATAATAATTCCAATGGTAATTTGTCACAATATCTCCTTCCTCTTTTATAGTCTTAGGCCTTCCCCAATACCATGGTCCAAAACCATAACATTTCAATACCATGAACCCAAAACTAGGGATCAACACATCTGATGAGATGCCATGGTCCAAAACATAGGTTCAAGTTCCAAGATCTAATTGCCATGGACCAAAAGAATGATCCCCGACATATACGCACTTTTGTAATGTATAAGCCGCGTGTATACGCGCGCTCGTCTAGATGAACCTGCGTATATGTCTTTTTCTACTTTCTGAGTGCCTGAACTGAGATCTTAATACCAAAGAAGGTTTCCATCAAGGACAACACCTGTGCCATAGCTCCAAACCTGTTCCATAATGCCAACATCTTAGGCAGTCATATGCATATTCAATGGTTTATGGCCAAAACTAGTGGATCTATTTTAGTGGATTTTCACAACATGGACAATAAATTGTGATATTCTCCTAGGTTATAAGGGTTTCTTCATCGTAAAATTTGAATCATTGGAGGCAAGAGAGTATATCTTACAAGAGGGTCCAAGGTTATGGGGTACTGCAAGACTTTTTATCACCCGATGGTTCCCAGATTTTGATGCTAATTTAATGGTGGTATCTAGAATGAAAGTATGGGTTAGATTGCATAATCTACCTCTTCATTTGTGCCATCATAAAGTGCTAGAGGGAATTGGGAATATATTGGGGAAGTACATAAAGAAAGATATACAAAGAACTGAAGAAGAAATACATACTTTTACCTTAGTAAAGGATTGTCAAATCACATTCTCCTGACACATAACAAGCAGTGTTGGACCCAATTTTTAGATTTTGAAAACATAACATTTAGATGTCGAATATGTCGAAAAACATGATGCCTATACAACTCATGTCCTATGGAAAAGAAAGATCTAAGAAGGAAAAAATAAACCAATTAAGAAACCGAAGGGATGGAAATTCACAAAGCAACAATCTGAAGAAGAAGAGGATGACATGGAAATGGGCACTCCTATAACTAAGGAAACCTAGAACCCATAAGAAAGTGTAGCAAATTGAGGAGTTAATCCTGAAGTAGTAGGAAATCTAGTCCAAACATTGCATAAAGGGAAGATTCACATAGAAGACGAAGCAAAAGGTTACAAATGACATCATGTATATAAGATTTCAAATTCAGATAAGGAAAATCCAAGGTTGTTTGAATAAAACTAGTTGGAACTTGTAACCACCACTCGTAATCAAGGTGGATGGTGGCAAGTAGAAAATAAGAAACGGGAAACTAGGTATTTTCATTTAGACATGAGTTTCTTTTATTATTTTTATTTTGTCTCTCTCCGTGAGCATCGGTTTTGACTAGCATGATTGAATGCTCTTTGAGAACCTACAAAATGTAATTTTGTTTTCATTAATAAAATTATGATTTTCTTTGGAAAAAAACAATATCAATGCCTACCTCGCCAAAGACTATAACATTCACCTCACAATAAAAGTGTCTTGACTTTGCATGTTTTTGTTGAGTTTTTGAAATTTTAACCAAAGTATCTGGAAAATGCTTAATATTATTATTTTCCCAAAACTTCAGAAATAATTTTATAATTTTCTAGAAATCTTATTTCTAATTTTTGATTGGTTGAGCGAGCTCTGATGGGACATAATTCTCCTAATGGAGGGAATTTTAATTTCAATATTTATCAGTGCTTGACAATTCATTTTAAAATAAAATTAAAAAAGTCAATTTTGTGAATCACCATTTTGTCGATGAGTGCTCTGACACTGAAAATGACACTATTATGCTACTTCTCTACTCAACGATCCTAGAACTGATGCGGTTGTAGGTCCTTTATGGCGGGGAGTGTTGAGAAATCTATGGCAACTATATTAGGTGATTTTTCTTATTTTGATAACTGTTAGTGATGTATTTTTACTTAACACGACTCACTTCTTCTTTCACTTGATTATTATCAAGTTATTATCATCAAACAACTACCAAACTATAAAGATCAAATAAACAAGAGGACACGAGATATACGCTATAAGCTAGGGCCAAAACCTGTCCTCTTGAGAGGAAAAGTCACATGAATTCTTCTCCTCTTATAGAACTTCAAATGACAAATACCAAGACCTAAGACCCTTATTAAAGTCCCCTCCAAGAGCAAGTCAATCCTTTCTCCTTAATGTGATTTCCTTCTAACAACTTCTCTAGCAACATCGACCCCAACAACTTATGTAACTTCGACCCCAACAATTTCTTCTACAACTTTGATCCCCCAACAATTTCTTTTGCAACTTCGACTCCCAGTGGTTTTCCTGCAACTTCAACCCTCAACAATTTATTCTGCAAAATCCCTAGCTCTTGCACGTGTGGAGAAGATGGTGATTTCTTCCTCTTTTCTTCTTTGCTTGCATTAGAAGAATTTTTAGGTCTAAAATGGGCCTCCTACGAAAAATGTATGACCAAAATAAACTTTATAAGAACTAATAGGATTCAAGATAATGATGTCAACCATGGGGGATGATTCACCATTTTTAGAGTAAAAAAGTAAAAATTGTAAAAAGTAAGAAAATAATAAAACTACTTTTTCAACTCGTATTTTCAACTTACCTCCCTAAGGTTTACTTAAATTTTGAGTGGGAGTACCCGTTGGATGAAGATTTTGATTCCTCATCCAAGAAGTACCCATGTTGCATACTTTCAATGGATCCTTCTACATAAAAAATGAGAAATACATGAAAAAATGTGATTTGCGATCACTTTTTTCATGTATTTCTCATTTTTCATGTAGCAGGGTTCATCGAAAGTATGCAACATGGGTACACTTTGGATGAGGAATCAAATTATGCATCCAACAAGTGTTGCTACTCGAAATTTGAGTAAACCCCTAGGGAGATAAGTTGAAAATACGAGTTGAAAAAAATATATTTTTCCTTTTTTCCCTCTAAATTTTGATGATGTAATCTAATATTATTTCATTATTTCCATTATTAGTTTATAATTTCCTTAGGAGGCCCATTTTAGACCTCAAAATTCCCCTAATGGTTTGATCCTTTCTTCTAAGAAACTCATCTTGCAAAGTATGTCACTTGAAGCCCTAACTTGACTTCTGCAATTTGGTCTTAGTTGCTGCAATAGATGCATTAATTATCTCACACATGTGAAGAATAGTAGCCAAAGGACAATCCAAAATTTCACTTTTATTTTCTTTTTTTAATCCTCCTCTTCTTTTCACCTTTTCCTCTTCCTTGATCAAACTTGTTTTGTGTGTGTGTGTGTGTGTGTGTGTCCTTCAAGTGAGGTCGATGTCTCTAATATATAGGCTTCTCTTCTATGTTGAATTGTTGCTTGGAGGTTGACTTGTCTTCTCATGAAGGCCGACTTGATATTTGCTTGATGACAAGGTCTTGGAGGGTCTATTTGACACTTTTGACTTTACATAAATTTTCTTTACAATATACAATATGCCCAAAAGGGTCTTCCAAACATGACAATGACTCAATTGACTTGTTGAATTAATGACAAGCCATGGAAACAGTCAATGGGTGCTTGACCTAAATAAAATTACCTTGAGCATGAAACCCATGCATCAATAATGCCAATAATAAATTTATTTTTCTTCTTTACATAAAATCATGATTACATAAGTCATTATGAAGACTAGTCCTAGTTACATATTTCAACACCCCGTCGTAACTAGGGAGGTATTAATAATCCATATAGGGTTCTCAAAGATGTAACTTCTGCTGCAATGCTTACAGAAAATAGTTCTACCAACTTTTCATAGATTTCTTTCGATGTATCCATCTTTTATACATCAGGAATGAGTGAATCCTTAATTGATTATATAAGGATTCTTTAAACCCTTATTTCCCCTTTCATATTTTTTGATAATGCTTGAGCTTGTTCTTGAGATGGTTTCAAGATGGGCCCTTTACATATTCAACGACTTCATTATCTACGAGGATCAAATCTATCCTCTTCTTCCATACAAGGAAATTTGATGACCCAACCAGTTTGTTGATTTCCATGCAGAATGAAGTCATTTTGATAGTAGGTTTCGACATAGATATAAAGATACTTACTTATCAAGTGAAGATGCTTCTTTGATGGTGATATATTCAACTTGATGCCTACTTGATTTTGATGATGATTCATGATGTTTTCTTCCTTGAAGATGACAATACTTCTTCTAAAGATGTATTTCTTCAAATATGCTTGAGATGTGATCCTTTATTCAAGGAGAGGGAGATCATCTTGATTCCTTTGATGATGATGGAAATGATTTTTCTTGCTTCCTTGGGATGTAGAAATGTAAGATACAAAGACTTCAAGATGATTCAAATATGTAATCCTTCTTTGTTTGAGTGGAGGTAGGGTCCTTGAGGTCTTCTTCTCGTTGTGATGATGTGATCTTTTGCGATGAATACTTCTCCTTGGTGCTCCTAAGTTTTTTGAACCGTTATGTATCCTTCTTCAATGATGTGATCTTGAAGTTTCCTCTTCTTGTCTTGTCACCTTTGATCTGATATCATGTTTAGAAATCTAGGGGCATCTAATTTAGGTGATTTCTCTTACTTTGATAACTACTTTTGATGTATTTTTACTTAACTTGATTCACTTCTTCTTTCACTTGATTATTATTACGTTATTATCATCAAATAACTAACAAACTATGAAGCCTCTTTCTTACAAAGGTTTGATGAGAATTATGCAGCAAATGATACTTTTCCTCAATATGAGATATTTGAAGGATTTACTGACTAGGAGATAAAAGAGGGCTTCTGCAGAAAAAAGCCAAATACCAGGACATCTCAATGCATTCAACGGATGATGCAATATATTAGAACTTTCTCATCCCCTTGGGATTTTCACAGCCTCAGATTAAGAGAAATTATTGATCCCAATCCGTTTGCACAGGTTTTCAGCCATGAAAGGATCGGAGAAATCGAAACAAGAAACAATGAAGAAATGATTAAGCAGCATGCTAGTTGGTTCCATGAATTTGGGAATTTAAAGCTGGCAGAAAAACTACAGATTCTTCAAAAAATGGATGATTTACAAGGAGAACCCAAAGTACTAAAATTTGTGGTTAATCAAAAGGCTTTGGTAACCATCACTGTTATTTCACCTAATTGGAATAACAATGTCATCCATATAATAAGTTTGATGATTTCAAAAAGAATCTGCACATCAATGATTTTCGAATCAGGCTGGCAACACAAAGATTTTATGAGTAATAATTGCAGACAATGGGTTTCATATGCAATCAAAAGTTCAACTAATATGTTTCAAATTTTTAAATGGGAACTTCTAAATGGCATCAAATTGGCAGTACAAAGATCACCCACAGTAAGAAATGTCTCTAAAGATTCTTTTCTAGACATCGAGATCAGCGCTTTACCTTTTCTTAACAAGTGGGAGAAACAAGAAGCCATGTACACACCTCAGCAACTGGGCCTCCACAAGATAAAGAAAAATACGGAAAAAGGAGAATCTTCAAAAGCAGCATCCCGAAAGACGATAATGTTAGATGGAGACGACAAAGGGAAAGCAACAACATCTATTTTACAAGATGAATGGATAGATGCTCAGGACCCAACAGCAGATATCGACGAAGAATACAACAGGATGATGGAACGCCACTACCAGAAGATACTCGATGAGTACAAGCCATCACATGATTCTTCTGATCAAGATAATGACTATGATTCCAATAGGAGTCTGATGGGACCTTGGTAGAATCTTTAGCTAGCAATGTGATAATGTGGTCACATGTTGTAGCTAAAATCATTGTATTGGAAACAGTTGAGTAGACACCGTCGGTGAAAGAAATACCAACAAGACCCTCAATTATTTCTACTTTTGTGTCATGTCTTAGCTAAGCTTAGATTCGCTAGAAAGTCTATAAAATGAGGGATCAGCAGGAGTTCAAGGCATCGTTTTGGACAGAGAGCTCTGAGATCTCGTATTGTAATAAGCTTTGTGTATTTCTACTCTTTGATTAATATCGAAGCCTACTGGACCGCCTGTCTAAGGACAGTTCTTGTAATCCAAAAGAACTTTGAGCTGTAAGGCGAAGGCGTTTGAAGACCCCAGGAGAGAGGTCATAGTTGCGCACACATGCTCGGTTGAGGAAGAGTAATCTGCCCTAGATTTGTTGGTTGATGGTTTTCGACTTTAATTAAATGTAAGTTCTAATACCAAGGCTTTCTCTCTATGTTTTCTTGCGATCAGTCTTTTGCAGTCTGTTTAAATCTCTCTATTTCTCTATTTCTCTGGTATCAGAGCCAAACCTCGTTCCTTAGACATAATTGCATTCTATAGACAGACTCTGAAGTTAGCCAGGTAGCCTTTGAAAAGCGTCTTGTTTTACAAGTGAATAGATTGTAAGAGTTCAACTATGGCCAATTTTTTAAGATCCTTCTCAACTATTGATCGAAGATCTGTGTCTGAAGTAGATAGTAGATCTCATGAGTCTAATCCCATAGAACATGAGAAGGTCGAAGACCCAGAAAACTGGAACCCTCCTGCACTAAATTCCAAAGAAATTTATCTAGTCCCGATGCTCTTCAAATTATCAAAGAAAGCCTATTTTAAAGAAGTTGAACTCAAGATAAGAATAAAAGGTCCGTCTGTACAGATCGTAGGATTAAATTTGTTTTCTGAAGACGAAATTTGAAAGTTTAAAAGATATGTTGCTGAAAAGAAATTCTACTATTTGCATTTTGGGGGGATTAGAATTGGATTAGCCCCATTGTTATGTCATGGCCTTAACACTCCCTGTATAGCTGAACTTTTCGATACCAGGCATAATATATATGAACATTCCCGAATAGGAACCATACTTGGAAACTTGTCCTCGGGATGTCAACATGGCACTATCTACCCAGATTATGCTATTAGTTTGTCTGATATCCATCTTAAAGACTGTTGGAAAGCCCTGATAGGAGTACAAGGTCTCGAAATGGTGGAAGACAGTGAGTATTTATCCGTAATAGTTCAGACCTCTTTTCAGTTAACAAACACAATACATCCCAAGTTGAGACAGCCAGTATTGAGAGATTGTGTTGCTATAGGCATCATCAATGCACAGGTGGAAGGTGTTCATTACGATAAAGAAGCTTTGCCAAATGACTGGTACATCCAGTATAAATCCCTGATAGCCACAGATAACTCAAGTAATCTGCTAAAAATAATGTCTGTGTCAGATGGTTGTGTGAGAATCATTCTTAACAGACCCAAAATACCACGACCAATAGTCATGCCAGAAAAACATGTGTTACCAGCAATATAAAAAAGTGAGCAAGCCTCTTCTACTGGAAGAAGATATTTTTATCGTCATATGCCCATACCAGAAGAAGCTAGCTCTTCCACCAGTACGCTGTTGTCTACAAACTAGTTGTATATACCAGAAGAGAAACCGTTCTTTCCTGTAAATAAAATGTTTAGAACATATGTTTATACCACACCGCCTGTAGAAGAATTTCAGTATGCAAATCAAAGATTTGTAAAGGGAGGAAAATGACCGACTAAAAAAAACTTTAGTACTTCTTCATCTAACACCAGACAACCACCTACCAGAGCTGATTGTGCCCCATTACTAGAAAAAAACTCTCAGAATCTGAATGACATGGATCAAGTTTACCAAATAGGAAACTATCTAACTACTTGGTGTGCTCACGCAGAAGATGTTCTAGATGATCTAGGTAAACAAGTTGATCTGATAAATGCTAATCTCAAACTACTCTATGACGAGCAGCAGTCAAAAACGCTAGAAAAGGAAGAAAGAAGAAGGAGGAGACAAAAGAAGAAGGCCAAGGAAATTCCTAAGTTTCACAGGGATATGAGTACACCCAATTTTTGGGATCTAGAGGAAATAGCAGATTCCAAAGAAGCAGAAACTACAATTAGTTCAAGAGAGGGTACTTCTAAAGACACTGGAAAATTAACCAGTGAAAGAGAGACATATAAAACTGATAAACCTTTTGTGTCAAAGAAAGAAGTCATGACCCTTGAGCAAGCTGCCTCTAAGTTCCCTTCTTTTATTTTGCCATCTATACATAATCAAAATAAGGCACATATTTTGAAAGAAGTCAGTAAATGCCCTCATGTTGAAGAAGACTTGTATGCTGCTAATTCAAGTGGCTACATATTAGATCTAGATAATTCTTCAAACCCTGGAGAATCGATCTGGATCTGGATAGGAGCCCTCTACCAGATGCAGGTCACTACAAGATTAGATAACATATCCATCATGGTCCTAGCAGAAAAACACAGTCTATTATTGGTGGATGGGATGATCCGAAGCTAAAAGAAGAGCATTCATGGAAGTCGGACTGTCCACATTGGAATTGTTATTAAAAACACAGTTCGTGCCAGAGCCCTTTGATGACAGAAAGCAACTGATAACAAATCTAAATAGAATGGAATTGAAGGATCTAAAATATCTTGATCAATTCAGTAAAGACTTAATGGCTAAAGTCTTTAAAGCTAACCTCTCAAATGACATGGCTCAGAAATTTTCATTTTTGTCAAAATTACCAGGCAACTTAGGAGATCTCATCATGAAGGATCTAGAAGTCCAGAATAAAATTCTAGATCAAGTATATTGGGTTGATCTTCTGTTTAGAGTTACATAAAAAGTTAAATACTTATGTTGGCAGAAGAAAGTGCATGACATCACACCTAGCTCAGATGTCTGCAAAAGAATGCTACCATGGACACCATTTAGCAATAAAAAGAAAACAAAAAGGTATGGTAGTTTCAAGCCCAAGAGAGTCTCTAACCCGAAAAAGCCGTTTCGTAAATTTGAGTTTTTGAAGAAAAGATCAAGGCCGAGAAACAACAATTGTTTTTTCATTTGTAAAAAAGAATGTCATTTTGCATGAAAGTGCTCACAGAATTCATCTAGTAAACTCAAAGCATGTATAGACATAGAAGTGTTTCAAGATGATTGGTCAATTGTAGATTCAGAGGATGATATTTCAGATGTATATATTTTAACTGAAACATCGGATGTAGAAGACAAAGAAAATGTTCAAAAAATGAATATATGTCCATCATGTTCTGATGATGATTTATCAGAGGAACACCACTACAGTGAAGAAGACATTGACACTAACACTGAGGTCACCAGTGAAACAACAGATGACTCAGATGATGAATCTGCAAGTGCAGTATCATTATCAGTAAAACAAGGTAAGCAAGCTGTGTTACCTTTGCCAAAAATAAATGCCTTTTGTCCATTCCAGAAGAGAACAACAACTTCTACCAGTTTACCAAACCCAGAGATTTCGAAGACAGAAGAACACACTTTGTTAAAAAAGATAGTCAAGACAAATAGCCTTATTTACATCCCTGTACAAGTCCAGGTAAAAAATGAGTGGGTGTCAGTTAACGCATTCATTGATACCGACGGATCTAATAATTTGGCTCGACCATCTTTATTTAAATCTCCGTGGAAACCACTGCAAAATATTTTGGTTTCAGAAACCATTGGAGGATCAGTGAGTTTAACTCATTATGTAGACAATATTTCTTTGAAAGTTGGGGGGAGTATTATCAAGATCTCTGCAATACAACACTTTGATCCCTCAGCCAGTTTAATGTTGGGTATGCCATTTTTAAATTCTTTGCTTCCAGTAACAATCAGCCAGGATAAGCTGATTATTAATTTGAAGAAGAAAGTTATTTCTATTCCTAGACTGTTTATTACAAATTCAAAAGCAAGATATGAAAATAGCTAGAAATGAATAGGAGCCAGAAAGCCATTGAGAGATTCTGATGACTGGCAGGAAGTCCTGCAGATCTATGAAGCAAGAGCAGAATCCAAAAAAAAACAATTGGCATGCGTAGATCCCAATTGGTCTACAGAACAAGATGATATCCAAAAAAGACTTCTAAAGAGTTGCTCGAAGAACCCACAACAGTTTTGGGAAATAGAAAGTCCAATGTAGGAAATCATAGCCTTGCACGACAATGGAGTCAAAGGAAAATTAATTCCTTGTACTCCCTCAGATGAGAAAGAAATAAAAAGATAGATTAAAGAGCTACTACAGATGTAGCTCATGGAGCCTAGTGAGTCCCATTACTCTTGCTCAACGTTTCTGGTAAGAAATCATTCAGAGATAGTTAGGGGTAAACCCATAATGGTGATAAACTATAAACCCCTCAATGCCATCACTCAAAGCTTTAACTATCCATTGCCAAGGCCAAAAACTATCATGCAAAAAATACAGCATAGCAAGGTATTTAGTAAATTTGATATGAAGTCTGGGTATTATCAGATCCAAATACAACCAGAGGATCAACACAAAACTGCTTTTATATGCCCAGCCGGATTTTACCAATGGAAGGTTGTCCCCTTCCGTTTGAAAAACGCCCCTGCATTCTTCTAGAGAAGAATGGATTTTATTTTTAATAAGTATGATTTTATTGTCACATATATTGATGACATCCTTATCCATAGTCCAGATATGAAAACTCATTTAGAGCATTTAGAAATATTTTTAAAAGAGGTCCAGCAGCATGGTATAGTCCTGTCAGAAAGAAAGATGTCTTTATTCCAAGACAACATAGATTTTCTGGGAATTAATGTAGTCAATGGTGCAATTCAAATGCAACCACATGTATTAACAAAATTGACACAATTTCCAGATGAACTGAAGGATACCAAGATAATTCAAAGGTTCCTAGGAGTTTTGAATTACCTTCACAAATATATTCCAAATCTGAAAAAGAAAACAACGCCAATAAGGAAACATTTCAAGCAGGGATGGTCACAAGAAGCAATAGCAGCAGTGAAACAATTGAAAGCAGAATGTCAACACCTACCAAAGCTTCAGCCACCAGGTGATGGTTTGATTATCCTTCAAATTGATGCTTCTCTAGAATTTTGGGCAGCTGTTCTTTTAGAATGAAGAGAAACAGATGAAGGAAAATTCGAAGAAAAACTCTGTGCTTATGCTTAAGGAGAATTTACACCTAGCCAAAAGAATTACTTCATAGCAGAAAAGGAAACGTTGGCTATATTTGATGGGATACAAAGATTTGAACTATATATGAATCCTGTAAAAATATTAATATGCACAGACTCTAATAATTTTCAATATTTTCTATCTGCCAAAATCTCAAGACAAATTGCAAAAGGAAGAATTTTAGCTTGGATGATTTGGTTCCAACAGTTCGATTTTGAAGTCGAGTGGATCCCAGCCAATTCAAAGTTTTTGACAGGTTCATTAACCAGGGATATGAATAAAGCTTTCTTGACTTGTACAAGTTCGTGCTTTACTATTCCAGGTAAAGGTCCGCAGGATGATAGTTTTTCTACTTTTGTTGATGGATTCAGGATATTTGAAGCACATGAAAGCCACCTTGCAGCAGAAATCAAAAGGGTTGTAGGAATGAGAGTGAGGAGAAATACTTGGATATGAAAATGCCAAGCATGGAAATCCAAGAATATAGGTACTTCTCTGGGCCTAGATGATACACTGGTAAACATATATCCTTTGCCTAATATGAAGGTGAAAATCGTTTTTAGAAGTTTAACTGACTATGGTCTAGCGAATACATTGTCAAAATGATCTGGACCCTCAAAGTTTTGAATTTTTATCAACTTATTGGAGGGGTGGATTTTTCTCTCAACATTTTCACAGGAGAAAAGCTCTTAGATCTTGAAGAGATTCATATAAATCCTGAATTAGGAAAATTTATTTTATCTTTAAGAATTCCTGACGTTTTTGAAGAATTGGAAGCCTCTTTCTTACAAAGGTTTGATGAGAATTATGCAGGAAATGATACTTTTCCTCAATATGAGATATTTGAAGGATTTGCTGACTGGGAGATAAATGAGGGCTTCTACAGAAAAAAGCCAACTACCAGGATATATCAATGCATTCAACGGACGATGCAATATCTTAGAACTTTCTCATCCCCTTGGGATTTTCATAGCCTCAGATTAAGAGAAAGTATTGATCCCAAACCGTTTGCATAGGTTTTCAGCCATGAAAGGATTGGAGAAATCGAAACAAGAAACAACGAAGAAAAGATTAAGCAGCATGCTGGTTGGTTCCATGAATTTGGGAATTTAAAGCTGGCAGAAAAACTACAGATTCTTCAAAAAATGGATGATTTACAAGGAGAACCAAAAGTACTAAAATTTGTGGTTAATCAAAAGGCTTTGGTAACCATCACTGTTATTTCACCTAATTGGAATAACAATGTCATCCATATAATAAGTTTGATGATTTCAAAAAGAATCTGCACATCAATGATTTTCGAATTAGGCTGGCAACACAAAGATTTTATGAGTAATAATTGCAGACAATGGGTTTCATATGCAATCAAAAGTTCAACTAATATGTTTCAATTTTTAAATGGGAACTCCTAAACGACATCGAATTGGCAGTACAAAGATCACCCACAGTAAGAAATGTCTTTAAAGATTCTTTTCTAGACATCGAGATCAGCGCTTTACCTTTTCTTAACAAGTGGGAGAAACAAGAAGCCATGTACACACCTCAGCAACCAGGCCTCCACAAGATAAAGAAAAATACGGAAAAAGGAGAATCTTCAAAAGCAGCATCCCGAAAGACGATAATGTTAGATGGAGACGACAAAGGGAAAGCAACAACATCTATTTTACAAGATGAATGGATAGATGCTCAGGACCCAACAACAGATATCGACAAAGAATACAACAGGCTGATGGAAAGCCACTACCAGAAGATACTCGATGAGTACGAGCCAGCACATGATTCTTCTGATTAGGATAATGGCTATGATTCCGATAGGAGTCCGATGGGACCCTAGTAGAATCTTTAGCTAGCAATGTGATAATGTGGTCACATGTTGTAGCTAAAATCATTGTATTGGAAAAAGTTGAGTAGACACCGTCGGTGAAAGAAATACCGACACGACCCTCAATTATTTCTACTTTTGTGTCATGTTTTAGCTAAGCTTAGATTCGCTAGAAAGTCTATAAAATGAGGGATCAACAGGAGTTTAAGGCATCGTTTTGGACAGAGAGATCTGAGATCTCGTATTGTAATAAGCTTTATGTATTTTTGCTCTTTGATTAATATCGAAGCCTACTGGGCCGCCTGTCTGAGGACAGTTCTTGTAATCCAAAAGAACTTTGAGCTGTAAGGCGAAGGCGTTTGATGACCTGAGGAGAGAAGTGATAGTTGCGCATGCATGCTCGATTGAGGAAGATTTGTAAAGGGAGGAAAATGGCCGCCTAAAACAAAATTTAGTACTTCTTCATCTAACACCAGGCAACCACCTACTAGAGCTAACTGTGCCCCATTACTAGAACAAAACTCTTAGAATCCGAATGACATGGACCAAGTTTACCAGATAGGAAACTATCTAACTACTTGGTGTGCTCACACAGAAGATGTTCTAGATGATCTAGGTAAACAAGCTGATATGATAAATGCTAATCTCAAACTGCTCTATGACGAGCAGCAGTCAGAAAAGATAGAAAAGGAAGAAAGAAGAAGGAGGAGACAAAAGAAGAAGGCCAAGGAAATTCCTAAGTTTCATAGGGATATGAGTACACCCAATTTTTGGGATCTAGAGGAAGAAGCAGAGTCCAAAGAAGCAGAAACTGCAATTAGTTCAAGAGAGGGTACTTCTAAAGACACTGGAAAATTAACAAGTGAAAGAGAGACATATAAAACTGATAAACCTTTTGTGTCAAAGAAAGAAGTCATGACCCTTGAGAAAGCTGCCTCTAAGTTCCCTTCTTTTCTTTTGCCATCTATACATAATCAAAATAAGGCACATATTTTGAAAGAAGTCATTAAATACCCTCATGTTGAAGAAGACTTGTATGCTGCTAATTCAAGTGGCTACATATTAGATCTAGACAATTCTTCAAACCCTAGAGAATCGATCCAAATCTGGATAGGAGCCCTCTACCAAATGCAGGTCACTACAAGAATAGATAACATATCCATCATGGTCCTAGCAGAAAAACGCAGTCTATGATTGGTGGATGGGACCATCTGAAGCTGAAAGAAGAGTCGTCATGGAAGTTGGACTGTCCACATTGGAATTGTTATTAAAAACACAGTTTGTGCCAGATCCCTTTGATGAGAGAAAGCAACTGATAACAGATCTAAATAGAATGGAATTGAAGGATCTAAAATATCTTGATCAATTCAGTAAAGACTTCATGGCTAAAGTCTTTAAAGCTAACCTCTCAAATGACGTGGCTCAGAAAATTTCATTTTTGTCAAAATTATTAGGCAACTTAGGAGACCTCATCATGAAGGATCTATAAGTCCATAATAAAATTCTAGATCAAGTATATTGGGTTGATCTTCGATTTAGAGTTACAGAAAAAGTTAAATACTTATGTTGGCAGAAGAAAGCACATGACATCACACCTAGCTCAGATGTCTGCAAAAGAATGCTACCATGGACACCATTTAGCAAGAAAAAGAAAACAAAAAGGTATGGTAGATTCAAGCCCAAGAGAGACTCTAACCCGAAAAATCCGTTTCATAAATTTAAGTTTTTGAAGAAAAGATCAAGGCCCAGAAACAACAATTGTTGTTTCATTTGTAAAAAAGAAGGTCATTTTGCATGAAAGTGCCCACAGAATTCATCTAGTAAACTCAAAGCGTGTATAGACATAGAAGAGTTTCAAGATGATTGGTCAATTGTAGATTCAGAGGATGATATTTCAGATGTATATATTTTAACTGAAATATCGGATGTAGAAGACGAAGAAAATGTTCAAAAAATGAATATTTTTCCATCATGTTCTGATGATGATTTTTCAGAGGAACACCACTACAGTGAAGAAGACAGTGACACTGACATTGAGGTCACCAGTGAAACAACAGATGACTCAGATGATGAATCTGCAAGTGCAGTATCATTATCAGTAAAACAAGGTAAGCAACTTGTGTTACCTTCGGCAGAAATAAATTCTTTTTGTCCATTCCAGAAGAGAACAACAACTTCTACTAGTTTACCAAACCCAGAGATTTCGAAGACAGAAGAACACACTTTGTTAAAAAAGATAGTCAAGACAAATAGCCTTATTTACATCCCTGTACAAGTCCAGGTAAAAAATGAGTGGGTGTTAGTTGACGCATTCATTGATACCGGTGGATCTAATAATTTGGCTCGACCATCTTTATTTAAATCTCTGTGGAAACCAGTGCAAAATATTTTGGTTCAGAAACCATTGGAGGATCAGTGAGTTTAACTCACTATGTAGACAATATTTCTTTGAAAGTTGGGGGGAGTATTATCAAGATCTCTGTAATACAACACTTTGATCCCTCAACCAGTTTAATGTTGGGTATGCCATTTTTAAATTCCGTGCTTCCAGTAACAATGAGCCAGGATAAGCTGATTATTAAATTTGAAGAAGAAATCTATTTTTGTTCCTAGACTGTTTATTGCAAATTTAGAAGCAAGATATAAAAATAGCCAGAAATTACTAGGAGCCAGAAATCCATTAAGAGATTTTGATGACTAGCAGGAAGTCCTCCAAAAGCAGAATCCCGAATCTTCAAAAGCAGAATCCCGAAAGTAGATAATGTTAGATGGAGACGACAAAGGGAAAGCAACAACATCTATTTTACAGGATGAATGGACAGATGCTTAGGACCCAACAGCAGATATCAACGAAGAATACAACAGGCTGATGGAAAGCCACTACTAGAAGATACTAGATGAGTATGAGCTAGCACATGATTCTTTTGATTAGGATAATGACTATGATTCCGATAGGATTCCAATGGGACCCTGGTAGAATCTTTAGCTAGGAATGTGATAATGTGGTCACATGTTGTAGCTAAAATCATTGTACTGGAAAAAGTTGAGTATACACCGTTGGTGAAAGAAATACCGACAGGACCCTCAATTATTTCTACTTTTGTGTCATGTCTTAGCTAAGCTTAGATTCGCTAGAAAGTCTATAAAATGAGGGATCAACAGGAGTTCAAGGCATCACTTTGGACAGAGAGCTCTGAGATCTCGTATTGTAATAAGCTTTGTGTATTTCTGCTTTTTTATTAATATCGAAGCCTACTGGGCCACCTGTCTGAGCAGAGTTCTTGTAATCCAAAAGAACTTTGAGCTATAAGGCGAAGGCATTTGAAGACCCGAGAAGATTTTGTCAATGCAACTACAGTATTCTTCAAAGTGTCCACCTTTACCAGCAACACCTTTTTGTCTTCTATCATATCCCTCACAAAGTGATACTGAACATCAATGTGCTTTGTCTTTGAATGATAAGCAGGGTTCTTTGCCAAGAAAATTGCACTTTGGCTGTCACAGTCTATCCTTATAGCTCCCTGTACTAACCCCATACTTGAACACAATCTCTGCAACCAAACTGCTTCCTTGCTTGCATGAGTGGCTGCCATGTATTCTGCCTCTGTAGTTGATAGTGCCACTACAGATTGTTTCTTACTCATCCAACTGACTGCACCTCCAAATAGGTTAAACACATACCCCCTTGTAGATCTTCTCTGATCCAGATCTCCAGCCCAGTCTGCATCAACAAAGCCA
>APFE030575727.1:2843-30523 GCA_000404065.3 Pinus taeda | reverse complement strand
ACTTACCACAGTATTAAACGCATTAAGATGCTCTGTCACCGAGTCTCCATCTTTCATCCTCAGGTTATACAACTTTTTCCGCAGGAACAGTTTATTCACCAGAGACTTAGATTGGTACAAAGTCCCTAACTTGTCCATAAAGCCTTCGCCGTAGCTTCCCCTGATACATTCAACAATACTGAATCTGAGACACACAATCGTATTGTGCTCTTTGCCTTCTGATCCAACTTCTTCCATTCTTCATCGCTCACTCCCGTTGGTTTAGTACCCGGATCTACCGCGATCCACTGATCTTTATCCACCAACAGATCCTCCATCTTGAGTTTCCACAACTCAAAACTCTGACCATTGAACTTCTCAATCTCTATCTTTCCGTTGCTCGCCATCTTCTTTCACCACCAGAATCGATCTCGCAGATCTCCCACTAAACAGGGTCTACCATAGGCCCGAGCGAAACCCCTCAGCAACAAAGGCGTCCCCTTGAAGCCAAAATAGCTCTGATACCAAATGTAGTTTTTTAACCCCGTACAGTAATTACCTGCATATGAATTCTAAATCACAGGGAAAATAAAAATGTGAGAGCATAACATATAAAACACATATACACAGAGATTTCCCACTGGATCCCAAAACCGAGACTACCAACTTTATTTTTCATTATGTTCCTTTCAATGTTACAATACATATTTATACCTGCCAAAGCATCCAATACCATGGACCGCAAACCAACGCGTCCAAAACCATGGACCGAAAACCAACACGTCCAAAAAACATGTGCGAAAATCATGCACAAAACCATATGTGGGTCCGCCCAACCTAACATAGGGTCCAAAACAAAATTTTAGGGGGCGCTGCCCCAGACCCCATACAGTGGGGTTACGGGTACCGCTCAAACCCCCTATTAACTATGTGGAAAGAATATAACACAACCCAATAATCAGAACATGATGGACAAATATTCATTTTTTGAACATTTTCTTTGTCTTCTACATCTGATATTTTTGTTAAAATATATACATTTGAAATATCATCCTCTGAATCTACAATTGACCAATCATCTTGAAACTCTTCTATGTCTATACATGCTTTGAGTTTACTAAATGAATTCTGTGGGCACTTTCATGCAAAATGACCTTCTTTTTTACAAATGAAACAACAATTGTTGTTTTTGGGCCTTGATCTTTTCTTCAAAAACTTAAATTTACAAAACAAATTTTTCGAGTTAGAGACTCTCTTGGGCTTGAATCTACCATACCTTTTTTTTTTCTTTTTCTTGCTAAATGGTGTCCATGGTAGCATTCTTTTGCAGACATCTGAGCTAGGTGTGATGTCATGCGCTTTCTTCTGCCAACATAAGTATTTAACTTTTTCTGTAACTCTAAACAGAAGATCAACCCAATATACTTGATCTAGAATTTTATTCTGACTTCTAGATCCTTCATGACGAGGTCTCCTAAGTTGCCTGGTAATTTTGACAAAAATGAAATTTTCTGAGCCACGTCATTTGAGAGGTTAGCTTTAAAGACTTTAGCCATGAAGTCTTTACTAAATTGATCAAGATATTTTAGATCCTTCAATTCCATTCTATTTAGATATGTTATCAGTTGCTTTCTCTCATCAAAGGGCTCTGGCACAAACCGTGTTTTTAATAACAATTCCAATGTGGACAGTCTAGCTTCCATGTCGGCTCTTCTTTCAGCTTCGGATGGTCCCATCCACCAATCCTAGACTATTCCAGCCATGCGCTTTTCTACTAGGACCATGATGGATATGTTATCTAATCTTGTAGTGACCTGCATCTGGTAGAGGGCTCCTATCCAAATCCGGATTGATTCTCCAGGGTTTGAAGAATTATCTAGATCTAATATGTAGCCACTTGAATTAGCAGCATACAAGTCTTCTTCAACATGAGGGTATTTACTGACTTCTTTCAAAATATGTGCCTTATTTTGATTATGTATAGATGGCAAAATAAAAGAAGGGAACTTAGAGGTAGCTTCCTCAAGGGTCATGACCTCTTTCTTTGACACAAAAGGTATATCAGTTTTATATGTCTCTCTTTCACTGGTTAATTTTCCAATGTCTTTAGAAGTACCCTCTCCTGAACTAATTGCAGTTTCTGGTTCTTTGGACTCTACTTCTTCCTCTAGATCCCAAAAATTGGGTGTGCTCATATCCCTGTGAAACTTAGGAATTTCCTTGGCCTTCTTCTTTTGTCTCCTCCTTCTTCTTTCTTCCTTTTCTAGCTTTTCTGACTGCTGCTCGTCATAGAGCAGTTTGAGATTAGCATTTATCAGATCAGCTTGTTTACCTAGATCATCTAGAACATCTTTTGCATGAGCACACCAAGTAGTTAGATAGTTTCCTATCTGGTAAACTTGGTCCATGTCATTCGGATTCTGAGAGTTTTGTTCTAGTAATGGGGCACAGTTAGCTCTGGTAGGTGGCTGTCTGGTGTTAGATTAAGAAGTACTAAATTTTGTTTTAGGTGGCCATTTTCCTCCCTTTACAAATCTTTGATTTGCATACTGAAATTCTTCTACAGGTGGTGTGGTATAAACATATGTTCTAAACATTTTATTTACAGGAAAGAACGGTTTCTCTTTTGGTATATACAACTGGTTTGTAGACAGCGGCGTACTAGTGGAAGAGCTAGCTTCTTTTGGTATGGGCATATGACAATAAAAATATCTTCTTCCAGTAGAAGAGGGTTGCTCACTTTCTGAGATTGCTGGTAACACATGTTTTTCTGGCATGACTATTGGTCGTGGTATTTTGGGTCTATTAGGAATGATTCTCACACAAGCATCTGACACAGACATTCTTTTTAGCAGATTACTTGAGTTATCTATGGCTGCCAGGGATTTATACTGGATGTACCAATCATTTGGCAAAGCTTCTTTATCGTAATGAACAAGTTCCACCTGTGCATTGCTGATGCCTACAACAACACAATTTGTCAATACTGGCTGTCTCAACTTGGGATGTACAGTGTTTGTTAACTGAAAAGAGGTCTGGACTATTACGGATAAATACTCACTATCGTCCACCATTTCGAGACCTTGTACTCCTATCAGGGCTTTCCAACAATCTTTAAGATGGATATCAGACAAACTAATAGCATAATTTGGGTAGATAGTGCCATGTTGACATCCCGAGGATAAGTTTCCAAGTATGGTTCCTATTCGGGCATGTTCATATATATTGTGCTTGGTATCGAAAAGTTCGGCTATCCAGGGAGTGTTAAGGCCATGACGGAACAATGGGGCTAATCCAATTCTAATCCCCCCAAATTGCAAATAGTAGAATTTATTTTCAACAACATATCTTTTAAACTTTCGAATTTCGTCTTCAATTGACCAATCATCTTGAAACTCTTCTATGTGTATACATGCTTTGAATTTACTAGATGAATTATGTGGGCACTTTCATGCAAAATGACATTCTTTTTTACAAATGAAACAACAATTGTTGTTTCTGGGCCTTCATCTTTTCTTCAAAAACTTAAATTTACGAAACGGATTTTTCGGGTTAGAGACTCTCTTGGGCTTGAATCTTCCATACCTTTTTGTTTTCTTTTTCTTGCTAAATGGTGTCCATGGTAACATTCTTTTGCAGAAATCTGAGCTATGTGTGATGTCATGCACTTTCTTCTGCCAACATAAGTATTTAACTTTTTCTGTAACTCTAAACAGAAGATCAACCCAATATACTTGATCTAGAATTTTATTCTGACTTCTAGATCCTTCATGATGAGGTCTCCTAAGTTGCCTGGTAATTTTGACAAAAATGAAATTTTTTGAGCCACACCATTTGAGAGGTTAGCTTTAAAGACTTTAGCCATGAAGTCTTTACTAAATTGATCAAGATATTTTAGATCCTTCAATTCCATTCTATTTAGATCTGTTATCAGTTGCTTTCTCTCATCAAAGGGCTCTGGACGAACTATGTTTTTTAATAACAATTCCAATGTGGACAGTTCGGCTTCCATGACGGCTCTTCTTTCAGCTTCGGATGGTCCCATCCACCAATCATAGACTATTCCAGCCATGCGTTTTTCTGTTAGGATGATGATGGATATGTTATCTAATCTTGTAGTGACCTACATCTGGTAGAGGGCTCCTATCCAGATCAGGATCGATTCTCAGGGGTTTGAAGAATTATCTAGATCTAATATGTAGCCACTTGAATTAGCAGCATATAATTCTTCTTCAACACGAGGGTATTTACTGACTTCTTTCAAAATATGTGCCTTATTTTGATTATGTATAGATGGCACAATAAAACAAGGGAACTTAGAGGCAGCTTTGTCAAGGGTCATGACTTCTTTCTTTGACACAAAAGGTTTATCAGTTTTATATGTCTGTCTTTCACTGGTTAATTTTCCAGTGCCTTTAGAAGTACCCTCTCCTGAACTAATTGCAGTTTCTGGTTCTTTGGACTCTACTTATTCCTCTAGATCCCAAAAATTGGGTGTACTCATATCACTGTGAAACTTAGGAATTTCCTTGGCCTTCTTCTTTTGTATCCTCCTTCTTCTTTCTTCCTTTTCTAGCTTTTCTGACTGTTGCTCGTCATAGAGCAGTTTGAGATTAGCATTTATCAGATCAGCTTGTTTACCTAGATCATCTAGAACATCTTCTGCATGAGCACACCAAGTAGTTAGATAGTTTCCTATATGGTAAACTTGGTCCATGTCATTCGAATTCTGAGAGTTTTGTTCTAGTAATGGGGCACAGTCAGCTATGGTAGGTGGCTGTCTGGTGTTAGATGAAGAAGTACTAAATTTTGTTTTAGGCAGCCATTTTACTCCCTTTACAAATCTTCGATTTGCATACTGAAATTATTCTACAGGCGGTGTGGTATAAACATATGTTCTAAACATTTTATTTACAAGAAAGAACGGTTTCTCTTATGGTATATACAACTGGTTTGTAGACAGCGGCGTACTAGTGGAAGAGCTAGCTTCTTCTGGTATGGGCATATGACGATAAAAAGATCTTCATCTAGTAGAAGAGGGTTGCTCACTTTCTGAGATTGCTGGTAACACATGTTTTTCTGGCATGACTATTGGTCGAGGTATTTTGGGTCTGTTAGGAATGATTCTCACACAACCATCTAACACAGATATTCTTTTTAGCAGATTACTTGAGTTATCTATGGCTGCCAGGGATTTATAATGGATGTACCAGTCATTTGGAAAAGCTTCTTTATCATAATGAACACCTTCCACCTGTGCATTGTTGAAACCTACAACAACACAATCTCTCAATACTGACTATCTCAACTTGGGATGTACAATGTTTGTTAACTGAAAAGAGGTCTGGACTATTACGGATAAATAGTCACTGTCGTCCACCATTTCGAGACCTTGTACTCCTATCAGGGCTTTCCAACAGTCTTTAAGATGGATATCAAACAAACTAATAGCATAATCTGGGTAGATAGTGCCATGTTGACATCCCGAGGATAAGTTTCCAAGTATGGTTCCTATTCGGGCATGTTCATATATATTGTGCCTAGTATCGAAAAGTTCGGCTATACAGGGAGTGTTAAGGCCATGACGGAACAATGGGGCTAATCCAATTCTAATCCCCCCAAAATGCAAATAGTAGAATTTCTTTTCAGTAACATATCTTTTAAAATTTCGAATTTCATCTTTAGAAAACAAATTTAATCCTACGATCTGTACAGACAGACCTTTTATTCTTATCTTGAGTTCAACTTCTATAAAATAGGCTTTCTTTGATAATTTGAAGAGCATTGGGACTGGATAAATTTCTTTGGAATTTAGTGCAGGAGGGTTCCAGTTTTCCGTGTCTTCGACCTTCTCATGTTCTACGGGATCAAACTCATGAGATCTACTATCTACTTCAGACACAGATCTTTGATCAATAGTTGAGAAGGATCTTAAAAAATTGGCCATAGTTGAACTCTTACAATCTATTCCAGAGATTGACTGAAGTAGCGTTTATTTACTTAGCACTTGTAAAATAAGACGCTTTTCAAAGGCTACCTAGCTAACTTCAGACTCTGTCTATAGAATGCAATTATGTCCAAGGAACGGGGTTTGGCTCTGATATTAGAGAAATAAAGAAATAGAGAGATTTAAACAGACTGCAAAAGACTGATCGCAAGCAAACATAGAGAGAAAGCCTTGGTATTAGAACTTACTTTTAATTAAAGTCGAAAACCATCAACTAGAAAATCTAGGGCAGATTACTCTTTCTCAACCGAGCATGTGTGCACAACTATGACCTCTCTCCTCGGGTCTTCAAACACCTTCGCCTTACAGCTCAAAGTTGTTTTGGATTACAAGAACTGTCCTCAGACAGGTAGCCCAATAGGCTTCGATATTAATCAAAAAGCATAAATACACAAAGCTTATTACAATATGAGATCTCAGAGCTCTCTGTCCAAAACGATGCCTTGAACTCCTGTTGATCCCTCATTTTATAGACTTTCTAGCGAATCTAAGCTTAGTTAAGACATGACACAAAAGTAGAAATAATTGAGGGTCCTGTTGGTATTTCTTTCACCGACGGTGTCTACTCAACTTTTTCCACTACAATGATTTTAGCTACAACATGTGACCACATTATCACATTGATAGCTAAAGATTCTACCAGGGTCCCATCGGACTCCTATCGGAATCATAGTCATTATCCTGATCAGAAGAATCATGTGCTGGCTCGTACTCATCGAGTATCTTCTGGTAGTGGCGTTCCATCAGCCTGTTGTATTCTTCGTCGATATCTGTTGTTGGGTCCTGAGCATCTGTCCATTCGTCCTGTAAAATAGATGTTGTTGCTTTCCCTTTGTCGTCTCCATCTAACATTATTGTCTTTCCGGATGCTGCTTTTGAAGATTCTCCCTTTTCCGTATTTGTCTTTATCTTGTGGAGGCCCGGTTGCTGAGGTGTGTACATGGCTTCTTGTTTCTCCCACTTGTTAAGAAAAGGTAAAGCGCTGATCTCGATGTCTAGAAAAGAATCTTTAAAGACATTTCTTACTATCGGTGATCTTTGTATTGCCAATTCGATGCTATTTAGGAGTTCCCATTTAAAAATTTGAAACATATTAGTTGAACTTTCGATTGCATATGAAACCCATTGTCTGCAATTATTACTCATAAAATCTTTGTGTTGCCAGCCTAATTCGAAAATCATTGATGTGTAGATTCTTTTTGAAATCATCAAAATTATTATATGGATGACATTGTTATTCCAATTAGGTGAAATAACATTGATGGTAGCCAAAGCCTTTTGATTAACCATAAATTTTAGTACTTTGGGTTCTCCTTGTAAATCATCCATTTTTTGAAGAATCTGTAGTTTTTCTGCCAGCTTTAAATTCCCAAATTCATGGAACCAACCAGCATGCTGCTTAATTATTTCTTCATTGTTGCTTGTTTCGATTTCTCCGATCCTTTCATGGCTGAAAACCTGTTTAAACGGATTGGGATCAATACTTTCTCTTAATCTGAGGCTGTGAAAATCCCAAGGGGATGAGAAAGTTCTAAGATATTGCATCGTTCGTTGAATGCATTGAGATATCCTGGTAGCTGGCTTTTTCTGCAGAAGCCCTCTTTTATCTTCCAGTCAGCAAATCCTTCAAATATCTCATATTGAGGAAAAGTATCATTTGCTTCATAATTCTCATCAAACCTTTGTAAGAAAGAGGCTTCCAATTCTTCAGAAATGTCGGGAATTCTTAAAGATAAAATAAATTTTCCTAATTCAGGCTTTATAGGAATCTCTTCAAGATCTAAGAGATTTGCTCTTGTGAAAATGCTAAGAGCAAAATCCACCCCTCCAATAAGTTGATAAAAATTCAAAACTTTGAGGGTCCAGATCATTTTGACAGTATATTCGCTAGAACATAGATCAGTTAAACTTTTAAAAAAGATTTTCACCTTCATATTAGGCAAAGGATATACCTTTACCAGTGTATCATCTAGGCCCAGAGAAGTACCTATATTCTTGGATTGCCATGCTTGGAATTTTCGTATCCAAGTATTTCTCCTCAGTCTCATTCCTACAACCCTTTTGATTTCTGCTGCAAGGTGGCTTTCATGTGCTTCAAATATCCTGAATCTATCAACAAAAGTAGAAAAACTATCGTCTTGCGGACCTTTACCTGGAATGGTAAAGCACGAACTTGTACAAGTCAAGAAAGCTTTATTCATATCCCTGGTTAATGAATCTGTCAAAAAATTTGAATTACCTGGGATCCACTCGACTTCAAAATCGAACTGTTGGAACCAAATCTGCCAAGCCAAAATTCTTCCTTTTGCAATTTGTCCTGATTTTTTGGCAGATAGAAAATATTGAAAATTCTTAGAGTTTGTGTGTATTAAGAATTTTACAGGAGTCAGATATAATTAAAATCTTTGTATCCCATTAAATATAGCCAATGTTTCCTTTTCTGCTATGAAGTAATTCTTTTGGCTAGGTGTAAATTCTCCTGAAGCATAAGCACATAGTCTTTCTTCGAATTTTCCTTCATCTGTTTCTCTTTGTTCTAGAAGAACAACTGCCCAAAAATCTAGAGAAGCATCAGTTTGAAGGATAAGAAAACCATCACCTGGTGGATGAAGCTTTGGTAGGTGCTGACATTCTGCTTTTAGTTGCTGCACTGCTACTGTTGTTTCATGTGACCATCCCTGCTTGAGATGTTTCTTGATTGGCGTTGTTTTCTCTATCAGATTTGGAATATATTTGTGAAGATAATTCAAAAATCCTAAGAACCTTTGAATTGTCTTGGTATCCTTTAGATCATCTGGAAATTGTGTCAATTTGGTTAATACATGTGGTTGCATTTGAATTGCACCATTGACTACATTAATTCCCAGAAAATCTATGTTGTCTTGGAATAAAGACATCTTTCTTTCTGACAGGACTATACCATGTTGCTGGACCTCTTTTAAAAATATTTCTAAATGCTCTAAATGAGTTTTCATATCTGGACTATGGATAAGGATGTCATCAATATATGTGACAATAAAATCATACTTATTAAAAATAAAATCCATTCTTCTCTGGAAGAATGCAGGGGCGTTTTTCAAACCGAAGGGGACAACCTTCCATTGGTAAAATCTGGCTGGGCATATAAAAGCAGTTTTGTGCCAGTCCTCTGGCTGTATTTGGATCTGATAATACCCAGACTTCATATCAAATTTACTGAATACCTTGCTATGCTGTATTTTTTGCATGATATTTTCTAGCCTTGGCAATGGATAGTTAAAGCTTTGAGTGATGGCATTGAGGGGTTTATAGTTTATCACCATTCTGGGTTTACCGCTAACTATCTCTGAATGATTTCTTACCAGAAACGCTGAGCAAGAGTAATGGGACTCACTAGGATCTATGAGCTGCATCTGCAGTAGCTCTTTAATCTGCCTTTTTATTTCTTGCTCATATGAGGGAGTACAAGGAGTTAATTTTCCTTTGACTCCGTTGTCGTGCAAGGTTATGATTTCCTGCATCGGACTTTCTGTTTCCCAAAATTGTTGTGGCTTCTCCGAGCAACTCTTTAGAAGTCTTTTTTGGATATCATCTTGTTCTGTAGACCAGTTGGGATCTACGCATGCCAATTGTTTCGTTTTGGATTCTGCTCTTGCTTCATAGATCTGCAAGACTTCCTGGCAGTCATCAGAATCTCTTAATGGCTGTCTGGCTCCTATTCTTTTATGGCTATTTTCATATATTGCTTATGAATTTGCAATAAACAGTCTAGGAACATAAATAGATTTCTTCTTCAAATTAATAATCAGCTTATCCTAGCTGATTGTTACTGGAAGAAGATAATTTAAAAATGGCATACCCAACATTAAACTGGCCGAGGGATCAAAGTGTTGTATTGCGGAGATCTTGATAATACTCCCCCCAACTTTCAAAGAAATATTGTCTACGTAGTGAGTTAAACTCACTGATCCTCCAATGGTTTCTGAAACCAAAATATTTTGCAGTGGTTTCCACAGAGATTTAAATAAAGATGGTCGAGCCAAATTATTAGATCTGTCGGTATCAATGAATGCGTCAACTGACACCCACTCATTTTTTACCTGGACTTGTACAGGGATGTAAATAAGGCTATTTGTCTTGACTATCTTTTTTAACAAAGTGTGTTCTTCTGTCTTCGAAATCTCTGGGTTTGTAAACTGGTAGAAGTTGTTGTTCTCTTCTGGAATGGACAAAAAGCATTTATTTCTGGCAAAGGTAACACAGGTTGCTTACCTTATTTTACTGATAACGATACTGCACTTGCAGATTCATCATCTGAGTCATCTGTTGTTTCACTGGTGACCTCAGTGTCAATGTCACTGTCTTCTTCACTGTAGTGGTGTTCCTCTGAAAAATCATCATCACAACATGATGGACAAATATTCATTTTTTGAACATTTTCTTTGTCTTCTACATCCGATATTTCAGTTAAAATATATACATCTGAAATATGACCCTCTAAATCTACAATTGACCAATCATCTTGAAACTCTTCTATGTCTATACATGCTTTGAATTTACTAGATGAATTCTGTGGGCACTTTCATGCAAAATGACCTTCTTTTTTACAAATGAAACAACAATTGTTGTTTCTGGGCCTTGATCTTTTCTTCAAAAACTTAAATTTACGTAATGGCTTTTTCGGGTTAGAGACTCTCTTGGGCTTGAATCTACCATACCTTTTTGTTTTCTTTTTCTTGCTAAATGGTGTCCATATCAAATAGAGAAGAGGACATAATATATAGGCTATAATCCAGGATCAAAACCTCTCCACTTGAGAGGAAACCCATAAGAATTATTCTCTTCTTATTGAACTTCAAATGACGAAAACTAAGACCTAAGACCCTTGTAAAATTCCCCTCCAAGACCAAGTCAATCCTTCCTCCTTGATGAGTTTTCCTTCCAACAACTTTGACACCAAAATATTTTGCAACTTTGACCCCAATAGTTTCTTCTGCAATTTCGACCCCCAATAGTTTCTTTTGCAACTTTGACCCCCAACAATTTCTTTTGTAGAAACCCCGAATCTTGTACATGTGGAGAAGATGGTGATTTCTTCCTCTTTTCTTTTTTTATTGAGTTGGTCCTTTCTTCTAAGTAACTTGGCTGTAAAATTATGCCACTTGAAGCCCTAACTTGACTTCTGCGATTTGGTCTTATTTGTTGCAATAGGTGCCCTAATTATATCACCTGTGTGAAGGATAGTACCCAAATACAATCCAAAATTTCTCTTTTCTTTTCTTCTTCTAATCATCGTCTTCTTCACACCTTTTCCTCTTCCTTGATCGAACTTGTTGTGTGTGTGTGTCCTTCAAGTGAGGTTGAGGTCGCTAATATATAGGCTTCTCTTCTAGGTCGAATTGTTGCTTAGAGGACGAATTTTATTCTCGTGAAGGCTGAATTGATCTTTGCTTGATGACAAGGTTTTAGAGGGTCTATTTGACACTTTTGACTTTACATAAATTTTCTTTGCAATATACAGTATGCCCAAAAGGGTCTTCCATACATGACAATGACTCAATTGACTTTTTGACTTAATGACAAGCCCTAGAAGCACCCAATGGGTGCTTGACCTAAATAAAATAACCTTGAGCATGAAACACATGCATCAAGAATGATAATAATAAATTTATTTTTCTTCTGTACATCAAATACATAAAATTGTGATTACATAAGTCACTACGAAGGCCAATCCTAGTCACATATTTCAACAGGAGGGGCTAAAGAAATTTCTAGTTAATATTATTATGTTTCATTGTATGAATCTTCCTTATGTGGAGCTTTCACTATGCAGAATAACACCTTAATAAATTTGAGAGCAATGACAACGAGTGAGTAAAGCTGTTAGGTAATCATTTCAACCCATTTTTGTTAGGGGTTTACATAGTATTGTCCCTTAAAAGTATCAACTACGAGTTCATCGAAAAAAACCTGCAAAATAAGAGTGAGTTTCTATTCGATGAGCTTAAGACGATTGCAAATTCCCCAAATATTCAAGAATCTGATGAACATGGGCGCGGTCAAAAAATTGGTCGTGCCCATGTCTGTCGGATTCCAAAATATTCAGGGAATCTGCAACTAACTTAAAAATGCCTGTTTCTATTGCAATTGAACCATGTTTATGAGAAGATTCCAGTACTCATCCACAATGGATGTCTATTTGTGAGTCTATGATTATTGTGGAGTACACTGAAGAGACATGGCACAATAAGGTGCCAAATATTATGCCCACAGATCCATTTGACCGAGTTGTTTCCCGCTTTTGGATTGTCTCTGTGGAAAATAAGGAAATTGAATTCATTATTAAAATCTCAATGATCCTTTTGTCATGTGCTAGTCATATTTTTTGAAATTTTCAAGACTTAAAACTAATGAACTAATTTCTTGGAGTACGGAGCTTCATAGTTAGGCACAATGAACTAAATTCATTATGCATTTAATCAAATAGTTGGCATCAATAATGGAATTTGTTGTGAATAATTTAAAGTTAAATTATAGAATCTCAAATCTGTTTAGCTTCCGAGGAATATATATATATATATATATATATATATATATATATATAGATATATAATATATAATAATAATATATAAAGTTAAATTATAGAACCTCAAATCTGTTTACCTCTCGAGGAATTAAGAAAATAAACATGCTTGGACTGCATTAGATGGAAGTAAAGTTGAAACTCCTTCAACATTTCCTCCCTTTAAAGGAATTGTTATAGGAGAAAATCAGAATGCAGCTAAAGCCATCCCACTTGTGCAGAAAGATGACAATGCCTTAGGCATTAATGGAAGAATACAGAAGGCCAGTGAACAGTTGAATTGGACAAACACTACAATTAAAGGCTTAGAAATCAATGCATCCAAATCAGCAAAGGTTAAAGTACAAATTGGCAATTTTCAAGTGTCAAATAATGATGTAAATAGATGTTTGAATAATGTACAGTATGATTCTTCAGTTATTTGTTCATATGCTAAATAATCTTTATCCAAAATTAAAGGAGTAGAAGAAAAATTACTTGATCATATGGATACAACTAAAACTCTTATCTCTGGTCTAGCAAGTAAAGTTGAGAATTGAATATTTCAAAAACAAAAAGACCAGTACCTAACTTCTTTCTTGTCAAAAGAAGTATAAAGATTCAGGATCCTGTTAGGCCTATCAACAAGTTTCCAACATTGTTTCCCAAGGAAGTAGCCACATCTTCAGAATCTGAGGCTACAGAAAAAGTAACTATTGAATCCTTATTTAAGGATGAAGAAGAAAAAGAAAAAGAACAGAAAGATTTTGATGCACAGATCTTTCCCATTTATGAACCTCTGAGCATAGGTTCAGTAAGTATCCAGCACCTAATATTGAAGGAAAAGGTAAACTTCCTGAAGCCCATACCTTTTTCCCAGAATCCCACAGAGAGTGGAACATTGACAACATGAGTGTTGGTCAAATCAAAGAAATGATTGATATGATGTATACATAATATAAGCTTATGTGTCTGAGAGGGAAAAGTGAGATTGATGCTTGCAGGACTACCATTCAATGTTTTATAGGAACACTCCTTAGGTGGTGGGAGACAGAGTCATCTCCAAAGCTCATTGAAAAAATGGAAGAAGAAGTATTGAAAGATGAAAATGGAGATGTCATACATAATCCTGATGGCACTACTACCAGCAATATGATAGGAGCATTGACATCAATGATCCTAGAACATTGGTGTGGTAGCGAAACAGAAATTGCAGACAAAAATGAAGTTATTCTTATGAATCTGAAGTGCCAAAAGATGTTCCAGTTTGAAGACTTCCACAGAGATCGGATGCAGAGAATTTATGAAGTCAAAGATTCAAAGAACTTGTTGTGGAAACAAGTTTACCTTGCAGCCCTGCCATCCAGGTTTGTAGACTACATCCGACTACAAGAAGTCTTCCAATTACCTTTTGAGTCTTATACATGGGGAGAAATTTATGCCAATATTACAAAGACATTGGTAAGTCTTTGTACCAGCTCAAAAGTCAATAAATCTCTGGAAAAACTTTCTAGATTACCAAATAAGAAGTCCATTTGCAGTAAGCATGGACTAACAACAGATGATCCTTTGGTGAAAAGAGGAAAGGCAAAAAAGAGAGCAAAAAGAGAATTCAAAGAAAATTTCTACAAGAATCGTAGAAAGTATCCAAAGGACAGAAGAAAATACTCCAAGCCAGCTTGAGGCCAAACCTCTAGAGCAAAGAAAGGGTATTATAAGTATGTTCCCAGAACACACTACTATAATCCCTCTAATATTCACCTGCACACATCCAAGCAGGAAAAATGGAATAAGCTTACTTGTTGGTTATGTGGACAGAATGGACATACTTCTTCCAGATGTCCAGAAGGAGAAGCTTCAAAGAGAAACATAGGTAAGAAATCAGAAGCCTTTGTTTAGAAAGGGAAACAAGTCAAGCAGGAAGGAAGAGGACCAATGCAGTGCAAGAAATGCGGTTCTCACATTCATAGAACATAACACTGCCCCAATGTTGTGATCAGAGAACTAGCTCAGCAGCATTAGATTGAAGAATATTCATATGATTCTTTCAATTCTTCATCACAAGAAGAACTACAAACTCATATAGAGAAATATTCAGATTCTGATTCTTCAGATTGTTTATGTTCTGAATCTGAAGAATGTGCCCTATCAATTTCACTATGATTCTGAATCAGAATACTATAGTGAATCCAGTGAAGAAGGGGAAAACTCAAGCCCCAAAAAGAAAAAGTGCTTATGACCGCTACTGAAGAAGATGAATTGAAGATTCTATCCCAGATACGAGCCATGGAGGATGGAGAAATGAAAAATCACCTGACTGAAGCGTTCATGGATCAGCGAAAATCCAGTGCTTCAAAGAGTTCAAGTAAGAAGTCTTTATTTATTGATGCTTCATATGAAAGAAATACAAAATCATTTCAAAGGCATCAACAAAAACCTGACAAAGTGAGACAACTCACTCTAGGAGGAGTGAGTCGTGAGATTCACAATCTCAAAACAGAAATTTCTACAATGAAATCTCAGATTGCAGAATTAAAGAAAGGAAAACAGGTGGCCAAATAAGAAGCAAATGATGATTAGCCATGGGATACTGCTCAATACAACAGTGATCAAGAAGTTCAAGTTGCTGAAGAAATTAAAGATCCAAATTTTGGATTCAAAGGTATGAGATTACTAACTATCTCTTATCAGCAACATCATGTCAGAGTTAATATTTGCATAAAGGGAGAGATGTCTGAAATGATCGCTCTTCTTAATTCAAGAGCAGATATTAATATTCTCAATATAAAGACCATTCTAGAAAAATATTGGGTTGCTGCAGAAAGAAAAGTGGTAGGTTTGGGTAACAAAAACTTCCAATACGAGGTACCCAAAGCTTCTATCTGTTTTGAAACTCATTATGTTTATTTAAAATTTGCAGTAGCAAACATTCCAGTAGATTGCATACTTGGAAATGTCTTTTTGGCAGTAGTAGAGCCTCATGGCTCACTTAGACTCAAAGGAGGAAAAGCTGGTTATTTCATATCAGTCCCCACATCTAAAGGGACAAGGAAGAAAATTGAGCTTCCATATATTTCCAATCCAAGAATCTCCACAATGGTCCAAACTGTGCAGAATTTGGACAGAGCTAAAGCCAGATTGTCAGATCTAAAAGATCTAAAATCTACTCTTAGAATATAAGAACAACTCAAACTGCCCCAGGTAAGAAGCAATATTGAAGATTTGAAGAAACAGATAGAAGATGAATGTTGCTCTGAAGAACCTAATGCGTTTTGGCATAGGAAGCAACACACAGTTGAGCTCCCTTACAAGGAAGGATATGCTGGTAAGCCTTGTAAGAGCCGAGCAATACCCATGAGCAAAGAGTATAGAGAACTCTATGAGAAAGAGATCCAACAGCTCCTTGAAAAAAAATTAATCAGAGAATCAAACAGTCCTTGGAACTGTTATGGGTTCTATGTGAACAAGAGAGCAGAACAGATCAGAGGAATCCCAAGGTTAGTTATTAATTACAAACCTCTGAATTCAGTCTTAGCTGATGATACCTATCCAATACCTCACAAAGGAGATTTGATCAGAAGGATAGCAGGAGCTAAGATCTTCTCCAAGTTTGATCTAAAGGCAGGATTTTGGCAAGTCGCCATCACAGAGAAAGATAAGTTCAAGACTGCTTTCAGTATACCTGCAGGCCACTACGAGTGGAATGTGATGCCTTTTGGACTAAAGAATGCGCCATCAAAATTCCAAAAGGTAATGGACAATATTTTTAAGCCATATTTTGACTGGCTTATTGTATGTATAGATGATGTGTTGATATTCTCTAAAAACATTCAGGATCATCTCAAGCATGTAAATATCTTTAAGAATTCAGCTAAGCATAATGGTCTAGTTCTGAGCAAGAAAAAGATAGAGGTTTTCCAAACCACTATCAAATTTCTGGAACACACAATTTGCAATATCTATGAGTTGTTGGATGCTACCACAATGGGTAACTTCCCCATTTTTTCCCTTCAAAAAAATAAGTCCAAAAAAACATAATTTGATAATTTGTTATGACTAAACTTTTATTATTCTAATATTAAAAAATGACAATTACAATTTGACAAAAATTCATCTTCAATTTTGAATTCTAAAAATACATCTAAATTACATTACGGATTATTTGATATGAATTAAAATTTAATGCTACCAATATTTTTGCATTTAGATTGTGTTTTTCTTCAATTATATTTAAAATCATCTCCATTAGTGTGCATGCACGATGATTAAAGAGCACTGTAACAAACAAAATCCCAAAAAGAATGGTTGTGTTTCCGACTTTCCAAACGAGTAATGTAACGATCAGGAGGGATCTCTTTTTGTATTGTCTATAGTTCGTTGCCCTAGTGGCACCCCCCTCGAACTCAGTTTTGGGAAAGAAAAAATGGCATGGTGTTGCTGCAATGGGTTCGATCACCGGCAGGGATGCTACCAAACCACTGGACATTATAACTGTACAATGTTTCTTCAAAACTCGTGTTGGTTCCAACTAAATACAAGTGGCAGCCTAAAAATATGAATAATAATCTCCGTTACACGGGAACTGCTCCCTAGATGTGGGAAACATGTTCCAGTGGTTCCTGTGTTCCTGGAAGCTTTAAAACTGTACGGGAACGTTCCCTTTTCTGCGGGAGCTGCAATGGAATCTTGGGAAAGTTCCGAGAGCTTTGACGACTGTTTTTTTTGGAGTTCCCGCGTTCCCTGGTGTAAGGACATGTGTTCCATGCGACGGGCATGGAGGCTCCACCTTGCGAAGAGCATGTGCGAAATGAGGTTGAACGAGCCTTAGACGAGTTCATATAGGCGTTGGGCGAGCATTGAGGGGGCGGTCCCACAAGTTGGATGAGCTGACCCTCCTCTTGGGAAAGACATCACCACATGAATGAGTCGGCTAGGTGTTTGGCGTGGGTCGGCTAGGTGACACAACCCACCACCTGCTCATATACATAGGTGAACGGTTTGTGGAGACAAGCCATCATTCCACCATGCAGTTCTTCTACGAGTTGGTTAGAGTGCGAAGTTGGACACAGGTGTAAAAGTGCGAAGGGCGCAGGAGATGTGCCCACACTTCGGGCAAGTCATTCAGAAAAACTCATGTGAGGTCGTCGGGGGAGAAACTCGTGTGAGGTCTTCAGGTGAGAAATTCGGGTGAGGGCATCGAGTGAGAAACTCGAGCAAGGTCATCGGGTAGAACTCAGGCGAGGTCATTCAGGCAAAACTCAGGCGAGGTCATCGAGCAGGAAACTTGGGCGAGGTCATCAAGCAGGAAACTCGAGTGAGGTCGTTCAGGCGAGCCGGGTGAGGTCGTCGAGCGACCCAGGTGAAGTCGTTCGGGCAAGCCGGGTCAAGTCGTGTGGCGACTCGAGTGAGGTCGTTCGGGCGAACCGGGCGAAGTCGTGTGGCGACCTGGGTGAAGTTGTGTGGCAACTTAGGTGAAGTCGTTTGGGTGAACGGGTGGACGTGCAGATGAGCGGCTGGGGAGGGTGCACTGTGCATGCCGAAATGGAGGATCGTGCGAACTGGTGACTCGGGTAGGGCGCGTCGTGCATGACGAAACGGTGGAAACAGTGAAGTGTTGGAGTTGTGAACGGAGGTGTGACTTGTGCGGAGGCGCCCATGTGTGGCGACTTGGTTACAACGAGGCATGCCCAAGTTGGGCAAAAAACACGATCATGTGATGAGGCGAACGAAGGGTTGGTGAGTCGTGCAACGACCGTGCTGAGGCGCTGATGGGTTGGGCAACCGAGTTTGCCGAAGTTGAAAATTGGCTAAGTGTAAATTTGGGGTTTCCCAAGGTTTAAGTTGTTCTTATAAAAGAAGATTATATATATTGACTCAGGAAAACTCATATTGCAGGGAGTTTCCCCTCCTTTTATACCGTTGTGCAATTGTATATGTGTTAATTGCTGTTGATGATGAATATGTATGGGTTTTCATCTATATAAAGGCTAATAATAATACTTGATAACGAAAAATAAACTAAGTATGGAATGTTAGGCGTAGTCTACAATCGTAAGTATTGGTGAAAAGAAAAGGATTGGTAGTGCTGCACCTTGCTATAGTGCGGTTGGAAGAGTACCGCTAGTGTAGTGGCATGACAGGTGGTATCAGAGCTAGTGTCGAGGCGTTGGTGCTGGTGTTAAAGCGTTGAAGCTGATACACACTTGCACTTCATGACAGGTGGTATCGTAACTAGTGTCGGGGAGCTAGTTCTGGTGTTAAAGCGTTGAAGCTGATACACACCTGCACTTCGTGACAGGTGGTATCAGAGCTGGTCCAAGTTTTGCGAGAAACTTGGTGAATTGAATCAAGGAGCTGATTCTATGAAGACCGAAGAATTGAAAGGAAGTTCAAGCTTTACAAGTGACAGGTGGAATACCAGGGTGATTCAGGTGAATGGTGAAACAGATTTAGTAGAGCTGAAGCTTAGTGTTTGGGCCAAGCTGAACGATAAGGCATGGCAGGTTTGGAAGAATGCGAAAGGAAGCTCTTGCTTACCTTATACAGGTTGAAGCGGACGAAAGAAGAGAACCCACGGATTCGAAAGGAACTTGAAGTCTTGGAAAAGAATGTTGAAGATGAACTTCTTCAACTTGGTTGGCCAATGGACCAGGATGAAGTTGTGGATTGTGATAACAAGGAAGGGGAAGCCGTGATGATTGAGGATGTTGCAGATCTGACAACGATGGAGGATGAACTTGAGATTGATCAAGTTGGACCATGATCATGCAATTTGCAGACATGGATGGATGAGGATACTCATATGGAGGAACCTCATGATGATGATGTAAGTACAGTTGATACTCATGTTTCACTTGAGCATTTGGTAGATGAACCATATGCAAGGAAGAGCAAAGTCAGTTTGCCAATGCAAGGGAGCATATTACCATGGATGTCTATGATGAGACCTTGTATGGAGAAGCAAGGATTGTTGACTGTTGCAGGACTTGTTGGGGTTGTTTGTGACCTTATCGTAGAAGGTGCAAAGGCTCGTGACAAGGGAGGAACATGATGATCATTGTAGAGGATTGGGTCACGCTTTAGCCACATGGAGAATTGGCTAAGTGCCCGGCATGACTCATGGACAGACTGGAGGAGGGCACACACTTGAGGTATGATGATACTTGGGTGGACTTCTCATGGTCGAGACCAAGAGAAAGTCTTGGTGGAACCTTTAGTGGGGGAGCTATGATGGAGAGACTCATGTGGTGATGATATGGTTGGATGACCGAGTTCACTAGACCAAAGATTGCAGACTTGGATGAGGATGACCGATTGTTGTGATGGGTCTACTTGGTTGGACTACATGGGAAACTTAGTCATGGACATCAAGTTGGAGACATGGAGCATGGCAGTCTTATGTAGGGAAATTATCCAGAAGCACTTATAGAGGTGTCATTATGGGCATCCAATGAGGAGTGCCAAGGCAAGGATGTTGTGCAGGTGGATTTGTTGGTATGACATCGAGATGTTTTGGTTATGAGCCGATGGAGAGGTTGTTCTCTCTTGTACAGCAAGGCCATGGACTTGGATGGAGTTGTGAGCAGACTATGGAGCATTACTACTACATGGAGAGCTGAGACATCTTGCAGAGACCTTTGGGTTGAGACTTGTATGCTTGCTAGAGTGTTGGTTGGAGATGACTCATGGAGCTCATGATGACATGAGATTGTTGTGACTTTTGAGGACTTCATATATGTTGGATTTGGAGTGATGGAGTTACGACGATGATGATGCCTTGGTGGCAACACTTGGGCATGGGTTGAGCCGAGACTTAACCACTTTTGACACATGGGAGCTGATTGATCTATGATCATGGGAAACACATGGAGAGATGAGATAGGTGTATACTTGTTTTTATGGCAAACTTGAGGGATGGCACATTACAAATATGATGAAGGTTGCTTCATGGACTTGGATGTGGCACATCGAGAGTCGGAGTTTGATGAGATGGTCTCTTCATATTGAGGAAATGGATGTTTTGCAGATGGATGATGTTGGGATGGATGTGGCTCATTTCATGCAGCACATAGGTACCAAACATCATGGACAACATGTTGCAGATGAGATGGAGACTACTTCATGGACCCGAGCATGGCTTACTTATATGGAGATGGATTCTTGATCGAGTTGAGGATGTGACGGGATGTTTTGAGAAACGACTAATGATGGCATGAGGATGTTCGCTCTCATGGTTTGGACGTGATGATTGGATTAGCTACCCAACTAGTTCAAATATGGGGATGCGTAGTGTACAAAGATGTGTTAGCATTATGTTGGAGTATCATGGCAGCAGTTCACACAATGATGATACATGATGAGGTCGACACGATATGTTGCAGGAAGCATGTAGCTTCAACATGGGGGGGCAGCCTTCCACGATGAGGAGCAGTGTGTGGAGATTGCGACGAGATGGTTGATGATCATGGATTGAGATGATTTCCGATGTATGACATACCGATGGGGTGTATGCCTTGGTGTGTGATATTGGTGACAGATGGTTGCTGGGATGAGATATTGTCAAGGACGACAATGAATTCAAGTGGGGGAGTATGTAAGGACCTATGGTCCGTGTGATGGGCAGGGCGACTCCACTGTGCGAAGAGCATGTGCGAAATGAGGTTGAACGAGTTCATATAGGCGTTGGGTGAGCGTTGAGGGGGCAGTCCTACGAGTTGGGTGGGCCGGCCCTCCTCTTGGGCAAGACATCACCACATGAACGAGTCGGCTGGGCATTTGGCGTGGGTCGGCCGGGTGACACAACTCGCCACCCACTCATATACATAGGTGAACTGTTTGTGGAGACAAGCCATCATTCCACCACGCAGTTCTTCTACGAGTTGGTTGGAGTGCGAATTTGGATTCAAGAGATGTGCCCGCACTTTGGGCAAGTCGTTCAAAAAAACTCGTGCGAGGTCGTCGGGTGAGAAATTCGAGTGAGGGCGTCGGGTGAGAAACTTGGGTGAGGTCATTGAGCAGAACTTGAGCGTGGTTGTTCAGGCAGAACTCGGGCAAGGTCCTCAGGCAGGAAACTCAGGCGAGGTCGTTTGGGTGAACCGGGTGAGGTCGTTCAGGCGAGTCAGGTGAGGTCGTCGGGCGACCCGAGTAAAGTCGTTCATGCAAGCTGGGTGAAGTCATGTGGTGACCTGAGTGAGGTTGTTTGGACGAACCGGGCGAAGTCATGTGGTGACCCAGGTGAAGTCGCGTGGCGACTTGGGTGAAGTCGTTTGGGTGAACGGGTGGACGGGCGGTCAGGCGAGGGCGTGCCATGCACGCCGAAACGGAGGATCGTGCGGACGGGCGACCTAGGTAGGGCGCGCCGTGCACAACGAAATGGTGGAAACGGTGAAGTGTTGGAGTTGTGAACAGAGGTGTGACTCGTGCGAAGGCGCCCATGTGTGGTGACTTGGTTACAACGAGGCATGCCCAAGTTGGGCAAACAACACGATCGTGCGACGAGGCGAACGAAGATTTGGTGAGTCGTGCGGCAACCATGCAGAGGTGCCGACGAGCTGGGCAACCGAGTTTGCTGAAGTTGAAAATTGGCTAAGTGTAAATTTGGGGTTTCCCAAGATTTAACTTGTACTTATAAAAGAAGATTACATATATTGATTCGGGTAGACTCATATTGTAGGGAGTTGCCCCTCCCTTTATATTGTTGTGCAATTGTATATGTGTTAATTGTTGTTGATGATGAATATGTATGGGTTTTCATCTGTATAAAGGCTAATAATAATACTTGGTAAGGAAAAATAAACTAAGTATGGAATGTTAGGTGTAGTCTACAATCGTAAGTATTGGTGAAAACAAAACGGTTGGTAGTGCCACACCTCGCTATAGTGCGGTTGGAAGAGTACCGCTAGTGTAGGGGTGTGACACCTAGGGTTGGGGAATGCAAAGCATGTAGAAAAATATGTTTAATTGCCCACAAAACATGAGGTTTTGTTGAAACCTTCACAGGAAGAAAGGCCAAAGACATCCTTAACATTGATATCCTTAATTGAGAAACTAGAGAAATCTCTTGATGGGTTAAGGAAGTGTGTGACACCTCAATATAAGGGTGATATCTGGGATGTCATGCTGATGAGTATTTTTTTTTTGTTTATGTATATGTATCGCAGGAGATTGTGTGCATATTGCATGTGGCAGTCAATGCTTAACCATTATAGTTGCTTTACTTTTTCTCATAAGAATAACTAGAGAGACATAGGTAAAATTGTTCCTTTGTATTTTTAAGGAAAATTGTTTTAAATACTGGTCATGTGTTTGAGATCTGATAATGAACTTGACATTTTAATATTTTATATATATAAAAGGGAGAGACTCAGGAAGAGAGACACCCAGAGAATATTATTTATTATATATATAGGTTATATATTTAAATTGATTTTAATCTTTGAATATTTTTATTTAATATTGAATTTTGATTTTATATTTTAATTTTTTTTTTTATATAATATTACCGTTCCTGAATTAGCCGTTTCCTGTAAATTTTTGGGAAACCTCTAGCTGTTTCCCGACACCTACCCATACCCAGTTCCCAACGTTCCCATGTTCCAGAAACTCATGCAAACATAGATAATAATGAAATATGAATATGTGCGAATATATATATATATTAATATATATATATATATATAATATATATATATATTATATAATATATAATTTATTATATATATATCTATATATATAATTCGTCAATATAGTAGCAGAGGAAGTTTATTGTGTGGGAGTGCAGAGAAGTGCTCACGGCTGCACAATGAGCTTCTCAAATGAGTTAGTGGCACTTTTTATTATTCAATATAAATGAAAAATATTGACTATGTCTACAAATTTCCCATAAGGAAACACTATTGCAAGATACCGAAGAGACTCTTGCGCTCATTATGTAAAATTCATTGTGCTGGAGTATGAAGCTTTGTGTTAGAGTGCTAATAAATATTGAAACTTGTAAGCTTACTTAGCGATATTATCAACTGCTTTGTCAATTTTATCATTATCTATTGAGTCATGAGTCTTCTAGCTATCATTAGAAGCTTCTATTGTTCCTATAAATTAGGCTCATGTATAGCACATCTTCTCAAGCAATGAAGTGTGTTTTTGCTTTGTTCTTCATCTTGTGATCTATTGGTATAATGATTGTTTAAATTTGCAGCCTGATCCTTGGGTATTTTAATACTTTCATGGTATCAGAGCTATACTATGAACTCCCTTCTCACCTTTTTTGAGATCTATTTTAAAGTTTTTAAGATCTAGTTTTGGATATAAATATGTTGGGGTTTGAAGTTTATTGTTGAGTCCTTGAAGCCTCTGAAGAAAAGTGTGGAAGTTTTTGAGGCCTGGTTTAGCGAATCTATGAATTTACCTTAAGTTCTAAAAGGCTCCATTCATATTTGACATAATTTGTCATAATTAATTTGTTGGCTTTTTAATTTTTCTCGTGATTTTCGTTAAAAGGAAAAGGGTGTTTAGAAATAGAGAAAATAATTTATGAATGTGTTTTTTTGGCTTTCACAAAAGGAGAAGGTTTTCCCGCAAATTATAAAGGAGGAGGAAAGCATATGGGTAATTTTTTTTTAAAAAAGGTTTAATTTGCTTGGGTTTAATTCAATGGATTTTTTTGGCAAATCTTTTCAGGTTAAAAAAACTTCAAATTTATTGGAATTTCTTTTACCTTGGGTAAAAGAAGAATTGGGCAAAAACTATTGACTGGGGTAGAAAGGAGGATCTGGGCAAATATTATTGGCATTTCTTGGCATTTTTTTATTAGCGTAAAAAGAATTCAGGGCAAATTTTTTGGCATTCTCGAGTAGTTATAAATTTTGAGTTTTGATATTATGGCCGAGTTAAGGATAATAGAATTACTTCATACAATTATCATATTTGAAAAATAAAAATGCAACAATTGTTGCAATCTAAGGGGTTGTGGCAAACATTAAGTGAAAACCAATCAAATTTTACAAAAGAAGTTGAAAAATTTGCCTACAAGAACAAACTAGATGAATCAATGGGGCGGATTGGGTTGCATGTTTCAGAAAACCTATTATTTCATCTTGAATAATGTGAAACTCTCAAAGAAAGTTGGGAAAAACTAGCTTTTGTATTTGGAGGTATCAATGACTTCCATGCATTAGAATTGGAAACTAAATTATCAGCCCTAGTACCTGCTGAGCATGCCTCTATTGGGAGTATCAGGCTTAATTAAGGTCTTTGTTGTCTTAATTAAAATCATGTGGAAAAGAGAAAAAAGATGCTAAATGTATTTTCTTGATTTTGTCAAAATTAAAGGATCCTTTTCAGGTTTTTGCATCTACATTCTATGCATCAAGGGATGCACTTAGTGACAAATTTCAAATGCCCAACTTTGAGATATTTTGTGATCTTCTCATACGAGAACAATCTAAGCTCAAGCAACTAGATGTTTTCTTTAGCTCTTCAAATCAAGATTTGGTGGCTCATAACTCCAAAGGTAAGCACAAAGCACGGTTTCAACTAAAGAAAAATTCCGCACAAGCTCATGAGTCTCCCTCGAAGCCTAATAAGAATACTAAGTCTTCTCCTCCAATTTCTAAGAATGAGGAATCATCCTCAAATACAAACAAAAAATATGAAAAGAAGACCAAAACAGATGAAATTTATACTTTTTGTGGCAAACAGGGGCATATTGAAGCAAGATGTTGGATAAAGTTGAATGCCTTAGAAGAGGCCATGAAGAAGCATGGTATTTCAATAGGCAAGGGACATTCTCTATCATCCCAAGGCATACATAAATGTACATATAATGGGATACTTGATTCAAGAGATTCACATCATATGACTCCTTGTCAAGACCCTGCTTCCCTCTACATCTCAAAAATTCCAGTTGGTGACTCTACACAACTTAACTTGATGTCTTGTGATCAGACACTATACAAATGACACATGGGTGCATTAAAAATGCTCTTAGTCCCTGAAATTTCTGCAAATTTATTGTCCATTTATTAGATTTTTCATTCTGGTAATGGGAAAATTGTGGAGTTTTCTCCAAATGAAGTAGTCATTACAGAACTACATGATCTTCCAGTTGTTGTTTATATTGGACAAGCTAATCACGCCTCTAGATTTTATAAGTTTTTCTACTTCGAACCTTACTCTGCTTCTTCTTTTATAACTCATTCTAATTCGTTGGGTAAGCTTTGGCATGAAAGCTTTTGTCATCTCAATTATAGATATTTGCAGCAGATGTGGACTCAAAATTTGGTTTCAGGTCTTCATAAGATTTCATTTATTAATGGCAAGTGCATAGGTTGTGCCCTTGGAAAACAACACCAAGATCCCTTTCCTAAAGGAAACCCTCAAGGGAAAAAACACCTCTTGATTTGGTGCATAGTGATCTAATGACTTTTATTGATGATTTTTCATGGTACTCTTGGGTGTATTTTCTCAAGTACAAGAGTGAAGTCTTTGCAACCTTCAAGACATTTAAAGCTCTTGTTGAGAAAAAATCTTCATGTTCCATTAAAAATCTATGCACAGATAATGGGGGGGAATATGTCAACAAGGAATTTCAATTTTTTTGCAAAGAACGTGGCATTCTTCATCAACATTATGTTCCCTACACCCCTCAACAAAATGGTGTAGCTTAATGGAAGAATAGAACACTTAAGGAGATGGCTAATTGCATGATTCATTCGAAGAACTTGGAACCTACTTTTTAGGTTGAAGCAATTAATTGTGCTAATTGCATTCAAAACACGATGCCTCATAAGGCAGTTCAAATAAGACTCCAATGGAAGCTTGGACACATGAGAAGCTTGATGCATCTTCTTTCAGGGTATTTGGTAGCCCTGATTGGGCATTAATTTCAAATGAAAAACACAAATCCATGGAAAAGAAAAGTTAGCAATTGATATTTGTTGGTTACTATGAGGACATGAAATCTTATCGACTCTTTGATCCTAACTCTAAGGAAGTTTTGTTCCAAAGAGATGTTCATTTTGATGAAAATATCAATCCAGGATCATCTTCTTCCCCTACTACCTCATCTTCAATTGTTGATTATGGTTCCAGTAATTGTGATTCTTTTATAGATTTGGCAGAAGAAGAAAATTGTAATGAAGTTCCTCAGCCAGGAGAAAATCTTCCATCAATACCAGCAGAACCCATACAGGAGCAGTATGTTTTGGATAATTGCTTGAGGAGGAGTCTTCATAAGAGAAAGAATCCTGATAGATTTGGCTATGATGCAACTGATTTTAGTTATATAGCTCAAATCAACTACAGTCTTAAGGAATCTCCCTTTTAATTCATCCCATTTGAGAGGGTCCACAACAATTTTCTGATGTTGTTGGAAAACCTGAGTGGGAAGCCACCACGACAGAAGAGTATTTTTCTTTGATGAAGAATCATACTTGGGATCTTATTCCTCTTCCAAAGGGACGCAAGTTAGTTTGTTGCAAGTGGGTTTATAGAAACAAATATGTAGGAGCTGGATTTGTATATAAACATAAGACATGTCTTGTGGCTAAGGGATTTTCATAGGTTGAAGGAATTGACTATTCTGATACTTTCGCTCTTGTTGCCAAGATGGATTCTATTCAATTGTGCTCTCTTGTAGCCTCCCAAGGCTATCCAGTTTACCATACGGATGTTAAGAGTACTTTTATGCATAGTGATCTACATGAGGAGATTTACATGGAGCAACCTCCTGGTTTTATGCAGGATCCAAGCCTCTTTGTATGGTCTCAAACAAGCTCCTAGAGCTGGGAATGATAAAATGGATAATTTTCTGCTTTCCTATCATTGTCATTCTGATCCAACAGTATACACTAAGAGACAAGGCTCTGATTTATTGATTACTCCCAAACAATGAACTTCCTCTGCACTGCAAACCCAAGCCCAACATACTGTGACACTACTTTCATTGTACAAAGTGCTACATGATGTTGGGTTGTGTTATATTCTTTCCACATGGTTAATAGGGGGTTTGAGGGGTACCCATAACCCCACTTTATGGGGTCCGGGGCAGCGCCCCGGAAAATTTTGGTTTTAGTTTGGGCAGACCCACCTATGGTTTTTTGCATGATTTTCGCACATGTTTTTTGGACGCGATGGTTTTCGGTCCATGGTTT
>APFE030575718.1:74063-90999 GCA_000404065.3 Pinus taeda | reverse complement strand
AGCCATAAGAGTATCAATCCTAGGGGATTCAGACCTAGTCATCCAACAGGTGAAAGGCAATTTTGTTACCAATGCTAAAAGACTCAGGTCTTATAGGTCTGCTGCCACTGAACTACTAGAGTCCTTCACTGAGTTCCAGATTACCAAAATTCCTAGGGCTGAGAACTTTCATGCTCATAGTCTAGCTATGTTTGCAAGTACCTGTAAGCTCCCTTTTGAGCCCCATCACTGTTTTACAGCTGAAGTAAAACACAGACCATCTGTCCCAAACAATATAAAGGACTGGCAGGTGTTCGACAATGACACACAAATCAACAATTTTCTGACTTTGAAAGAAGAGTTTTCAGGTCTAAACATAGACACTGAGACAGCAAGTCAATCACAAATACTTAAGACAGAAAATCAACCACCAATACATGGCAAACACTACAACCAAGCAATATCACCCAAAACAGCCAATCAAATGCTACATCCTACTATTTTCAACCAGCACAACATACAAGAAATCTAACAGGTTAAATGTGAGGAGATAGTTGAATATGAAACTGAGGTGATACAATTAAAAGACAATTTTCTCCCAATAGGCTTAGCTCCTTTGGAAGACATTTTTTATTCCAACGACGTTCCCAATAAACCAAAGTTGCAGCCCCTAAACACTACTATAGAGGAGCATAACATTGGGACAATTGAACAACCCAAAATCATAAAACTGTCTGCTGCCTTACCTCCTGACCAAAAGCCCAAATACATTGACCTTTTTAAGGAGTTTCAAGATGTGTTTGCATGGAGTTATGAGGATCTAAAATCCTATGACACCTCTGTGATACAACACACTATCCCACTAAAGCCAAATCAGAAGCCCTTTAAAAAAAAACTGAGGAGAATTAATCCTATGCTCCTCCCAGCAATGGAACAAGAGGCACAAAAAATGTTCAAAGCAGGCGTTATAGCACCAATCAGATTCTCTGATTGGATTTCAAATTTGGTCCCTACAAGGAAAAAAACTAAGGAAATTAGGCTCTGTGTTGATTTGAGAAACCTCAACCAAGTGTCATTAAAGGACAACTACCCCTTGCCTAAAATGGATCACATCCTGCAGAGAGTAGTAGGGGCCTCAAGGATTTCCTTACTTGATGTGTTCTCATGCTTCAACCAGATCTTAGTCCATCCTGATGATCATGACAAAACTGCATTTACAACCCCACGGGGGACCTTTAAATATGTTAAAATGCCTTTTGGTTTGAAAAATGCAGGGGCTACATTCCAAAGAGCAATGGATATTGCTTTTTCTAAAGAGATCCATGACTTCCTTGTCATTTATCTGGACGATCTCACACCTTTTTCAAAATCCGACCAAGACCACTTGAAACATTTGAGGCAGATATTCACAACTTGTAGGAAATATGGAATTTCCTTGAACCCTAAAAAATCCTTGTTTGGTCTAGAGGAAGGAAAACAACTGGGTCACATTATTTCCAAATATGGTATCAGAATTGACCTAGACAGAATCCAGGCCATCCAACAGATGCCCCATCTAAGGAATATAAAGGAATTACAAGCCTTTTTGGGGAAAATCAACCTTCTAAGAAGGTTTATCCCAAACCTGGCTGAGCTAAGCAGATTGCGTAATAACATGCTCAAAAAGGATTCCAAAGTTAAATGGACAGTAGAGGCTAATCAAGCTTTTGAAGGCATCAAGTTTGCCCTTACCCAAACCCCTGTCCTAACTAACCCTCAGTTTGATAGAGAGTTCATTATATTTTCCTTTGCTTCTGAGCACACTATTGATGCAGTTTTACTACAGAAATATGACCGAGGTAATGAGAAACCCATTGCCTTCTTTAGTAAAGCTCTTAGAGATGCACCCCTCAAGTACCAGATCATGGAAAAACAAGCATATGCTTTGGTTAAATCTATTAAGGACTTTAGGATTTACATCCTGTACTCCCATATAATAGCCTATGTGTCAAGCCCAATTGTCAAAGATATACTCACTCAAGAAAACTTGGAGGGTAGAAGAGGAAAATGGATTGCGAACATTCTGGAGTTTGAAATTGAAATAAAACCTACAAAACTTATAAAAGGGCAGGGCTTGGCCAAATTAATGTCTGAAACAAATTTCCAAGCCCTAGACATCAACCAACTGGACAGTGAACTAGAGCTGGCGACTCCAAAGATCAATATAGCCTTTGAACAATCCCCCTGGTATTCTGATATTTGTTATGTGTTACAAAACCTATGTGCTCCCCCAGGGCTGTCCAGAACTAAGTGTAGGCTCTTAAAAATGAAAGCTCTGAAATTCTGTGTCATGGAAGAAAATCTGTTTTGGAAAAACCATGAGGGCATCTTATTAAATTGTTTGATTGAAAATGAAGCTAATAAGATTATGGAAGAATTTCATGCAGGTGATTGTGGTGGGCATCTCTATTGGAAGTCCACTGTGGATAAAATACTTAGAGCTGGATACTATTGGCCCACTATTTTCTTTGATGTCAAGAAATTCACCACTGCATGTCACAAATGTCAAATATTTGAAGGAAAGAGACAATTGCTGCCACTGCCTCTAAGGCCTATTGCAACAGAGAGACCATTTCAGCAATGGGGCCTGGATTTCATTGGAGAAATCAATCCCTCATCTTCAGGCCAACATAGATGGATTCTGACAGCGGCAGACTACTTCACAAAGTGGATTGAAGCAATTCCATGCAGACAAGCAAATGATTCCACTATCATCCAGTTTCTTGAGACCAATATCCTTGCTAGATTTGGATGCCCTGGTAAAATAATAACAGACAATGCTGCTGCTTTTAGATCTAAAAAGATGGTCAGCTTCTGTCACAAATTCCACATTACTTTGGGCCATTCCATTGCATATTATCCCCAAGGAAATGGCCTGGCAGAATCATCAAACAAAAGCTTGGTAAACATGATAAAGAAGGTGTTGGAAGAGAACAAGAGAAATTGGCATAAGAAACTTGTCAATGCCTTATGGGCAGATAGATTAACAACCAAAAGATCAGTTGGGGTCAGCCCATATGAGTTGGTCTATGGATTAGAAGCCAAATTTCCCTCATCACTAGGGATCCCTGTTATGAAGCTACTCCAAGAAAGTCAAGCTGAGCACAATGATATGCAAAGAAGGGTGAATCAGATTATATGCTTGCAGCAAACCAGGGACCAAGTTTATAACAGAGTCCAAATCTTACAAGAAAAGCTCAAGAAAGCTTTTGATAGAAGGACCAAGGTTGAGGATTTTAACATGGGTGATAAAGTTCTCAAGTGGGATTCAAGGAGAGAAAACAAATGAAAGCATGGAAAGTTTGATTCCCTTTGGAGAGGACCATTTCTCATCCAAGCAGTACAAGGAAATAACACCTACTTTCTTGAAAAGCTTGATAAAACTGACTTGGATGAAGGTCCTGTCAATGGTAGGATGCTGAAGCACTACTTTGACTACCTTCCATAAATGCAGTGTGCCTGCTCTTGTACATAATTTGCTGTATATATTGTTATCTCTAAATATGCGAATAAATTCATTTCAAGAAACTTGCAGAAGCAAGAAAAGACTGGACTGCAGCAGGTATTATAAATAGGTCAGTCTGCATTTTGAGGGATCAAGGGTGAAAAAGCTCCAAGTTTTGAAAATAGTAGCTAAAGGGCCAAGGCATACTGACCTGCTGTTCTTGGTCTTTCAAGAAGAAAAACCATCCCCATGTGGAGCCACTGTTGAATACCTATACCGATAGGTTTCATATTTCATGATTGGCAAATTCAAGTGCCAAATATGCTCTACTTTGCTGCTACAAAGATCCCATATTTTCAAGGAAAGACAAGGTGTGTACATGCCTTCATGCCTATTAAAGTTTTGAGGGATGATCCAACAGTCTAATCTGGATCATGCCATGTTTCAATTTTTGTTGTAGAATAGAGAAAGAAATCTGTCCAAACTGTTTAATCTTGGCAGATCAGTAGTTAGGCAGAGAAACTAAGGTTCCCAACTGCTTAATCTGGGGCCTTGGAAGAAATATGGGTAGTGCTAGATAGAAAAATCAAAGGAAAAGCCAATGGAAAAGAAAAGGCACATAAAGGGTCTGCAAGTCCAAGTGCACCCTCCAAGAAGAAACAAAAAATGCTAGGCAAAATAGTTGGGTAGGTAGATGGGGTTGCAGAAGTGGTGTTCCTTCCAAGATCAACTTTGCTAACCAAATGCAGGCAAAACAACTTAGTGGAGCATGTCTATTTTCCCTTTTTCTCTTTGTTTACCACTCATTACTAACATCCCTTCACAAAGTTGTGTACATAAGAGAGACTCAAGGTTTTATGGTGGTTCATATGGCCTTTAAAAACCACATTTCTTGTGCAAAAATCTTTTCATTTTTGATCTACTCTTTAAACTAAGTTGTCTCCAAGAAAACCTAATGATACCACTCTTCATTCACCTTCTCCCTCCATATTAACCTCTAACTTTATTATCTAGCTCCCTATGCTTCGCCTTCCCTACTATTATAACACCAAGGTGTATAAACCCTAAAACAAGTATAAATATCCCCTCCTTGGCATTATAGCCATAAGTTTCACTACTAGGGCATTGGATTAACATCTGGTTAAGCTCAAGAACCCATGCCTAACCCCTTTTCTCTATCAGAACTCGTCTACCTTGTCAGCTCTCCATTTTTGCCTAAAAACCCTTGAAGAAACCCTTTTATGCACCCTTATACTGCTAAAAGGCAAAAATTTGACGAAATCCACCTTCCCCGCCCTATCCTAAGGTCGAGAGCCAGTATACGCCTTTTGCATAAAAATTCATTAAAACCCGCCTATCCTAAGTTTTGCCATTCATATGCCTTATGCGAAAAATTTCACGAGAAACCTTTGTTTTTCGCCTCTTCCTAATGTCGTCGGGTATATATGATTTTATCAAAGAAAAACATTGAAAACCATTGCAAATCGTTGATAACCCAAAGGGTCCCGCCGGGCGCAATTACCAACACATATTATTATTATTTTAACCCGCCCGTTGACTTTATCCGCCCTGCAGCTTCCTGGCCCGATATCCGTCCAATCAAGTCTTTTTAAATCCAACGATCGTCGGGGATTTCGGCGGGGCCCGACGTCCGACAAATAACCACTGTTGACCGTATCCCCCGTGCATATCACCTGCCCGATAGCCGTCAGATCTCGCGCCTTAAATCTAACGACTGTCATGGATTTTGGAGGGGCCCCAACGTCCGACAGATATCGTCCGATATCTGTCAGACGGTGATGTCATGCGGGATCCACGCGTCACTCCCAAACTCCGTCGGAGCCCCCTCTGACAGATTCCTTGCCGTATAGGAGGGGGCCCGATATGGAGACACCTGTCCGCCTGCATCACCATCCTATCGTCGCCCATGTCAGCGCCACGACCATGCATCCTCTCCTCCATTCGTCGACCTGACCGCCACCTCACCGCCCCCGTGGACCGGTCTTAGGCCGCCACGTCACCTGATGACGTCCTGCTGACGTCATCCGACCCGGACCCACTTGCTGACGTCATGTTGACGTCATCTAAAAAACGCGCCAATAAGCCAAAAAAGCCATATGTTGCCAAAATTACGTGTTTTTTCTCACTTTTTACAAAAACACCTCTGCACTCTCTGCATGCGCCTTACGACGAACAATTCGCCAACCGATTCCCGAGCAACCACAGAGCTTCAGAGCGTGCACCCAACTGCTGTTCCGACCAGAGCAATCTGTTAAATGGGTATTTGTCCGTGAAACCTCCCTGCAACCTTGTTTATTCTCTATAAATGCTAAAAAAACACCTGAACACAGCGGAAGCCTGAGAAATTACCACATAACCAAGCATACCCAGTCCCTCATTGAAGAATTAACGGTCAAAATTCACTAGCAGAGCCATTTCGCATTGAATTCTTGGTAAAACCCTCTTCTGTTCGCGCAGTCGTGAACCAGCGTCCATAACCTGTTGCTAATTATCAAAGAAAGGCCTGCTAAACACGGTAAATAGCCTTCTCAGAGAGCCAAACAGCATCTCAATTGCTATAGACCTTCCAACATTCTGCAAAATCCTCCTTTCTCAGACAGCGTCTCCTTATTTGTCAAAGAAGCATTCAGCAAACATGCAGTCCTCAGAAGTCCCAGCAGCCCTGAATGTCGCTCCTCTAAATGCCCCCCAGAGAGAGCTAGAATGGCAGGATTTGGCAGACCTAGACTACCAAATCTTAGAGGACAGCCCATCTAAGTGAAAATTCCACATACATCTGTTAAATGAGCTCAGAGCTAAACACAAATATGGAACAGATATTCTAGGTATTTGGGAGTCCTCTCTCCCAATCTTCAAGCTCCCTCAGGTCAACCAGTTCCCTGAGCTAATTCATTTATGTGCTGTCTACTATGACCCCATGAGGAGGGCAGTGCTTGACCCTACAGGTGCAGTAGTTCTTTGCATGACCCCTGAGGCCATCAGGGAAATGCTCCAGTTCAAAACTCAGAAGAAGTTGGTCCCCTTGTCCCTGCTGGACTTGATCAACCAAGGAGCCAAAATATTGACAGAAGGCACAGCTTAAAGTGAGAAATCAACTGGGCCACTTCATCTTAAACAAAAGAGAAGGCTGGAAAGAGGCTGACAGAAGATTAGAAGGCCTTGGCTTAAAACAAAGCTTTCTGTGGAAGCCTTATGACCCTAACAACTCCATATCCCTGAGAAGGCAGAAATACAAGCTCTCCAGCTATGAGCATGTGAGCTTGCTCCATATTCAAAGACATGCAAACCAACCAAAATGGAGAAGAAACACACTCAAAGAGCCAATCACTCAAGAAGAATTAGTTGAAAGAGCTAGGAGGCATTTATTAAAAATGGCTGACTTGGAATCTCCTTCTCAGGAACATACTCTGCCAAAGCCTCAAACAGGAGCAGCTGCTTCATCTTCTGCAACACAGCAAGAGGCAGTGCAAACCACAGACCAAGGGTAGAGCAAGGGCAAGGAAAAGGTCATGGAAGAAACACAGGGCCAACAGGGTCAACAACAGCAGCCCCAGCAGGAACAACAGGGTCAGGAAAAGCAAACAGGAGAGGCCTAGATGGCTACCCAAGAACAAACAGCACGAGTGGCACCTCCAAGGCAAGATTCTAGGGTTGATTCCTCTATCCTCCAAACCCCTCAAAGGGAGGACGTTAGCAAAAAAAGAGAAAGGGAGACTCCCCTCACTGAATCACCAGAGAAGAGACAAAGATTGAATCCCTTCTCAGAAGAGGAAATGCCAAGCATGGAAGCTTCAGCCAACTCCTTACAACAGGAGCAAGACAGGGCAGCGTTAGGAGAAGTGAGCTCGTCAGCACAGAGGAGGGGAGGAGAAACCAGCATCAAACAACAGTTCAAAGATGCAAAGAGAAGGAGTGAACCGCTGAAGATTCAACTCTACAATCACCTGCTGAACATGGCTCCCTCAAACCAACAAGGCTCATGTCTGCATTTGATGTGTAGGAGGGAAAGATGACAATGAGCCACTTCACTCCAACAGTGCAGCAACCACAAACAACTGTTGACTATATCAGGACCAATTTGGAGGTCCTGTCAAAAGACATCCACCCAATGGATCAGATTGAGCTCCACAAACAGACGGGTGAGATGGTCTATGCCACCTTAGCTGATAAGACCTTGGTCAACTACAGGCTGCAAAATAGCTTGAGCAATACTGCTGCACAGCTTGAGTTGGAAAAGGCCTCCTCTCAAGCTAAGGATAATAGAATCAAAGCCTTGGAGGAAATCATAGTAGAGTTCGGGCATGATCCCAAGGACGTTAAAGCAGTACAAGAAGTCCTCAGGCTGAGGGATGTTGACATGGCAGCATTAAAGAAGAAATTGAAAATCCCACCAACTCTCCACCCACAAACGGATGAGGTTGCCTAGCAGAGGCAAGAAAAGGATGCAGCTTCCTTACTAATGACATTATACAAGGAGCTCATCCAAACTCAAGAAAAGCTGCAGGAATCAGAGGCCAATTTAGATGCAGCATTGCAGCAGAGGGAGGCAGGGCAAACCTCACAGCCACCTCCAGAAAAAATAAACCTTGAGGAAATCCCTCAAGACACTACCCCTCCCAGCCAACAAGTACAGCAAGCCACAGACACCTCAGCACCAACAACAGAGCAGGCTGAAAGCCTGGATATGCAGAAGCTGAGGAAAGAAATACAAGTACTGGAATCCCATATGTCTGAGCTGAGCCAAGCCCAGGACAATCTGGCTAAAATAAATGAAAAATATGATAAATCAAAACAAAATGTGGCAGAAAGAGAGAGGGAGGTCAAAGCACTAAAGAAGAGGATTGTTGAACTTGAAAAAGAGCTTACCTTGGATAAAGTCACAGCAGAGCTTAAGAGGGTCATCTGGGGCTACATTGGCCAGTCCATAACAGACCAATGGGAGTATATAGAGGCTATATATGAGCAAATAGCCCTCATTACAAGAGCACACAGAGAAATACAGAGAGCAAGAGCATCTCTAGGCAGCATGCCTGAGATTGCCACTAAGATGATAGACGTGCTGAACTACAGGACAAGCTCCCAGCTGGTAAGAATGGGGATTGAAAACAGAACAGAGACCATCTCCCTAATCAGAAGAGTCCTGACACTGAGAAACCTGATTCAGACCCTGGAGAGGAGGACCCAGGACATGCAAGCTGATATCAATAAATTTCAGAACAGGTTTATGGCTTTGCAGAACAGGGGGCTCCCTAGCCCATTGGATCCATCAGGAAGATTACTCTCCCATGAGAAATATATTAAGAGAGTAAGCAATTTTGCAGCAACACAGATTTCTGAGGCACCTAGTACATCGGCAGAAGCAGGCCCAGTAACAGGGCAGATTCTTTTTGATAGAGTAGATAATTTATTTTTTATTAGGAATGAAATTGCACATTTATTTGATGAACCCCCTCACTTTTATAAGTATACAGAGGCTGATGAGACCATGGGGTCAATTTTGAAACATCAGTTGCCTCCATCAGATACATGGGAAGAGCTGATACGATTACTGTTAAATCAAAGTTAGTAATTGTAAATTTTGCTTTTGGAAATATTCAGAACTTCATACACAGCATGGACAAAGACACATCAACATGTATGTGGACAAAGTCTAAGCCAACTCATCACAGGTACTCAGCCACAACAGCAGCATCAGCAGTCACAGGTGACAGGGCCGAGAAGAGACAGAAAGTTACAACTGCACAGACATGCCATTCAGCAGTTATGACAAAGCGCCAAACCGACTCCAACCGACTCCGTAAGGCCCAAAGGTCAAGATTATTCTGGCAGGAGTAAAGAGCACTTATCTTGTATTAAAAGATTGTAATAACTTCTCATCTACCACTCCTGTACGAGTTAAAGTATATATTTATTTCTGAGATGACTCAATGCCTGAGATATTTTGTAAAAGACTTCTATATATTCCCCCTCGCATTTGTAAGCAGGGGTTGGACTCCGGATGTAAGAAATCTCTTGATATCTATTCTGTAGCTCTTCTATTATAAATCTTCAGACTGCTAATACAAAGGATGATGGGATTTCTAAAGCGTTGTGTCTCTTGATGTCTTGCTGGTGTATGACTGAATATTGCAGGATTTCTGCGTGTTTCATGGCTCAATAAGTTTCCTTGTTTCTCTCTGTTATATGTTTGCTATCTTTTTCATTCATGTTTTCTATATATCAAAAATCTAAATAGCAAGGAAAAAGAATAGTCTCAGGATTTAATCACTAATTACCCTGAGCTCAATCTAAGCTATTTCAAATGTTTTCTTCGGTCATGGTAATGAAAGAGTAATTCTTAAATGCTACCTTTCACACTATATCATCACAGTAATCTATTATTTCAGGAATTCAGGGGTTGCTCCTAAGTAATAGGTCCCATTCTCACAACCCAGCTCAGTGAAGAATTCTTAATTGCTTTTCACTATTTGGTTCACACTTCAACCTCACAATTTACAGTTTGTTTCATGAAACACATACAGGCCCTGTAATTCCAGTTTCACTCAAGCCAAGATCTCAAGGAAACAACCGATACAGACCCCATTGCCCAATGGATTAACTACTCTGCAGAGAACATATCAAAACTATCAGAAAACATCCCCCCAACCAAACACAAAAAACAAACAAACCTGCACTTCATAACTAGCCTAAAAGCTTCATTAAAACAGTGACAAACCTTACAGAGAGAGCCCTCTCTGATTACAGCTGGGCTAGAGGCTGTAGTCCAAAGATTGGTTAGTGGTTACCCCGGCCGTATTCCCTTGGGATTCATAGGGAACAACCTGGGTGTTAACAGTGGGCATGCTTCCTAACTTGAGGGGCCATGATTCCACTACTTATGTATCTTCTGTTTGGTTCTTGTGGCTAGTTGAACAAACCACAACTTTGAATGGGAATTTCTTTGCAAGTTGCACATCTCTACAACCCTTATGATAATATAACTAAAATTAGAACCTATATCAATTAAAATTGAAACAAGATGGTTCGTAACCATACCTTCCATATCAGTCACCAAGGCTTGATGATCCTCTTTATTTTTTTCCAATACTACATAAATCTAAGGTACACTCTGAACTACATCATTCACCATCACTTCCTCATGGAAATAATATTTGTTTTTGTTGCTTTTATATTGGACAAGACAATCCATCTACTTGTATTCCTCTCCACATCTCCAACATTGCAATGACCTTCTCTTGGGATCCTTGGTCTTTTCTCTTGGTGATTTACTAGGCCAATCTCTATTAACAATAGTGAAATTCCAATGGAATTCACCCTTGTTAGGAGATAGGAACTTAACCTTTTTTCTCTACTTCCCTGTTTCACAATAATTTGATTATTTTCCTTTGAAATTTATTTTGGTACTTCTTCTTTAAGTCTAATAGGAATTCAACCCTATGTTTAGACCAATCATAGAAATACTTATACCTTAAAATGGTATCCTCAAACACCCTTTGATCATCAAACTCAATCCTATATTAATAGGATTGTAGTAACCAACTGAGGTATCTATGGATATTCACCTTCTCATACTTGATATATAGTATATACCTCCATAGTTCCAAAAATTTGTTCATATAAGAATCCAAGATAGGTCACCTTAGATTATGTTCATGGTACTCCTTTATTTTGTCGTCATAGTGCCTCTTAGACCAATACTTTTCACAAAAATACTTTTCAAATTTTCTCCACGGTAGTTAATTTTATCTAATTCCCTTTGAAATTTCTCAAATCTTCCTACCATATGTCATTTTTTCCCTTCAAGATGAAAATGGATACTCTAGCCTTCATGTCCCCACAGTAGTCCTACACATTGAATTATTTATTCATTACCAATATCCAGGATTGTTCCTCTTTGGCCTTCTTTATTTCTCCATCAAAGGTAAGGGGCTTTTCCTTTTTTAACTCTTCTAACATTTAGTTCTTCTCACTTCTCCTTTGCTAATGGTGATTTCTGGTTGCAACACTAGATAGATTTTCATGCTTTTTTTACTCTTTTTCTCGAGCGCTGACTGGGATTTTTCCTTATTGTGTCTTCACTTACTTTCCTATGTCTTTTACTTGACTTTCTCCCTTCTTCACTATTGGCTTTTAATCCCTACTTTTATATCTCTAATGGAATTTTATTGGACTTGTTCCTACTTAGATAGTTGGAACCATGCTCATGTTTCCTTTTCCTTTAAAAATATAATAAGATATGCAAAATATTGCATTCACCAATGTTTTCCTTTCTTATGATTTGATTATATTTTCATTCTTTGCCTTACAACTTCTCAATTCATCTCTCAATCCTTTGAAGGTATTCATCCAATCAGGGAATTTTCTTCTAACCTATTTCTAATTGGGTCCTCTCCCTAATTATGATGAGATATTTTCATGTTGTACTACACCATTTTTCTACTCATTCCTCTATTTCTTACTAGAATATGTCTCTTCTTATGTGTTTTCATACACACTCATTTGTTAGTTAAATCTGGCATGAGTATAATAATTTATCACATTGTTTTGTCAGAGCTGAGCATGCATATATGAGGTTGTTCATAAATAAAAACCCATGTCAATTGTACATGTTATATCAAAAAGACATATCTACATTATATAAAGTTTAATAACCATATCAACTCTAAATTTAAATCCAACAATTAAAATGATTAAACTATCATATTGAACTTTTTCATTTGTGTGTAGGCCTCTTTCGGTCTAGTTTTGAACCTTTTCTCTCATACCACATTTTAACTAGCTCCCTTCCCCCCTTAAAGGCTTCAGGGACAAAGGAAGGTGTTACCTATTTGAATTGATCCTCAAGGTCTGTTATGGAGTTGGGGTTAGCAATTTTTTTTTGCAAGTATCTACAATTTAATTTGGATACCACCATGACAACCAATTCATCAAGAACTTTCTAATCATATAAAGTCTTCCTCAATACGAGTTCCCAATTAAAATTTATGTTCGGTAAAAGTTTTATCTTATTAAAAAAGTCCATGTCGTAAAAAGGATTCCATGTAACACCCACAAGTCCAAGGTGGATCCCATTTACCCATATCATCTTGGTGCCTCAGCATTAGGGGTTTCCTCCACTATATCCTCTACTCTCGCATTAAGGCCTAATGTCCAATATCTGAGATTGAAAGGGATATTGGAATTGAGATTCCTTGCCTCTTTTAACTATAATATTTTGGGGCTAATCACCAAGGACCAATATTAGCCCATCAACATTGGATGCCTTCATAGGTTGACTCTTATGAATCTCCCCAAAATCTAATGACTGGATAACATGGTTCCATAAACAAATTTACACCATGGTCCCATTATCCTCTACTTCATGCATGCTCGCTATGTTTCTACATCAACTGAATACCACTGGTAATGATACAACTCAATGGTGGTTTTCAATGTGGGGATGGAACACCCCAACAATGAATCTCATAAATTGATCAAAGGTAGGTGGTTTAGCATTTATCTCAACTATGCCCCCCTACTCATTAAATATGGACCATGATCAGGGTCCCCTTAGTCAATCTCGGCCTTTAATCTTGATTAGGGAAGGATTTTTCCTAGCTACATTGCATGAGGTTTAGAAATCACTCCTTAGAAGAAAATTAATTAGCACTCTCCATGTCTATGGAACAATCAAATTAATTGTTCCCCTTCTAAAAATAAGTCTAACTTGCTTTGAAGGTGTGGTGAAACCACAAGGATAGTGCCACATGCCATGTCATTGCCGTGTCATCACCACGTAACTAACACATCACCTACCTCCTCACCACCTTGTCACTTACCATGTTATTTCCACATCACCTCCCATGTCATCCCAAACCCACTCTCTCTCCTCCAGTCATTTTGTTTTTGGCCATTAGCATCAACCTTTTGCAAACAACACTTTCTTACTCATTCAAAGGCTCATTGGAGAGGTTCCACATTTCCAGGTTCAACAAACAAATCAACCACTTCCTCATCAACCAAATTAATATATGTATACAATGCTTCCATATGGTAGTCCCATATATGGGCTCAACATGAGAGAGAGATCTCTGTGTCACTAGACATGACTATTTATATCTATTGGTTTACCACATGAATTTAGGTATTTACAGTTTTAAACACTAGAGATGCAAGTTGTCAGGAGGTATGATAGATGGAGCTAGCATGAGACGTAAATATTTGCATCACTAGATATAGATATTATCCTTTGCTAGTTCACAACTCGTATGTAGGAATTTCATGTTTTAACCACTGGCCATGGTGGTGGCTATGTAGTCTGGTAGACAGACTTGGTATGAGATAGAAAGATCTATGTCACTAGATGTATATGTATCATCTCCTAGTTCACCATCCGTATGACAAAATTTAAGGGTTAAAACACTGAAGATGACGGTGGTCAGTCTCCCCTTTATCATATCACTCTGTTAATTTAGTATAAGGGAGATAATTCCAAATTTATGTGGTTTCCAGTGCATGGGCCTGAGGCCCTAAAACCTCAAATATCTTATTTCTATCCAATAAAGGGTGAAAGGCTCCATATAAATTATAATGCACTAGTGTTGATAGAAAGAAATATTTCCAATATCAAAATCTACATTACATGAGGCATATCTTAAATGAGGAATATACATTGCATGAGGAAGTTGACTTATTGATGGCCAGTTAGGCATTCTCAAAGGCATGTGTTTATTAATTCAATAAAGTGCAAGAATAATAATCTAATAAGAATACATGAGGAATGGCACATCCTCTAGGAAAGAATATATGCCAGATAAACTAATAATCTATCGCATTCCACAACCATAAAAATCAAAATGAATGAGCATAAACACACCATTTATCACACCATTAATGAATAAGTAATGGGAAAAACATCCCATTTATTCACAAAATTGATAACATACCAGAACATCATGTAAATCATGAGCATGATGATTATATTTACCATTCAGGTATTCATTATCATTTAGGAAAATATAAGAGATTGTATGAGAAATTTCAAATGCATGAACAACACTTTCCATAACTAAAAAATGTAACTGCAAAAGACTTATTTCAGTATGCTAAGATGACTAGCAACAAAAGGAGGGACTTCAACTCTCCACCCAACCATTGGTTAGTTTCACTACAACATCCATACAAATGACCACTCCCAAGCTTGATCTAAGTATGTGGGGATGATTTCTAAGGGAATTTACACGAAAATCTTACTAGTCACTCAAGAGATGGAGTCCACCCTCTAGGTGGTTTCTTGTTAAAATTGGAAACTAGGGCCAAACTCCATGTGAGTCATATTATTCATGGTTGATAATATTTTTATTAGACTCCTCTCATTGAGAGGTGTAGGATTGATCTAAATATCATCTGATTCCATAAGTATTTATGGAGATATGAATTTATTTTGATTATGGAATAATTATCAAGCCTACCAACAACTCATGTAGGCTCAGAAGCCCAACAGGTGCATCTATTCAATTATCATCAAATGTGTATAAATACAGGAGGACTTTTCCTCATTTGGACTCACTCAACTCATCACATCTCTCTCTCTCTCTCGAGCATAGTAAAGAGTCTCTTCTCTCTTGCGCAGTAGGTGACTCTCTCTCACACAGGTGAAAGGAAGGATACAGAATTTAGTGCTGCAACTGTAGAACCAAAGTTTGACCAATGTTGACCAGAAGACTCCCTCCTCAGAACTGTGCTATAGGTCCATATGGACCTCATCTAAAGGCTACATTTTTTGGTGTTGGAATCAAGCCGATCCAACATTCGATTTGCGAGATATCGACTGCCCTAGTTTTGATGATGAAGCCGCTAATTTTGATGCTGCTGATCTAGGGTTTTCTACTACTAATATAAATCAGATTTTTGTACTATTTCTCTCTGTTGAATTATTGAAGATAAAAGAAGAATTGATCAAAGGGTTTCCCCATATTGGGGTTTGCCCCTGGCTAGCCACCACCTCTTGTGTCTCTTGTCTTGGCTTGTTCTCTGTTGATCATTTAATTTTCTATCTACACTTTACTTATGCACCTATGATTGCTAATATATGAATAATAATAAGAAAGAGAAGTAAATTTCTCTAAGCATAGAACATACCATAAATTTACATGGTATTAGAGCTAAGGTGAAGACAAAGCCCGAACAAGAGCAAGAGCAATCACCAAAGAGAAGATTGGCAAGGCTATGCTAAAGAGCTATTGGGTCCTCAACACTATTCCCTGTTGAAGACAAGTTCTGTGAGAAGTCTGACTATCACGGATAGAAGATGTCTATCTATCTAACCTTAGAAGATCAAGGAGTGTTAGACCATGTGAGAGGCAATATTGTTGAGCCTCCATCAAGTGCACCCGCTGCTATAAGGCACGAATGGAAAATGGCGAAGTCAAAACAAAGAAGATCATCCGGGACTCTATCGACAAGCGCTTGGTGGCATACATCTCTGATATGAACACCTCCAAGGAAATCTACGATAGACTAGTGAGTTTATTTAAAGTTAATGATGCAAATCAAGTTCTGTTTCTTAGAAATAAGCTAAAGGAAATTAAGTAGGGCAAAGATGAGAGTATGCAAGCATACTTCTTAAGGATCACCGAGATCAAGAATGATCTCCTATCTATTGGGGAGACTATTACTGATAGGGAAATGGCACTCACAACTCTTGGAGGATTAACATATGAATGGTACGTGTTCAGGTCTACTCTTCTGAACAATAATGTAATTCCTAGTTTCAAGGAATTAATGGCTAGATGCATTCAAGAAGAAACAAGGGTTGAAGAGCAAGAAATGCCCATTCCTAAAGGTCCTCCTGATGCCTTTTCTTCTCATGCTAAGAAAAGAAATAATTCTGGGACTAAATAAAAAAGAAAGGCTAGACCTAAGGGTGGAAGAAAAGGATGATGTTACATTTGTGATAAACCAGGTCACTATGCAAAGGAGTGCCCTGATAGAAAGACCTCACACTGAGACGATGATCAAAATTGATCTCGTGGCAATCAAAGGAATGGGAAATCTAATAGCAAAGGTAAAAGGAATTCTGGTAATAAAGGAAGAGGACAACCATTCAAGAAGGCTAAAAATTCTAGGTATGAATCCAACATTGTTGAAAATAAGTAAGATGAATATTATTTACCAGCTGCTCTATCTACCTCTGCTCCTTCGGACTCAATGGGAATTTGGCTCATTGATTGTGGTGCATTAAGGCACTTCACTGGTTACAAAGAAGTTCTCCATAATCTAATAGAGAAGGAAACTAACTTGGAAATTTTCCTTGGAGATAATATGAAATATCCCATGAAAGGTGTAGGCAATGTCTCTCTTAAATTGAATCAAGTAAATATGATCCACTTACAGGATGTATTATATGTACCTGACCTCAAGAAGAACCTAGTGTCCATCTCAGCAATGGAAGACAAAGGCTACAAGGTGACC
>APFE030575718.1:58667-74043 GCA_000404065.3 Pinus taeda | reverse complement strand
TCTTAAGGACTAATAATGGGACTGAATATGAGTCTAACGAGTTTTATGACTTTTGTAAAGAGGCCAGCATCAAGAGGGAGACTACTACACCATATACTCTTGAACAGAATGGCGTGGCGGAAAGGAAGAACCATACGATTATGGAAGTTGTTCGTGCCATGCTCCATGATCAAAGACTTCCGAATTTTCTATGGGCTGAAGCTGCAAACACCACTGTATATGTACAAAACCAATGCCCTCATCAAGCATTGGGTTCCAAGACTCCTAAAGAAATGTTCACTAGTAAGAAACCTAACGTATATCATTTTAGAAGTTTTGAAAGCCATGTATATTTTCAAGTGCCGAAAGAGAAAAGGAATAAATTGGGTGCATCTAGAAAGAAAGGAACCTTCATGGGCTATGGTGAAAATACTAAGGGCTATAGAATCTATGTTGCCAATCAAAGGGAAGTCGTGATTAGTCATGATGTCACCTTTGATGAAGATATGGCCCTCAACAAGGTGGACAACCTTCCGACTTTGAAGAACTCTCAAGAATCTGACACTAAGGAACCAAAAGAGAAGGATGATGAAATAACACCTGATGTGGAAGAACCCATGGATCCTATTGATCCCCCTGAACCCTCCTCTTCCAGGAAGATGCCCTCTTGGCTTAGCGGGCTACTCAATGAAGCTGAAAGACACACTGCACCCTGAGGAACCTTCCACGAAAGTAAGAAACCCAACAGGTATCAGGGATACCTGATCATCATGAGCACGATCATACAAAATGAGCCTTCATAATTCTCAGATGGCATCAAGCATAAAGTATGGAAGGATGCTATGAATGAAGAATATGAGTCTACTATGAAGAATGATGTCTGGGAAGTAGTTCCCAGACCCTAGGAAAAGATAGTTGTCACTTCTAAATGGCTTTACAAGATAAAGCATGCAACAGATGGAAGTATGGAAAAATATAAGGCTTATTTTGTCCCTCGTGGCTTCTCTCAGAAGGAAGGTATAGACTATGACGATATATTTGCACCTGTTGCCAGATATACCACCATCTGCTCAATAATAGCCCTTACGGCTTCACAAGGATGGAATCTACATCAGATGGATGTCAAGACGACATTCTTACATGGTTTGATCAAAAAAGAGGTCTACGTGGAGTAGCTCGAAGGATTTAAGATTCATGATAAAAAATCTCATGTATGCAGGTTGAACAAAGCTCTATATGGGCTGAAGCAAGCACCCCGAGCATGGTATGAGAGGATTGACATCTACTTGATGAAGCTGGGATTCACTAGGAGTGAAGCTGACCCTAACCTCTACTTCAAGGTTGAAGATGACAAACCTCCCATATTGTTGTTGTACGTCGATGACCTCTTCCTAACAGGTGCAGACCCTCTCATTCACAAATGTAAGAGGGAGTTGGTTTCTGAATTTGAAATGAAGGACCTAGTATTGATGCACTATTTCCTATTACCTAAAGTCTGGCAGAAGCCAAGGGAAATTATAGGACTTGATGTCTGGTAGAGGCTAAGGGAAATTATAGGACTTGAAGTCTGGCAGAAACCAAGGGAAATTTTCCTATCTCAAGGAAAATATGCGGTGAAGATATTGGAAAGATTTGGTATGTTAGACTGCAAGCCTATAACTACCCAATGGAGCTTGAATTTAAGAAGCTAAGTGGTAGCACTGCTGGACCTATTTTACGAAATGCCACGGAGTATCGTCAACTCATCAGAGCATTAATGTTCTTAGTGAACTCCCGTCAAGATATATGCTTTGCAGTCAACATGTTGAGTCAACATATGGTTGAACCTCACCACATACATTGGATTGGTGCTAGAATCTATTGATATATCTTCGTGGCACAATCACTTATGGGTTAAGAAACACTATCAAAGATGTGAGACTACTTGGATACACTGATGCTGATTAGGCAGGCAGTGTGGTGGATCATAAGAGCACTTCTAGATGTTGTTTCTCCTTGGAATCTATGTCAATATCCTGGATGAGAAAGAAGCAGAAGTCGTTGGCATTGAGAACCATCGAGGCAAAGTATATTGCTGCTAGCATGGCATCTCGTGAGGCAGTCTAGTTGTGGAAGCTCTTCAGTGATCTGTTTGGATTTACAATGGATACCACCGTGATCCTATGTGACAACTAAAGTGGGATTCGTTTGTTAGAGAATCTTGTATTTCATGATCACTCCAAGCATATCGATATCAAGTACCACTTTATTCGAGATATGGTGCAGCGAGGAGCTATCAGGCTCCAACATATCGGTACAAATGAACAAGTCGCCGACATTCTGACAAAGCCCCTAGGAAAGGTCAAATTCTTGACTTTCCCAGAACACCTTGGTGTCATTCAGAAACCCTCTAATGAGGTTCATATATGATGTATTTCACTCTGGGAACTCTGCGAGGGCATGGGGTACTTCTTGGAGTGACATATGATGATGGGGTAAAAGAATCAAAAATTTCCCTATATCACTCCATGGCAACTACATAGCAGGATTATTAGTTCTCCTGTGAGGTTTGGATGATGTGTTCTCCATGACAAAATGTAGCAAGATGATTAGTTCTCCTGTGAGGTCTGGATGATGTGTTCTCCATGACAATTGTAGCAGGATTATTAGTTCTCCTGTGAGGACGGGATTGATTAAGTTCTCCTGTCAAGGCATCCTACCCATGTAGTCAAGGACTCATGGGAAGTACCTCTCATCTGATCAATGAGCAAGGAAATGAAGTTAGGGACCATAGTAGTACCGATGGAGGCATCGTTGTATCTACCATACTCCCTACGCTAGGATGACCTTCATTGATCTGGGATCAATGATACTGGTCTGGGACCAGTGGTAGGAGTGGTACCTACTATGACGCTGACTTTAGGTGGGTTGAGACTGGTCTAGGACCTGTGGTACACACTTTAAGACTGACTTCGAGTCAGTGGAGGATAATACTAGTCTGGGACCAGTGGTAGAAGTTGTACTCATTATGATGCTGACTTTGTGTTGGTTGAGACTAGTTTGGGACTAGTGGTACGTACTCTGAGACTGACTTTGAGTTAGTATGATGCATCCTTGGTCATTTCTTCTTCTTCATAATTCAGACAAAATCAGAGTAGAACAAAACAAAGCAGAGCAGTGCAGATCAGTACAGGGCAGAATAGATCAAAGAAGAATAGCACAGATCAATATAGGGTAGAACAAGACAAAGAAGAATAGGCAGAATAGAGTAGAGTAGGGCAAGGGTCAAGCTATACAAGGTAGTGCATTTGATGGATGAATAGCAGCGACTGACAAACAAATTGTAGATGGAGTTCTCCCTAGTTGAGAGGGACTGTTAAAATTGAAACTAGGGCCAAACTCCATGTGGGTCATCTTATTCATGGCTGATAATATTTTTATTAGACTCCTCTCTTCTAGAGGTGTAGGATTGATCTAAAGATCATCCTATTCCGATAAGTATTTATGGAGATATGAACTTATTTTGATTATGGAATAATTATCAAGCCTACCAACAACTCATGTAGGCTCAGAAGCCCGACAGTCACATCCATTCAATTATCATCAGATGTGTATAAATACAGGAGGACATTTACTCATTTGGACTCACTCAGCTCATCACATGTCCTTCTCTCCAGCACAATAAACAGTCTCTTCTCTCCTGCACAGTAGGTGAGTCTCTCTCACACAGGTGGAAGGAAGGACACAAAATTTAGTGCTACAACTATAGAACCAAAGTTTGACTAGTATTGACCAGAAGACTCCCTCCTCAAAACTTCATTTTAGGTCCATCTGGACCACCTCTGAAGGCCACATTTTTTGGTGGTGGAATCAAGCCGATCCGACAGTCAGATGCGAGATATTGGCTGTCCTAGTTTTGATGATGAAGTCACTAATGCTGATGCTGCTGATCTAGGGTTTGCTACTACTAATATAAATCAAATTTTTGTACTATTTATCTCTACTGAATTATTTAAAATAAAAGAAGAATTGATCAAAGGGTTTTCCCATATTGGGGTTTGTCCTTGGCTAGCCACCACATCTTGTGTCTCTTGTCTTGGGTTGTTTTCTATTGATCGTTTAATGTTCTATCTACACTTTACTTATGCACATGTGATTTGTAATCTGTGAATAATAATAAGAAAGAGAAGTAAATTTCTATAAGCATAGAACATACCATAAATTAACATTTCTTAACTAACCTCTAGCAGTAAATACAATAGTGACTCACTTCTCTACATTCAATCACATGGCTTAAACCATGATAGATATGGGGAAATTCTCATTTTAGGAGGCTGAATCATTTTTATATGTGATCTCTTAGTTGTATTTTGATAGCAAGAAACTTAGGGGTTTGCAGTCCAGCGTCCAAGTTTTTAAGAACTCTCCAATAAGCACCAGATTGACTCATATTACCATGTCTAGAAGGTTAACAAATATATAGCTTGGGCACATTGATCAGTTACTCTTGGACACACATCGTAAGGGGCTCATTAACAAATCAAACATTTCTCCATGCAGTCCGTGCTCAATGTCCAGGGAATTCTCTCCCTGCAGCCACATTCTCCTTCATTTTCCACTATATTTATAGAGATCTCTCCACATTCAAAGCTTCTATTCTATTTTACATTTTGTTAGGTATTGCGTGAGGTTGTTAGCATTCCCCCACTCTCCCCACATCCAATCATGCCTCTTTCCATATGTTGGGTAGTGGTTCAGCAAGTTATGCCACCCCTTTTGTCTTTGAGGGTGAGGGAACCATCTTCCACTTCTCCACTCTCCCTCAAAGTTGGATCAACGTGTCCCCTCCCTTTATTCCAACATTCCATATTTTTATTATTGTCAAGAAAAAATAATTTATTACTAATTTATTTACAAAAGTTTTCCTAGCTAGCCGTGGCTTCCACACTAGCTTTTATAGTTATGAACATATATACAAAATATGGCTGAAAGGCAAGTATATTACAAAATTCCATAAGATTTCCTTTTATATCAATAATACACATTTTTATGAAATATATAGTGATATTAGGCCCCTAAAATTTTCTACTCTTAAATCAAAATAATAATAATAATAATAATAATAATAACATAAAAATAAATACAATTGATAACCAACTAGATTTATGATTTTGAGTATTTGTTTTCTAGAAAAGCTTTTTTGGTACCCTATTTAGATATTTGAGTGTCATGATGAGATTTTCTTTTGATATAATTGGTTTATTTAGAGTGTACATGGAGAGTGTTTGAGCTTTCAAGCTTATTGTTGGAAAAAAAAGAATTTTCTCTTCCTTTATGCCTAGTTTTCATTGAATTGGAAAGCTTACATTTATAATATTTGTTGCATATAATTGGATTATAAAGATTCATTTATATCTAACAAAGTTTCACTCCACGGCATTTATTAACAACATTTTAAAATCAAGAACTAATTAAAATTCAAGAGACATATGTTTCATATGTAGCAATCCAACATCAGAATAAAGGCTTGGACTAAGATTGGAGAGAAAAATATTCAAGGCTGAAAAAGTGAAACTAACTTTCACTAGAGTTTCAAAAGTAAATTCATTACATAGATATCTTTCTAGGAATATCCTGTAACAAAAGTTTTATTAAAGAGATGAATCAATGCCACATGGAGTGATCTACTTGCTGCATTTTTCTATAGTGTCCATTAGAATGCTATGCATATTGGGATATCTTAATGGGCTTATTTCTCTGTGAAGAATCCCTCAATGAGGTTTCATATTTAGTTTCCATAACAAACTGTTTGGTCTTGAACCATGAATATTCCCCTTAGTTATTTGATCTTGATTTCATAACATAGTGACCATTCTTTGAGTCAACCTTACCTAGGTGACTCTGGTTAAGAAATACCTATGTTACCTAAGGAAAAATTTTTATTACCATATCTATTTTCTTGGGGCATGATAATTCATGCTACTTGTGGGGTCATTTGTGCCAATAAATGCTAGTATATTGAGATTACCATAACTATGGTTGGATGTAGGTTATAATCATCCTTGGATTGCTAGGTCCCTATATTACTAGTGTAGCCCCCTGTTTTTATTGTTGTGCCCCATATAAGCCCACTATTGTTATTATTATTATGTAGGCTTTGATTATATTATGACCCCTTAGAATTCTATATATAATAAGGAGGTCTTGTCATTTGTATCATTAAAGAATTATTCATTTATGCAACGTAGATGAGGTTTCCCCCTCCAAGAGGACAATTTTTAAGTCGATCTATGTTTTATTCTATTTTGTGAGTTGGTTGCATGACATTTCGTATTAGAGCTTTGGATTCTATGGTTTCACTTCTTCAAAGAGGTCATCTTGGAATTTTTTCTATAACTTTTTTCTATAAGGTTTATGAAGCATAAATTTGGGCCACATAGAGCCAACATATTAGTGAATTTTGTGTACAAATTTCAAATCTTGGTTCACTACATTTTCAGAGATATGATCAGAGGAAGATAGGGTTTTTGTAAGCTACAAAATTAAGTATCAAACATGTGACCTAGGGAAAATCAACATAACTTTCTCTCTGAGTATCACATTTCAATTTTGTAAAAAGTGGTTCAAATGGAATGGACCAATTTTTTTGTCTATCATTTTCAGAGCCAAAGGTCAAAACAGTGACACACGGAACTATGTACAAGTTTTCTCTACTAAACTAGTATATCCTTAGGCCATCGTGAGAGGTTGGGCATAACTCTTACTTGAAGAACCCAATCTCAGTATGACTTGTGGGGTTGTAAAGATGACTTAGAGGGACACTACAGGACAAAATTTCAGACCTTGGAGATCTAAATTACAGAGATACAATAGATTCGATATCAAGATCCTACAAAGAAAAAAAAGTGTCTATTTTTTAAAAATTTGAATAATTTTTGTTTCAAAAAATAGTTTGAAGTGATTCAAGGTGAAGCACAAATATCATTGTTTGATTCCAAAATTACTCGAAGCAAGAAAATGGAAATGCCTAGTAAGAAACCAAAAATCTCTACAATGATGCATGAAGAAGAGGAAAAAATGCAACATGAAATATCAAAATTACGAGACTAAGTGCAACAATTTTTTCTCTCCAAAGAGTAACCAAAAATGAAATGGAGATAAGATGGGTCATTTGAAGAATGGTTTAAAAATCAATTATGGAAGTTTTAAATCTAAAATTAAAAGCAAACATGGAAGGTTTGAAGGATGGATTAAAAGCATATATGGAAGGTTTGAAGGAATGTTTGACAAATTTGCTACAATAAATGCTTCCTAATAGGGAAAAGGTATTAAATGAAACTCATGATTTAAAAAAAGGAATGTTAATCCTGATTTTAAAGACTCTAACTTTGGACTAAAGACCCATCATATTCCAATGTTCAATTTGAGGAAGTTTGATGGTAAAGTTTTGGTAACATGGATACTATAGATGAAGCAATATTTTGATCTCCATAATGTGCAACACACACAAAAGGTATGCATTGCGACTTTATATCTAGAACCAAATCAATTTGTATGGTATCAATGTGTTGGTTCTCTTAAACCACTTATCAGTTGGTCAATGTTTATTGAGGAAATGACTGCACATTATGAGGATACAAAGAGAAACACCTTCTTTAGTCAATTGATAAATCTCAAACAAAAGGGTTCAATGGTGGAGCACATTGAGAACTTCCAAAAATTTATTATCATATTAAATGATATTACAAAGGAGTATAGGATCGATGTCTTCATAGGTACTTTAAATGATATCATCCAACATGAGGTTTGCCTTTGGCAACTTGATTCATTGGCGAAGGAATTTAGGGTGGCAAGAAAAATTGAAAGCAAAATTATGGAAACAAGTAAGCCTACCTCTCACAACTATACAGATGGAAGTGTTGTTGCTCCTAGCTTTCCACAACCTAATGATACCACAACAATTGGAAGAAAAAAGGAAAGAAAGGGATGTGTTACAGTTGTGATAGAAAATACACTAAAGGTCATAAGCATGTTGAGAATAAATTAATTTACATAGATTGTGAAGAGGAGGAAGAAAAGGAACAAGAAACATCAAATAATATCATATACACTAATAGCGAACCCCAGAGAAAGAATAAATGAATTTGAACATATCTTGCGATACATTGGCAGGAATTACCACTCCCCAAACTCTCAATATAGAAGGACATATCAAGAATAAAAAGGTAATAGTGTTGATTGATTCAGGTAGTAACCAAAATTTTATTCATTGTAAGGTAGCCAAGGAATTAAATTTCTTCTTATATCTAGCACTAGAGTGTCAAGTGATTGTTGCAAATGGAGGAACTATAAATTGCTCTGGAAAGTGCCATATCAGACTAACTATGGGGGAATATGTATTGAATAATCCAATTCTTTCCATTCCAATGGGTGTTGTTGATGTACTACTAGTAGTCCAATGGTTACCATATTTGGGGACAATAGCTTTAATTTTCAAAAAAATTTCTTGAATTTTTTTTGGGAAGGAAAAGAAGTTGAATTAAGAGGTACGCAGGGAAACCAAGAAATATAATAAGCTCTAATGGCATGAAAAATCTTCTAAATAAATAAAAATGTGGCATAATTTCACAATTATTCTCACTAGAGGTTCAAACATCTAAATCATTTATTTCTTCAGATCTCCAAAAAGTATTGGACCATCATTCCAAGGTATTTGAGACTCCCAAAGTCCTCCCACCTATTCATGATCATGATCATGCTATTCATTTGATTCCAGAAACTATTCCTCCAAACATCATTCCTTACAAAAATCCCTATGCCCAAAAGAGTGAAATTGAACGTATGGTTATAGAAATGCTAGCGACTGATATAATTCAACCTAGTCAAAGTCCTTTCGATGCCCCAGTATTATTGGTGCACAAGAAGGATCGATCATGGTGTATGTGTCCAAATTATAAGGAGCTCAACAAGCTCACTATTAAATACAAATTTCCTAGTCCTATCATTGATGTATTGTTGAATGAATTACATGGACAAATTTACTTCACCAAGCTAGATCTTCATTTAGCATATCATCAAATTAGAATGAAGACTGGAGATATTATGAAAACATCATTCAAAACTCATGGAGGTCATTATGAATTTTCGGTCATGCCTTTTGGCCTTACTAATGCACCTTCCACATTCCAAGGTTTTATGAAATCCATTTTCAAACCTTTCCTTAGAAAGTTTGTGTTAGTATTTTTTTATGATATAGTAATCTAAAACAAGTTTTGGAAGGATCATGTTACATATGTTGGCAGGGCGCTCAAACTATTGTAGGAGAAACAATTATATGCAGAAATCTCCAAATGTTTCTTCAGAGTACAGAAGGTGGAATATTCGGGTCATATTGTGTCTCATGAGGGTGTTAAAGTAGACCCTAGAAAAATTAAATCCATTACAGAATGGAAAATCCCCACAACCATAAAGCATCTTCGAGGATTTATTGGGTTAATAGGGTATTATCACAAGTTTTTTAATACTTATGGGAGAATAACGACACCTCTAAAAACATTACTAAGGAAAGATGCATTTTCATGGACTTCAAAAGCAGCTAAGTCCTTTTAACATCTTAAAGAAGCAATGTGCCAAACACCGGCCTTAGCTACACTAGACTTAACAAAATCCTTTGTTATGGAATATGATGCCTCAAGAAATGGAATTGATGTTGTTTTAATGCAAGAACGAATACCCATTTATTTTTAAAGTTGTCTAATCAAGGGAAAGTATTTACACAAACCTATCAATGAGAAGGAAATGTTGGAAATACTACATCACTAAAGAAATGGAAACCTTACCTAATGGGAAGACACTTCAAGGTAAAAACTGATCATGATAGTATTAAATAATTTTTGGAACAAAGATTATCTTCAGAAGAGAAACAAAAATTGGTCACGAAGATGTTGGTTAATGAATTTGAAATCATCTACAAAAAAAGGAAGCAAAATGTTCTTTCATATGCACTCTTGAGAAAGGAAGAGGATGTGGAATCATTTCTCTGTGCCATTTCTATTATCCAACTTGACTAGATATCTAAGGCAAGGGATGAATAGAAGAATGACAAAGAGGTGTGGACAATCATTAAAAAGTAGCAGTAAGATCCATGTAGGTCTGATAAATTTATATGGAAAAATGATTCATTATGGTACAAAGGTCACTTATATCTCTGTAATAATTCACAACTCAAACAAAATATTCTTTTGGCATTGCAAAATGAGTCACCCTTTGGGAGGGCATTCGGTATTTTTAAAAACTTACCACACAGTCAAGAAGGAATTTTTTTGGGATGGCCTTAAATCTAATATTCAAAAGTTTGTGAAAGAATGTTTTGTTTTGCAACAAAATAAAGTTGACATAATTAAGACCCTAGGTTTGTTACAACATTTATCCATTCTATGTCAACGTTGGGAGGATATTTCAATGGATTTGATCACATGTTTATCCAAGTCTGAAGGAAAGAGTGTGACCATGGTGGTAGTTGATAGACTTACCAAGTATGACTCTTTTGTGCATTGTCTCATGATTTTAAAGATATTACAATTTCTACTACATTTATGGGAACAATTCAAAAGCTACATGGAAACCCAAAGATTATTATAAGTGATGGATATTCCGTTTTTTACTAGAAATTTTTGGACAAAATTATTTTCTTTTCTTTGTAATCAATTAGCTTATAGTTCATCTTATCATTCTCAATATGATGGGAAAACTGAGATAGTGAAAGAATGTTTGGAAGGATATATTTGTTGCTTTTCTAACAAACAAACACAATGGACCAAGTGGTTACCTTTGGTTGAATGGTAGTATAGCACCTCCTTCCATATTGCAACAAAAATGACCCCATTTATAGCATTTTATGGATATCATCCACCGTCCATCACGTAATATTTAAGAGAAAATTCTAAGATTCAAGCCTGGAAGATCACATCAAGCATCAATAACAAATTCTCTAAATCTTAAGGACAACCTCACTCTCACACAAAATCGAATGAAGAAACAACCATATCAACATCACAGTGAAAGAAGTTTTGATGTAGGAAATTGGGCATTTTTACAGCTACAACTATATAAACAAATGTCCCTCAAGCAAGCTAAGAAGGATAATAAATTGCCACCCAAGTACTATGGTCCTTACAAGGTGTTGCAAAATATTGGTACTATGGGATATAAATTGGAGTTGCATGCATCTTACTGAGTACACCCAGTTCTCCATGTTTCATGTTTAAAGAAGGTTATCGGTGATAAGCCTTGAGTTCAAACAGTGTTTCTAGAACTTGATGAAGAATAAAAAATCATATTGGATCTTGAAGTAGTCACAGAGAAAAAGAACCTGATAACTATGGAATCAATCATTTCAAAGTATCTCATTAATTAGAATAACTTACCTACTAAAGATTCCACATGGGAGGACGGATATTTTATACAGAATCATCCATAACTACTTAAGTGTTGAGGAGAACACTTTTTTGAAGGAGAGGGGCATGTTAGGTCCCTATAATACTAGTGTAGCCCCCTACTATTGTTGTTGTGCCCATGTAGCCCCCATATTTTTATTGTTGTTCCCCATAGAAGCCCACTATTGTTATTATTGCTATGTAGGCTTTGATTATATTGTGACCCCTTAGACTCCTATATATACCAAAGAGGTATTGTCATTTGTATCATCCAAGAATTATTCATTTATGTAATGAAAATGAGGTTTCCCCTCAAAGAGGATAATTTTTAAGTTGTTGATATATCTTCTCTTCTATTTTGTGAGCTAGTTGCATGACATTTGGTATAAGATCTTTGGATTCTAGGGTTTCGCTTCTTCAAAGAGGCCATCCTAGAATTTTCATTATAACGTTTTTTCTACGAGATTTATGAAGCAAAAATTTGGACCACATGGAGCTGAAATACTAGTGAACATTGTATATAAATTTCATATCTTGGTTCACTACATTTTCGAAGATATGATCCGAGGAAGTTAGGGATTTTGTAGGCTCCAAAATTAAGTCTCAAACATGTGACCAAGGGTAGATAGTCATAAATTTCTCTCTAAGCATCGCATTTTAATTTCATAAAAGGTGGTTGAAATTGAACTATCTTTCCTTTTTTGTGTATCATTTTCAAAGTTGAATGTCAAAACAATGACACGTGGAATTTTGTACAAGTTTTCTCTACTAAGCTAATATACAATCAAGTCATCATGGGATATTGGTCATAACTCTTACTTGAAGAATCCAATCTCAGTATGAGTTGTGGTGTTGGAAATAAGACATAATGGGACACTATAGGGAAAAATTTCAGATCTTGGGGGTATGAAATTTCATAGCTACAATAGATTCAATATCAAGCTCCTACAAAGCAAGAAAAATGTATATTTTTTTAAAATTTGCATAAGTTTTGTTTGAAAAAATAGCTTGAAGTGATTCAAGGGGCATAGTGAAGCATAACTATCATTGTTTGATTCCAAAATGACTTGAAGCAAGAAAATAGAAAAACCTAGTAAGAAATTAGAAGGCTCTAATATGGCGCATGAAGAAGAGGAAGAAATGCAACATGTTATATCAAAATTATGAGACCAAGTGCAACAATTTTCGCTCTCACAAAAAGTAACAAAAAATGAAATTGATGCTACGATGGATCGTTTGAGGAATGGTTTAAAATCATACATGGAATGTTTGAAGGATGGATTAAAATAAGACATGGAAGGTTTGAAGGATGGATTAAAAGAAGAAATGGAAGGTTTGACAAAGTTTCTACAAGAAATGGTTCCTAATAGAGAAAAGGATATAGATGAAACTCATGATGAGAAAACAAGGAATATTAATCATGATTTCAGAGACTCTAACTTGGGATTGAAGACACACCATATTCCAAAGAGAAATTTGAGGAATTTTGATAGTAAGGATTCAGTAACATGGATACTACAGATGGAGTAATATTTTGATCTCCATACTATGGAACGCACATAAAGGGTACGCATTGTGACTTTATATTTAGAACCCAATCCATTTGTATGGTGTTGATGGATTTGTTCTCTTAAACCAATTATCACTTGGTAAGTTTTTACGGAGGAAATGATAGCACATTATGAGGATACACAGAGGAACACCTTCTTTAGGAAATTAATAAATCTTAAGGAAAAGGGTTAAATAGCAGAGCACATTGAGGAATTCCAAAAATTGAATATCAAGGTAAATGATATTCCATAGGAGTATAATATTGATGTCTTCATAGGGACCTTAAGTGATAAAATCCAACATGAGGTTACCCTTTGGCAACCTGATTCATTGGAGAAGGTATTTAGGGTGGCAGGAAAAATTGAAAGCAAAATTATGGAAACAAGGAAGTCTACCACTCACAACTATAAAGATGGAAGTGTTGCTGCTACTCGCCTTTCAAAACCTACAATATTGACACCGCAAAAATTGGAAGAAAAAAGAACAAAAGGGATTTGTTACAATTGTGATAGAAAATACACTAAAGGTTATAAGCGTGGTGAGAAGAAATTATTTTACATAGATTTTGAATAGGAGGAAGAAAAGGAACAATAAATGTCATAAGAATAGGATATACACTAGGAACCAATCCGAGAGAAAGAATAAATGAATCTGACCATATCTTGTAATACATTGGTAGGAATTACCACTCCCCAAACTCTCAAGGTAGAAGGACATATCAAGAAGAAACAGGTAATAGTGTTGATTAATTCAGGTAGTACCCATAATTTTATTCAATCTAAGATAGCCAAGGAATTGAATTGCTTCCTATATCTAGCACCAGAGTGTCAAATGATGGTTGCAAATGGAGAACGATAAATTGCTCTGGAAAGTGCCATAATATCAAGCTATCCATGGGAGAATATGTATTGAAAAGCCTAATGCTTTCCATTCCAATGGGAGGTGCTGACGTTGTACTAGGAGTCCAATGGCTACAATCCTTGGGTATAATAGCTTTTAACTTTCAAGAACTTTTCATGAAATTTTATGCGAAAGGAAAGTAAGTTGAATTAATGGGTATTGTAGGGAAACCAGGAAATATAATAAGCTATAACGGTATGACAAAGCTTCTAAAAAAGCAACAATGAGGTGTAATTGCACAATTATGTTCACTAGATGTTTCCACATTAAAATCATCTACTACTCCTGATCTCCAAAAGTCTTGGACAATCATTCTAAGGTATTTGAGACTCCCAAAGGTCTCCCACCTAATCTTGATCATGATCATGCTATTCATTTGATTCCAGGAAGTGTTCCTCCAAACATCAGGCCATACAGATATCCCTATGCCCGAAAGAGTGAAATTGAACATATGGTTGCAGAAATGCTTGAGGCTAGTATAATTCAACCTAGCCAAAGTTCATTGTCTTCTCTAGTAGTATTGGGGCACAAGAAGGATGGATCATGGTGCATGTGTTCAGATTAAAGGGAGCTCAACAAGCTCACTATTAAAGATAAGCTTCCCATTCCTGTCATTGATGAATTATTGGATGAATTGCATGGAACAATTTACTTCACCAAGTTAGATCTTCGTTCAGGATATCATCAAATCAGAATGAAGACTCAAGACATTCCGAAAACAGAATTTAGAACTCATGAGGGTCACTATGAGCTTTTGGTCATGCCTTTTGGCCTTACCAATGCACCTTCTACATTTCAAGGTATGATGAATTCCATTTTCAAACCCTTAGAAAATTTGTGTTAGTATTTTTTGATGATATACTAATCTACAACAAGTCTTTGAAGGATCATGTTGAACACGTCGATAGGGTGCTACAACCATTGGAGGAGAAACAATTATATGAAAAAAGATCCAAATGTTTCTTTGGAGTACCATAGGTGGAATATTTGGGCCATATTGTATCTCATGAAGGAGTTAAGGTAGACACTAGCAAAATTAAAGCCATTAAGGAATGGGAAATCCCCACATCCATAAATAATTTGTGAGGATTTCCTGGGTTGACAGGGTATTATCACATGTTTGCTAAGAATTATGGGAAAATAGCAACACCTCTAACAACATTGTTGAAGAAAGATGCATTTTCATGGATTCCAGAAGCAACAAAGGCCTTCGAAGATCTTAAAGAGGTAATGTGCCAAGCACCAGTCTTAGCTACCCCAGAGTTCACAAAAACCTTTATTATGGAATGTGATGCTTCGGGAAATGGAAATGGCGTTGTTATAATGCAAGATGAAAGATCCATTGCTTTCGAAAGTCGTCCAATCAAGGGAAGGTATTTACATAAAGCTATTTATGAGAAGGAAATGTTGGCAATACTACATGCACTTAAGAAATGGCGACCCTACCTAATGGGAAGACACTTCAAGGTAAAAATGGATCATGATAGCCTTAAATACTTTTTAGAACAAATATTATCCTCTAAAGAACAACA
>APFE030575718.1:16044-58647 GCA_000404065.3 Pinus taeda | reverse complement strand
CTAGAGGTTTAAACATCGAAATCATCTATTTCTCCAAATCTCCAAAAAGTCTTGGACAATCATTCAAAGGTATTTGAGACTCCCAAAGGCCTCCCACCTATTCATCATCATGATCATGCTATTCATTTGATTCGAGGAAGTGTTCATCCAAACATCATGCCTTACAAATATCCTTTTGCCCAAAAGAGTGAAATTGAACGTAAGGTTGTACAAATGCTAGAGACCGATATCAATCGACCTAGTCAAAGTTCTTTCTCTACTTGAGTAATATTGGTGCACAAGAAGGATGGATCATGTTATATGTGTTTGGATTATAGGGAGCTCAAAAAGCTCACTATTAAAGATAAATTTCCCATTCATGTCATTAATGAATTGGTGGATGAATTACATGAATAAATTTACTTTACCAAGCAATATATTCAATCAATATATCATCAAATTAGAAGGAAGACTGAAGACTTACCGAAAACAACATTCAGAACTCATGAAGGTCATTATGAATTTTTGGTCATGCCTTTTGGACTTACTAATGCACCTTCCACATTTCAAGGATTGATGAAATCCATTTTCAAACCTTTCCTTAGAAAAGTTTTGGTAGTATTTTTTGATGATATACTAATCTGCAACAAGTCTTGGAAGGATCATGTTCAACGTGTTGACGGGGTCCTCAAACTATTGGAAGAGAAACAATTATATGCAAAAATCTCCAAATGTTTATTTAGAGTACATGAGGTAGAATATTTGGGTCATATTGTGTTTCATGAGGATGTTAAAGTAGACAATAACAAAATTAAAGCCATTAAGGAATGGAAAATCCCCACAACCTTGAAGCATCTTCGAGGATTTCTCGAGTTTATAGGGTATTGTCGCAAGCTTTTTAATAATTATGGGAGGATAGTAATGCCTATAACAATATTACTATAGAAATATGCATTTTATTGGACTCTAAAATAAACTAAGGCCTTTGAAAATCTTATAGAGGCAATGTGACAAGCACCGGTCTTAGCTACACCAGACATCACAAAAACCTTCATTATGGAATGTGATACCTTAGGAAATGGAATTGGTGTTTTTTTAATGAAATAAGGAAGATCCAATTATTTTGAAAGTTTTCCAATCAAAGGAAAGTATTTACAAAAACCTATTTATAAGAAGGAAATGTTGGCAATACTACATGCACTAAGAAATGGCCACCTTACCTAATGTGAAGACACTTCAAGGTAAAAGATGATCACGATAGTATTGAATACTCCTTGGAACAAAGATTATCTTTAGAATAGTAGCAAAAATGGGTCACAAATATGATGGGTTATGACTTTGAAATCATCTACAAAAAAGAGAAGCAAAATGTTGTTGCAAATGCACTCTCGAGAAAGGATGAGGATGTGGAAGCATTTCTCTATGCCATTTCTATTATCCAACCTGACTGGATAACTAAGGCAAGGGATGAATGGAATAATGATGAAGAGGTGTGGACACACACTCAAAAGTTGCAACAAGATCCCAGTACGTCTGATACATTTATATGGAAAAATGATTCATTATGGTACAAATGTTTCTTATATCTATATAATAATTCACAGCTCAAACAAAAGATTCTTTTGGAATTGCATACCTCCACCTTAGGAGGTCATTTAGTATTTTTAAAAACTTACCACAGGGTCAAGAGGGAATTTTTTTGTGATGGCCTTAAATATGATATTTAGAACTTTGTGTTAGAATGTTTGGTTTGACAACAAAATAAAGTTGAGACAGTTAAGATCCCTGGTCTTTTACAAACTTTAGCCATTCCAAGCCAGCGTTGGGAGGAGGTCTCAATGGATTTTATCACAAATTTACCCAAGTCTAAGTGAAAGAGTGGGCTCACACTTTTGTGCATTGTCTCATGATTTTAAAGCAAGTATAGTTTCTACTAAATTTATGGAAACAATTAAAAAGGTACATGGATGTCGAAATATTATTTTAAGTAACAAAGATCCCATGTTTTACTAGAAATTTTTTGACATTTTTTTTTCTTATTTTGGTACTCAATTAGCTTGTAGTTCATCTTATCATCCTCAATATGATGGGAAAACTGAGATAGTGAACAAATATTTGGAAGTATGTCTCCATTTATTTTTATCTGATAAAAATGTCCTCATTTATGGCATTTTATGGATATCATCCACCATCCATCGTATCATCTTTAAGAGAATACTCTAAGGTTCAAGCAGTGGAAGATCACATCAAGCATCAATAAAAAGTTCTCCAAATCTTAAAGGATAACCTCAGTTTGGCACAAAATCAAATGAAACAACAAGCATGTCAACATCGCAATGAAAGAAGTTTTGATGTAGGGAAATGGGTATTTTTACCATTGCAACCATATAAACAAATGACCCTCAAGCATGCTAAGAAGGAAAATAAATTAGCACCCAAGTACTATTGCCCTTATAAGGTGTTGAAAAATATTGGTACTATGGAATATAAATTAGAGCTTCCTGCATCTTTCGATCACACCCAATCTTCCATGTTTCATGCTTAAAGAAGGTTATTAGTGACAAAAATTCCATTTCAAATAGTATTTCCCAAAACTTAATGAAGAAAGAAAAAGCATATTGGATCCATAAGTAGTCACAGAAATAGGAACCTGACAACTACGGAATCAATCATTTTAGAGTAACTCATTAAGTGGAAGAACTTTCCTGGTGAAGATTCCACATGAGAGGATGAGAATTTTAGATAGAATCATCCATAATTACTCAAGTGTTGAGGACAAAACTTCTTTTAAGGAGAGGGGCATGTTAAGTCCTTATAATACTAGTGTAGCCCCATTATTTTTATTGTTAGTGTAGCCCCATATTGTTATTGGTGTGCTCATGTAGCCCCCATATTGTTATTGTTGTGCCCCAAGAAGGCCACTATTGTTATTATTGTTATGTAAGCTCTGATTATATTATGACCCCTTAGACTCCTATAGATACAAAGGACGTCTTGTAATTTGTAACATCCAAGAATTATTCATTTTTTAATGTAAGGGAGGTTTCCCCCTCAAAGAGGATAATTTTTAAGTCATTTGTCTATCTTTTCTTCTATTTTGTGAGATGGTTGCATTAAAAGGATGATCTAGAGAAGGATATTATTTCACTGGTTTGTAGGTTGTGTAAGTTTATTTTTCTATGGGTATGCCATTTATTCCAGTATTTTTTTCCATAGGGTGGTTTGTTTAATTTTTAAGGATCCTAATTCTCCATGGCTAATCAAATCCTCTATTTTTAAGGATCCCAAACACTCAAAAGGTTTCCCTAGAATTATCCTTAGATGCTTTCGCGATTATCCCTAATGGTAATGTTAAATTCTTAAATTAAAAGTGACATCTCGCTAATGGTATTGAAATATAAAGGAGAATGTCACTTTTACATAAATTTTTAACATTACTATGAAATTGCTCATGATGTTCACAAGTAGTTCCAACCTCATAAAACTTGATGTAGAAAATAGAATTTCATATTCCATTCAAAATTTAGTAGACTTAATAGTTTCTAGGGTTAGGATCAATGGGATTGTGGCATTTCATTAGATTATATCATGTATGTGATCAACCTACTTTTCTCCTTGGAGTTAGTGTTGATGAGTGCATGTACTAGTTGAATTTTTGTAGGCCTTGAATCCTTTTTTAATGTAGTTTAGGCCATAGTTGTTGGGATCTAATGAATCATATAGAGATTAAATGCCTTCAGCCATCGGGAGAAACTTTTTTCCTAGCAACCAGAGCCAAAACTTTTCATTTCATATCCTGTGGCCCTCGCTTATGTTCTAAAGACTTACATTCCATAGGAGATCAATTTGAAGCCAAAACTTATCCTATCTCTCAAATTTTGCTTGGGTGAGTTATTAGAGAAGCTTTCTCACTTCTCTTCATCCTAAGCATCAATATCAATCCTCCTTGGGAGATATCTCAGTATTTATATATTGGTCCATCCTCGAGAGTCAGGTTAGAGAAAAAGAGAGAGTTAGAAAAGATTATGAAGTCATTATATCTCGATTCTTATTCAAATATTGTGAGCTATCTTTTCTTCAGGTAATATTGCTTAGAGAGGGGTGGACTACTAGAATCTAGAGAGGAAGTCATATGCGTGAAGGTATACATGTTGTATTATTTTATTTTATGATCAATGAAAGTGAATGTTACCATCTTGTAAATCTCAATTTATGAGTAGCTTTTCACGTCTATTTTTTTTACTTAAGATGAGGGTCCTCTTTGGAAGGCCATTTGTGCTCTCCATTTGGTTGTTATTGTGTGTAAGTTCTAGATTTATTATGGAGGACAAGGTCTACTAGTTAGAGTAAGGAATCTCTGCATCAAACCCAACAGACATCATCAATCTATGCTGATCACATGTTTTAGCTCAAACCATAGCTAGGAAGTTGTATGCATGACTAATTAGATTGGATCATATGGTTTGGGATATATTTTCTTGATTTATCTTAGTCATATACTCCTTGATCTGGTAGTCTTATCAGGGCCATAATACTACATAACAATAGCTCCTAGTGGTTGTGTGTAATTTGCAATAATAAAACTGATGACTCCACTTAGAGAAATTTTGAGGTCTAAAATGGGTGTCCTAATTAATATTATAAAATAATAGTGGAAATAGTAAAATAATATTAGATTACCTCATCAAGTTTTGGAGGGAAAAAAGATGAAACTAATTTTTCAACTCATATTTTCAATTTATCTCCCTATAAGTTTACTCAAATTTCATGTCAAATCACTCATTGGATGAAATTTTTATTTTTTCATTGAATAAGTACCCATGTTGGATAATTTCAATGGACCCTAATACACAAAAAAGGTGAAATACATGAAAAAACATGATTGCAATCATGCTTTTTCATGTATTTCACATATTTTGTGTAGTAGGATTTGTCAAAAGTATGAAACATGGGTACTCCTTGGATGAAAAATTAAATGATGCATCCAATGAGTGCGCCCACTTGAAATTTCATTAAAATAATATTGAGATAAGTTGAAAATATGAGTTGGAAAAATAGTCTTTTTATTAGTTTACTCCAAAAATGGTGAATCATCCTCGATGGTTGACATCATCATATTGAATATTTTTGGTTCTTATAAAGTTTATTTTTGTTGTCCATTTTTGTTTTGAGGCCCATTTTTTCCTCAAAATTTCTCTAATGGGATCAACCAAATATTGGCTTGTGGAAAACATCTTGATTGGGGCAAATTCCATTCAAAAATTTGAAATTTATACTGCTCTTTTCAAAGACTTCCACAATGTTTTTTGTTTGGTATTGTGATGAAATGCCTAGCATCAACCCAATTATTATTCAACATGAGGTTAATACCTATCCCAGAGCCAAGTCTTTAGGACAAAAAATCTAGTTGGTGAACCTTAGGAAGGTAGTTGCTATTAAAGACGAACTTCAAAAAATGTTGGATGTTGGTTTCACTTATCTAGTACCCTTGACAGAGTGGGTTTATAATCTTGTTTTGGTTGATAAAAAACAATGAAAACTTAGGGTTTATGTATATTACCAGGACTTGAATTTGGCTTGTCCTAAGGATAATCATCCCACTCCATTTATCGACCAGATCCTTAATGTGTGTGTCAAGAATTATATCTTTTCCTTTATGGATGTTTCCTCCATCTATAACCAAATCAAAATCAAACTGGAAGACTAGCACAAGACTAATTTTATCTTCCCTTTGGGAACATTCACCTATCATAAATTTCTTTTTGGCCTTAAATATGGTGGTGCCACTTCCTAGTAGGCCATGTCTTATGCATTACATGATATCAAACACATGATTAAAGTTTCTCTTGATGACCTTACTACTCGATCTTTACTTCACGAGGATCATCTTGCAAACCTTAGAGATTTATTTCTCCGATGTTGTTATTATAAAATTTGGCTTAATCCTCATAAATGTGTCTTTTACGTCTAATCTAAGAGACAACTAGGTTTCCTTGTATCCAAGGAAGGGATTTGTGTTGATCCCTCTAAGGTTGGGGCCATCATCAACTTGCCTTCTCCACACATGGTCCACCAAATTCATAAAATTTAAGGGAAAGCCAGCATCTTGCGTAGGTTCATTTCTGATTATTCTCAAATTACTCAAGGCTTCATGAGTTTGTTGAAAATGGGGTTCCTTTTATTTGGGATGACCTAGCCCAACATTCTTTTGATGCTCTTAAACATGCTTTGTTGTTTGAACCTTTAATTAGACCCCCTGATTTCAACCAATATTTCTTGTTATATGTCACTACCTCTGATTCTACCATTAGTATGGTTCTCATCCAAGGGGATGAGATTCATAATGAACAACCCATTTATTATTTGGGAAAGGGCCTTCTTTGTCTCGAGCTTCATTATTCTCATGTTGATAAGTTGGCTTTTGCAAACAGTTGTGGTTGTCCAATGATTGAGACAATATATATTCTTGTGAAAGGCCACAATAATACTTACTTCCAATCCCATAAATGACATTCTTATTTGTCAAACCATTGGGGGAAAATATTCTAAATGAATTCTTATCCTTCAAGTGTTTGATTTGGAATTTTTAGTCGCTAAATCCAAGAAATCCCTGGCATTTTCAAAATTACTAACCGAGTTGCCCCTCATCAATGATGAAATTGTGGTTGAGAACCCACTTATTGATGAGTCCTTGTTTTAATTATTTATTTTGATCCTTGGTATGGGGATGTCTTGCTATATCTCTAAATTCAATATTTTTAGCCTCAACTTTCTCGTGATGAAGGTCGACGCATTTGCCACTAGTCTCAAACCTATGTTATTATAGTTGATACTCTATATATCCATGGTGTCGACATTGTGCTACATCAGTGTATCACCCATGATGAATTTGAATGATTATTAATTATTTCCATGCCAGACTATGTGGTGGACATTTATCTGGGCTTGCCACCGCTCAGAAAATTTTATAGGACGAGTATTTTTGGCCTTTGATATTTAATGATTGGATCATTTTTGTCCGAAATTTCCATCCCTATAATATTTTCTTGTGAAAGATGTGTGCCCAGCCTCATCTCTTACACTATCTAGTAGTTGTTGGCCCGTTTTCATAGTGGGGTATTGGATTTATGCAGTGCAACCCACCCTCTACTCATGGTCATCACTACATCATCATGGTTGTTGACTACTTCACTAAGTGGGATGAGACCTTGTCTACTAATTCTATCGATGGTCAAACAACTACCTTACTTCTCTTCAAGCATATTATTACCTAATTTGGTGTTCACAAACTAATTTTTACCAATCACGGTGCACATTTTTAAAACCACAAGATGCAGGAATTGGCTTCCAAGTTAGGTTTTCTCCATCAACACTCAATCCTCTATTATCCCCAAGCTAATAGACAACTAGCCATTAATCACCTCTTGAAAACAATGTTACACAAGATGGAAGGTAAACATAAGTCAAATTGGCACCTTATTATCTTTTCTACTCTTTGGTCATATTGAACCTCGGTTAAGTCCACTATAGGTTTCACTCCTTTCCAGTTGGTTTATGTAGTGGAGTCTGTTCTTCCCATTGAGTGTGAAATTCCCTCCTTACAACTAGTTGTTGAAGTAATTCCTAAAAATTATGCTAAGGAAGAACATTTATTATACCTTTCTCATCTTAATGACTAACACCTTTACATTGCAATAACTAATGAAACTCATAAGAAATGCGTGAAGGCCCAATATGATAGGTCTATTTGAACTCCTGTCTTTTCAAAAGGTGATATGATTTTGGTAGATGACCAATACCATGATAATTTAGAACTAGGTAAACTTGAACCCATGTGGAATGGGCCTTATGTTTTTAAATGACTTCTAACAAAAGGGGCCTATGAGTTAGTTTATTATAAATGAAATCTAGTGAAGGAGCCTCATAATGGGATCTACCACAAATGATACTATACATAGTCTGTTTCCTGGAGTATTATACATAGTGTACATAAGTGTGTGTGTGATGTCTTGGTTTTGGTTTGATTACATCTTGATGGTTTTTGTGAGTGATTCATGTTTCCAGTATTTCTTCAACATATTTCATTACCCACACTTCCCTACATATGTTTTATAGATGGTACAAGATGATATGCTCAAAACATAGCTTTCATTTCTTGCATGAATTTCTCACCCACTAATGAGCTTGCGAGTTTAGGGGATGTTTGCCTTCACCCATTTTCCAATAATGTGGTAGAATATAGTGCCATCATTGAGCTCCTAACTAAGGCTAATCATCTTGACACATGCCACTTAGTTATTCAACTCGACTCCAAATTTGTAATGTCAACTCAATTTATCTATTATAAGAATATTGGGTGTGGAGCATGATTATTCAGAGGTCTTTGTTTCAGCTGGATGTATACCCCAGGAAGTTTGTACGCCCCTCCACGCGGAAGGGTACATAGGCGTCTGGGGGCTAGCGGTCCCCCGATGGGGGTTTCAGGGGCAGTGCCCCTGAAGCTAAAAACAGATGTAAAATTGCCTTGTAAAAGTACAATAATTTCTAGTCAATCTGGGCCATTCATCAAGCGGATGATCTGACTGTAGAACTTATGTTTAGTTTAGGGTTTTTTTACCCTAGAAGGCAACCCCACTCTTTGTATGAGGGCATTGTATTTGAGGCTATGTAATAGATGTTGTATTGTCCAAGCGAGAAGCAAAGAGGTGAGACTATGAGAGAAAACAAAGGATATTACAGCAGATCTGTTGTAGGTTGTGTCTCTTCATTTTTTTGGATAATAGAGAGGAAGGACTGGCTGTTCAGGGTGGACGTAGCCCAAAATAGGTGAACCATGTATATTTGTTTCTCTCTTGTTTTATGCATTTTCTATGTTCATATTTCTGCAATATTTTATGTCTTCCATTGCTCCATACTATATAATTTTCTAACAACTGGTATCAGAGCCGAAGGTCTATTTGGCTAATAAACTCATAGGAATGAAGGGTTCCTCATTCGAGTGGGAGAAATGGCAGAAGATGGTAAGTTTAGGGTCGAGAAATTTAACGGCCAAAACTTCTCATTGTGGAAGATGTAGATGGAAGATTATCTGTATCAAAAAGATCTATAACTACCATTGGGCAGAAAAACAAAGATGCCGACGGGTATGATAGATGAAGAATGGAACCTTCTTGATAGAAAGGCACTCAGAACAGTATGGTTGTGCCTCGTAGCATCGATTGCCTTCAACATTTCGAAGGAAACAACAACAGAGGGTTTGTTAAGGTGTTGGAGAAACTATATGAAAAACCCTCGACCTCAAACAAGGTATTTCTTATGAAATGGTTATTTAATATGAAGATGTCGAAAGGTGGATCTGTTGCAAACCATTTAAATGATTTTAATACTATTACAAGTCAGTTATGTTCTGTAGGGGTAAACTTTGATGATGAAGTTAGAGCTTTGTTATTCTTGTGCTCATTACCAGAAAGTTGGAACGGTTTAGTAATGGCCATTAGTAACTTTGTTTCTGTATCTAGTACTTTAAAGTTTGATGATGTTGTCAGTGCTATCCTTAGCAAGGAAATGTGACAGAAAACTCCGGTGAGACATCAGGTAATGCTTTGAGTGTAGAGTCTAGGGGAAGAAAAATTGAAAGAGGAAAGAGCTCAGGATATCGTAGTAAATCAAGGAAAGGAAGATCCAAGTCCAGATCAGGGATAGTGTTCTAGAAATGTAGAAAGAAAGGACACCTAAAGAAAGACTATAGATCTTGAAAGGGAAAAGAAGGAGATGCACAGCAAGAAAACAATCATGAAGCAAATGTAATAGGTGAGGTGTTACAATATGCTTTGGTTCTTTCTTTCGAAAATATTACTAATTCTTGGGTGGTAGATTCAGGGGCCTCATTCCATGCCACACGTGATAAGAAATACTTTCATGACTATGTTCAAGGACGTTTTGGACAAGTTCTTTTGGGTGATGATGAACCCTGTAAAATTGTTGGAATGGTTAAGGTTCTTGTAAAACAGCAAAATGGAAACCAATGGCTACTAAAGGAGGTAAGGCATGTTCCAGATCTAAAGAAAAATCTGATCTCAACAGGGCAGTCAGGTGGTGAAGGTTGTGTGACAGCTTTCACAGATAAAGCTTGGAAGGTCACCAAAGGAGCCCTGGTAATAGCAAAAGGAAAAAAGGTTGGTACATTATATTTATGCGATAATATTTCTAACTTTGTTAATGCTTTAACTTCCAAAGGGGCAGATGCAGTATTATGGAATCATAGGCTCGAACACATGAGTGAAAAGGGGATGAAGATTCTTCACTCAAGGAATTTGTTGCCGTGTTTGAAGAATTTTGATTTGGACTTCTATGAGAATTGCATTTATGGAAAACAAAAGAGAGACAAATTTCTCAAAGTTGGGAAAGAAAAGAAGAGCAAAAAATTAGAGCTTGTGCATACAGATGTATGAGGACCTGCTCAAGTATCATCTCTCAGTGGCTCTCGTTATTATGTTACTTTTATTCATGATGCAACTAGAAAAACTTAAATTTATTGTATTAAGAATAAATCTGATGTATTTGATACTTTCAAGAAATGGAAAGCTTTGGTTGAGATTGAGACAAGAAAGAAATTGAAGTATCCTAGATCAGACAATGGAGGTGAAGATTGCAACAAAGAGTTTAATAGGTACTATTTAGAGCATGGAATTCACAGAGAGAAGACAGTTCCAAGAACACCACAAGAAAATGGTGTGTCAAAAAGGATGAACAGAACAATCATGGAGCGTGCAAGATGCATGAGATTACATGCAGGATTGCCTTTACAGTTTTGGGCAGATGTTGTAGATACTGTTGTTTATCTAATAAATAAAGGGCCTTCAAGTTCCTTGAATGGTGGTGTTCTAGAGGAAGCATGGACAGCTAAAAAGGTTAACTACTCTTTTTTAAAGCCTTTTGGTTGTGAGGCCTTTGTCCATATTGATAAAGAAAATAGAACAAAGCTTGAGGAAAAGTCAAAGAAATGTATCTTTATTGGATATGGTGTTAATGATTTTGGTTATCGCTTATATGATTATGAACATCACAGAATCATTAGAAGCAGAGATGTAATATTCAATGAAATGGTCTTGTATAAGAATCAGTTGCAGGAAAAGAAACAGGAAAAAGAAAATAAGGAATACAGAGTTCTTGAATAAATCACTCAAAAAGTAAAGGTGCCTCATAATAATAATAATCAACAACCACAACAACAACAACCACCACAACAGCAACAGGCACCCCAAACACCTAAAAGTGGTGTTATAAGATCTACCAAGATAAGTAGAACCCCTGAGCGATACTCTCCTTCATTATATTATTTATTGTTGACTGATTTTGGTGAACCCAAATGTTATGAAGAAGCAATGCAGGTTGAAAGTAAGTGGGATGTAGCCATGGAAGAAAAGATGGACTCCTTAATTCATAACTAGACTTGGGACTTAGTCAAGTTGCCTGCAGGAAAAGCTACATTGAAGAATACATGGGTTTACAGGTTGAAGGAAGAAGATGGAGGAAAACAGAGGTACAAAGCTAGACTTGTGGTGAAGGGGTTTGCACAGAAGAAAGGTATTGATTTTGATGAAATATTTTCTCTTGTTGTTAAAATGACTTCAATCAGAACTATTTTAAGTTTTAGTACAATTGAAGATTTGCATCTTGAGCAGTTAGATGTAAAGACAACCTTTCTCCAATGGGGATTTGGAGGAAGAGATATATATGAAACAGCCAACAAGGATATGAAGTGAAAGGGAAGGAGAAACTAGTGGTGCAAGGTTGAAGAAGAGCTTGTATGGCTTAAAACAGGCTCTAAGGCAGTGGTATCTAAAATTTGACAAGTTTATGTCTGAACAAGGTTATACTAGATGTCACTCTGATCATTGTCTTTATCTGAAAAGGCAAAATGATGGCAGTATATTATATTGTTATTGTATGTAGATGACATGCTTGTTACAGGGTCTAACATGTAGGAAATAAATGTGCTCAAATGAAAATTGGCAAATTCATTTGCAATGAAGGATTTGGGAGCTGCAAAACAAATCCTTGGTATGAGAATAACTAGAGACAAGAAAAATCGTAAATTAACATTGTCTCAGAATGAGTACATACAAAAGGTGTTGAAAAGATTTAATATGCACAATGCAAAACCAGTTGGTACACATTTTGCTAGCCATTTCAAACTTAGTAAGGAAATGTGCCCAAAGACCGAAGAAGACATGGATTGTATGTCTAAAGTTCCATATGCATCAGTAGTTGGAAGCTTAATGTATGCAATGGTCTACACAAGGCCTAATATTGCACATTCAGTGGGAGTTGTAAGCAGGTACATGAACAATCCAGGAAAGGAACATTGGATGGTAGTGAAATTCATTCTTAGATATTTGAAAGGTACCACAAATCAAGCATTATGTTTTGGTGCTTCAAACATTTCTCTACAGGGATATGTTGATGCGGATATGGCAAGTGACAGAGATAATAGAAGGAGCACTACAAGATATGTATTTACTGTAGGTGGAACAACTGTCAGTTGGGTTTCAAAAATCCAAAGTGTTGTTGCACTTTCAACAACGAAAGCATAATATGTTGCTGCTACAGAGGCTAGTAAAGAAATGATTTGGTTACAAAGGTTTATGGGTGAATTGCGTAAGGAGCTTGATATGGGCATGTTATATAGTGATAGCCGAAGTGCCATTCATCTTGAAAAGAACTTAGCATTTCATTCTAGGACTAAACACATACAACTCAAGTACCATTTCATATGATCAGTGTTAGAAGATGGAGAGTTGAAGCTAGAAATGATACATACTAGCCAAAATCCTACAGATATGCTAACAGAAGTTGTAACCAGGGAGAAACTGAGAATATGCTCAATTTAAATTGGTCTTCAAGGATGACGATGAAGATGCGAAAAATCCAGGTCCAAAGAGGAGTCATTATCCAACAAATGAAGCAGTGATGGAGTTGCTACAATCATTCTCCAAGTGGGAGATTGTTGGGTGTGGAGCATGATTGTTCAGACGTCTTTGTTTCAGCCAGATGTATACCCTAGGAAGTTTGTACACCCCTCCATGCAGGGGGGTGAGGGGCGGACTTGTCCCCCCATGGGGGTTCGCAAGGGCCAATCCCCCCTGGCTAGGGGTTCAGGGGCCAACAATCCCCCAGCAGGGGTTTCGGGGCAACGCCCCCGAAGCTAAAAACAGATGTAAAATTGCCTTGTAAAAGTATAGTAATTTCTAGTCAATCTAGGCCGTTCATTAGGTGGATGATCTGATGGTAGAACTTATGTTTAGTTTAGGGTTTTTTTCCCTAGAAGGCAACCCCTCTCTTTGTATGAGTGCATTGTATCTAAGCTGTGTAATAGATGTGTATTCTCTGATCAAGAAGCAGAGAGGTGAGGCTGTGAGAGAAAATAGAGGATATTACAGTGGATCTACTATAGATTGTGTCTCTTCATTTTGTTGGATAATAGAAAGGAAGTATTGGCTGTTCGGGGTGGACGTAGCCCAAACTGGGTGAACCACATATATATGTGTCTATCTTGTTTTATGCATTTTCTGTGTTTATATTTCTGCAATAGTTTATGTGTTCCATTGCTCCGTAATATATAATTTTCTAACAATGAAGAGTCCTACAACCTTATGTCATTTTTTTAGGGTACATTTCCTAGAAAAATCATTTGATTATATTTTTTATGTCCACATTCCTAGAGAATAATACACACTGTCTAATTCTTTATCTAATTATGTGTTATATTACCATTTGTCAAATTTAAAATTTTTAACGATGTGCATGATAAAAAACATTGTAAAGTACACATCTTTTCAAAAAACAAACCATAGAAGATGTCATTTTATTATGTCATAATAGAGTTTGGGTACATCGTTCAAAATTTGGGTGTTTGAGGCCCTAGCCATAATTCCATACATTGTAGTAACATAAAAAACCTACATAGATCGTTATCTGTGGTCAGTGGTGCTCATGATAACATAACACAACTTGTGAATTTGTCGGAGGAGACCTCGGCGATGAGCATAATTCACCCCAACTGTATGCCTCTACATATGTTAAGGAGTCTTTGTAATGCTCCTGGGTGAAAATCCCAATGCTAGTACCTCCACATTGTGAGCGAAGTCCTATAACTCCTCGTCTTCATCATCCTCTCCGATTGCTACATGTGTCACCTGAGCTTGGGCCAGTGGTACTTCTCTCCTCAAAGGGGAATAACCCTCGAGATGAGCTAGTTTAATATATGCATATGACATTCAATAAATGTTTGTAGCTTGGTACCCATACAAAAAGAAAAACAAAAAATTAAATATTTTAAAAATCTAAAAAAATCAAAATATGAAAAAAACTCAAAAACATTTTACCTATGTCACTCCACTGCATCCTTGGGGGTAGGACTAGATCTAGGTCTCCCTGGAAGTCCACCCCATCATATGCATAATCATATACTTCCAAGGGTGACCTCTTCAACTGTTTGAAGTACTATAAGGGAAACTAGCATCCACCATGGACGCCTTCCTGCCTCACCATAAGGGAATGCCATCTCATCATCTGAGGCACCATTGGTGGCAGATCCAAGTTATAATCTGCCATCATCAACCTCGTTACTGGGACCCTCTCCATAAATAATGATACTACTAAACTAATCTACCCAATTTTTTTTATCCTTCCTCTTCTTTCCTTTGTAAGTTGATCTTTAGCATTTGCCAACACACCCTCACAACAGTTGAATAAGGTAGGCTCCAAACATTGCATTCCCAAAAGCATGTGTGGTTTGGTTACTATGTGTGGCAGTTTTCTCCCTACTGTTAGTGTTAATCTTTTCATACTTCCATTAGGGATCAAAATTTTCTCTTTTGCATTTTCATAGTAGGAATCCCATATTGTAAATTTTACATCATTCCATTAGGTCATGATATATGGATACATTGATGGTTTTTTTCTCTTTATCTCTTCCCTCATAGACTATACTTGTTGATCCTCCTTCATATTGTCTTCAGTCATGGTTCATAAACAATCTGCAGTCCATTTCATTAGGTTTTAGGGTTTCACCAAGGTCAAAGTCTGATGCTAAAATACAAATAATGGTCAGCAAGGATATGAGTATGATCAATAAACCAAGCATGATGGCTTGAAAAGTCATAGCCTATTAAAAATATTATATTTTTAACCTAATGTAATTTTCACCTCAAAAAACATGTTTTTCAGGTGAAAACAGAGTAGTTTGAATTTATTTGTATTTCTTATGTAATTTTAAGTTTCTATATGTAATAATGAATCCCTGCTGCACCTAAGCACCTATCCATGCTGCATGACAAAGAAAATATGCAAAAGAAATCGAGTCAGATTGAGCATTTATCTGCCTGCAAAGACACAACAAAAAAGGCATTAAAAACAGGGTTTTAAAGAAAGACAAGAAACATTAGAAAGTGTGTTTTTCAAAGTGAAAAATCAAAATTTACTCCTATTTAAGCTCTCATATTTCATTTTGAAAAATCATTATGTTAATTTAGCAAGAAAGGAGTCCAAAAGTAAGAAGAAGAGGCAAATTTGAGTGAGTTTGGGCAAAGGAAGCTTAGCATTGTGCGTTGGCTGAGTGGTGTTGCACTTCTGGGTGAAATAGGTTGCCGCTGTGCATTGGAGACTTGGCACTATGCGTAGAGCCCAATGTTGTGCATCTGGAAGAGTTCTCCAGTGCAATTTTACACGGGCGTTGTCCATTGGGGATGGTGTTGTGAGTCTGGGCAAAGGCACTACGCGTTGAAGAGAAAGGTTCCAAACCCTAAAAACCTAAAAAAAATCTTCAAATTTCTCTCTTTTTCCCTCTTTCCAAGTAAGTTACCCTCCTCTCCTTCATTTTTGTTTGCATATGAAAGTCATAAGTGCCATTCTTCATGATTAATCAAACCCTAATTTTACTCTATTCATTCTAAAAAGACACCTAAACCCCTTTTTTCTTCCCGTCACTTATCATTAGAACTCAAAACCCCCCTCTACATCACTACCTATCCCCACATCTATATCCCCTAATTATATCCTCTCATCCTAAAACCCCCCTCCCTCACTCTCATAATTCACATCTTAACCTTCATTGTCCAATCTACCCTAATACATCCCTTCACTCCTAAAAGACTCCCACTCATTCCCTTTATCCCTTTCTAGGAGTGTGCCACCAAAAAAAGCTTGCAAACATGGATAGAGAAGGCCATGAATATGAGGAGGAAAGGTACTTTGACTTGGAAAAACATGATGAGCCTAAGCAGCATGACATTGAGATCATTGACTTAGAGGCTCAGGAGAGGGAGACAGTAAAAGACATCATCATATAGGAAAAGGAGGCTCAAGTGCAGGCTCTGATTGACAACTTAGAGAAGGCCAAGTATGTCATCACACACTTAGAGTAGGAAAACAAATAGTTGAGTGACAAACAATTCCTCATGGAGTTGGAAGTGCTCAAGGCAAAACGACAAAGTGATAAAGAAACACATGTCACTTTGACCCCTATTAAGCAGGAGATAGAGGAGGATAGAGAAACTTAGCTTGAGAGAGTCAAACTACACTTTGAGAAGCTACTACAGAAGGCCAATGGAGATAATCAGATGCTTAGATGCATGGCCTATCATTACAGGACTCACAATAGGATTTGCAACATAAGAATTAAGAAGATGAAAGCTAGGTTAAGGCGGGCCTTGACGGGCAAGAAAGAGGAGGATAGGCTTAGGATGCTTCTTGAAGTTTCCCTGCCTCATAAGGACACTTGATGATGGTGCTTATCACCAATTTTGGGAAACTTTGGAGGAAATTTTGTCACTTGCAAATTTTTGAAATTCTACACACAGGAAAACTGCCTAGACGCATAGCGCCACTGGCGCTACTCTTTTCCTAGGGGCACCCTTTGATGAAATGGATTGAATGTTTGGATTTAGAAGGATGAGGGCATGTACCCTAGAAATTTTCTGAAGTTTTGGGGTAGAATTGGTCCACCTAAAGATCAACAAATATCCTAAAAATGACCTTTCTGCCACTTTTTGGACACACAAAAGTAGTCTTGGGAGAATCAAGGTTTGAGGGTTAAAATGAGCTCCAAATACATAAATTCGAGGTTTTATAGAAATTAGACATGACGACCTTTCCAATGAGCTATCAGGGGCTTAATTTGGATGCCGGGAAGGCCTTCAAAAGGGACTTGAAAGTGGCCCTGCGCATTGAGTCAGTGGCGCTGCATGTAGAGCAAATTTTGCTCAAGATGCCTATTTTTCTAGTTTTTGACTATGATCATGGATTCTCTCTCATGGTGGATGATTTACTATTGTAAATTATGTCATGGATTGTAAATATGATGGTTAAGAAGTTGTAGAGGGTATATTCATTGCTTTAGGAGTTAGTTTGAAATCAAATGAATCAGCTTTTCATTTTTAGAGGCAAGTTGTTGATGATACCAATATTCCTGTTCCTTGTTTAGTATCAGTCAGATCAGCTCCTCATCTTAGGGATTCGACCCTTGAAGATGGGAGTAGGTTGAATTCTTGTCTATATCTTCTTCTTCTTTCTCTTTGTGAGTGGTTGGACTCAATTGGATGCTCAGAGCTTGATTGTACATCATTGTAAGTAGTTTGGCAAGGAGATTAATAAGATTTGCAACTATTTTTATGGGATCCATGTGGTATGGAGTTTTAGTATACTTTCTTCTTTTGTGATCATTTGTTTACATGTTTTATGTATGCCATAATTCATTTCATTGCTTCTAGTTGAATGTTTTCAAGTTTGATAGGTAGAATCCATTGTATAAGTGCTTTGCCTTGGGAAATCAATCAACATTTCATATTTCCTACTATTTAATAAGGATCCATGATTGTCACATGCCCTTCTTAGCTCCTCATTAGTCTTAAACATCTCACATCATCAAGCCTAAAGTACTAAAGCCTATGCCTACCTTGCCCCATAGAACACCCTCTATTTCTGACCTAATTTCCCAAACCTAAACTATCCAAATCTTCCTGATTTGACAAAACCCCTTCTAAAATCAAATCAAAAATTTCATGCTACTATACCTAGCCTAATATCCTTTACCTAATCCAGTCATTTTAACTAAGATCCTTACAGAGAGAGCCCTCTCTCGGCCTAGTAGGGTTAGCTACTTGGATAAGCATGGTTTGTGGTTACCCTGGCATTGCCTTCCTTCAGCCTGAGGTTCAATCCAGGAAATAACACCTACCACTTGGGTGATGGTATATTCTACAATTAGAATTTTTATGTCTTCAATGGCCTCAATCAAGATTTTGTCACCATTCGTTCTTATGCCTTCCATACACTACTGCTCTATGTAGCTTCTCGCCATTTCTCCACTCATATTTGTCACACTGACCTGCATAATTATAGCTCTTTGCCTTGATAAACCAGTGAGGAAATAAATATCCTCCAACCCTAGACTGAATATCTCTGACCCTACTACAAACTTTTATCTATCTGCATCCAACAAAACAATGAACTTTTGCAACAAACGTGGCTAGTTGGTTATACTCGGATTCTTAAAATACTTCGACAACCCACAATCTCTCAGTGCATCTAGTGTTGGAGGATGACATATGACTTACATGTTATTGGCCACATGCTCTCTTTACCTTCACTAAATCATGGCTTTTCTTGCACCCAATAAATCACATATTAATTATGAGCATGGATGGAAGAAAAAGTATGAATTTCATTGATAAATCCTAAAAAATTATGATTTCGGTAAACATAAGAAAAAATCACGATTTTGACCCTACCCACTGGGTTAGAATGACTGAATATAGGATATAGTCAAACGATATGTGACCACAACAGTGCGGTTGGAGCCTTTTAGCTAAAAATTGGCCATTATATCCCAAAAGTTGGGAGAATACATAAGAAAAATAATTTTTTTTCTACAACACACTACGACCATGAAAAACTAGTGCACAAATTATGTAGTGAGGGAAATAAATCGACTTACCTTTGTTTGGAATGATTCTTTGGTGCTCTGGCGACTCCTTTCCCTCCTTGAATATTTCAGAATCCTTCTCTTGTCCTCTCTTCTTAAACTCACAATGAATCAAATGGGGAGGTATGTGTCTCCTTTATAGAAATTTTTGAGCATCTAGATAATATTATGTTTTTAATTCCTTTTAGGCTTGTGGATTTTTCTATAGTATTTTTCTAATCACCTTTTTGTAGGAGTATGAATATTTTTTCCTTTTTATTCATGTCTTTTTTCACATCCCATTTCAGTCAGTGGGTCTGAGGTACATCTATCTTACTGGGATATAGGGTTAGGTCACATATTATCTCCTTTATTGTGTTCATGAACATTAGTGCCATTATTGTGCCTTAGGCCTGATCCCGTCAAGTTGCAACATTAGCCACTCTTCTCTATGCACGTCATAGCTTGATGATAGAGCTTATCTAATCATGGGTGCCTACGTATAACGCAATTTTTCCATCTTGGTATCTATTGTCACTAGAATGAAGACCGTAAAAAATTTGGTCTGCACTTGAATTTTGGAGCCTACTATGGATCTTACGATCATTCCTTCCATATTCACTTTATGTTCGATCAATTCTTTGTTAATTATTCCAGTCTTTCTCTTTGTTTGTAAGTGTCAAAGTCACTTGCTTATGCATGCTCAGTTAGTAGTGAGTTCATGAGCGCACACTTTTACTCAAACTTGAATAGGCATAGAAAAATTCCATCAAGATAGTGCATGTGCCATGTTAAGCCTATGTCAATAGTCAGTGAAAACTTTCATCTAGAGTCTCTCACTTTTGGTTGCAATTGTTCTTCTATTTTTGGTGAGGTTTTCCAACTGTCACTTTTGCACACCTTCATTCTTGCAAGTGTTGCTTTCAAGTTTATGACTGTCACTTTTGATTTTTTTCACTTTAATAAGTGTATTTTTCATGTTATCTTTGTTATGGCATGTGTCACTTTCAATTTCATTTTCATTTTGTATGTGTCTTTTGAAATTTTCTCTTACTATTGCAAATGTTGTCTTTTGGCATCGCAAGCATCACACATCACAAAAATGTAGGTTGATTTTCTTCAAGGGGTAACATTGCTGCTAATGAGTCATTCTTATCATCTATATATATCACACTCATTGCCAAAGTTTTAAGAATTGTCGCGCAAGTGTCGTCACTATCATCACAAAGTGTACCTTTAGTGTCACACTTGGGTAAGTCATCACAATGTCGTAGCATTGAGGGAAGTATGTTGTTCACATGTTCTGAGTGATCAATGGTGTGTCATTAATTATTCTAAGTGTGTGATCATGCTGAAGTTTTATCATTGTTCACATTAATCTCACTAATCCCACACTTAGGTAGATTTAGAAAAGTTCCTACTAGAGCAACTTAGCCTCACTTAGCCTTCCTGAACTACACATTGCACAGTCTCAGTCCTCAAGCTTCAACCTTTCCTCTTGGAACTATGCAATGTGCAATATATTCCTTCTAGAGCTACACACTACATAGTCTTATTGCTTAATCCAGACCCTTGAGTTCCATAACTACATAGTCTCCACCTTCAATCAACCTCCTCTACACATTGCACCATCTCAAGCATCAAGCCTTCAACTTAAACTCTTCAATTGTGAAACTGTGCAATCTCTTGGCCTCTTTCCTTCTAGAATTACATAGTGGGCAAGCTCAAGCCTTAGGCCTTTAACCTAACCCCTTAAACCCCTCAACTGTGTAGTTGTCTAACCCTAGCCTAGCTGAACTGCACACTACAGAGTCTCAAGGCTCAATCCTGGCCCCTGACCTCTTGATTTGTGCAACTGGACAATCCCTGAGCCTATCTCTTAGCTCGTAACCCTGTTCCAACTCAGTCAATGGTTGCCATGAAGCATTTTAGTCTAGGGGTTTATCAGATCGAAATCATCCTTTTGTGAGTGGATTTCAGTTGTAGGTATTCCATCATGTTATGACAGAATGATGATGGAGGAGATGAATAAGTAGACCCTACTAGAAGATACCTTTGAAGCTATGAATATAGCTTGATTAATCAAGAAAGATAAAGGGACACCAGGTTGCGACAATAGCTGGAATTCAAAACCACATTAAAGACTCCCTATTTTAAAGCCTGATGAAGGAGGAAGAAGAATAACATACACTATTTCGCAAGAAGATTCAAAGATAGGAGCAATAATAATATTGGCTTTACATTGCCTTTTCATCACGCAATCCATGTCATCAATGTATTGTCATACCTTGCCAAAGTGTCATGCCATCATTGGACACATCATTTGTGGATTATGTAATTTGAATGTTATATGAAATGTAATGTAAAGTGGAAGTCCAAGAGCCACGTATATCATGTGAAAATTCATGAAGGAGTTGAAAGGCCATAGATAAGTCAAACAATCATGAGGGTAGTCCAATAGTCACAAGGGAGGTGAATGATCACCCCAATTTTTATATATACACCCTCATGGCTCATGTAAAGGAATTTTCACATTAGCTCCTCCTACCAGGAATTAGAGAGGGTATAGTAATTTTGAAGGAGAAAGTGGTTGTTCTAATTCTCCCAATTGGGGCTACTGGTGTTCACTGTACTAATGTAACTTGAATTTTTTTCTTAATCTTGAAGCTCTTTGACCAAAACACTTTCATGCATATGTCATAAATATTGTAAGACTATTCTTTGAATGTTTGCAATGTATGTTGTTTCATATGTACTAAGGAAAATGAACTATTTTGGTGGCTTTAGTACTTATATTGTTGAAGGTGTGTTGTATGTGTTTTAAAAATCATTGCTTGTGTGTGAACTATTTCACTGTTTCTCCAAAAATTCATTCATATGTATATGCTCATCAGTCTATACTAGATTAGTACTATTACTTTTCTTTTAAAGGCTCACTTTTCTCACCCTTTCGGTAGAAGAACCTTGATACATTTTGTAGGTGAAAATTCCACAAGGCACATTCACTTGTTCATTATAAAGTACCTATGCATTACTCTTTTGTGCCTACCATTGTAGCAAAGGAAAATCTCTAAGAACATATGGTAGTTGGGCCTTAGTTTTAGAAGGGCTCCCACACCAAATGCCACAAATTCTGATTGGTACTTTTCATCAAGGAGACCCCATTGGTTGATTGATTTCCAACACCATCAACAAATGGCACTAGAAGGAGGGATAGATGACAAGATGTGCCCATTGAGTCTTTTTTAAATCTCTTATTTTAAATGGCTCATCCCCAAATCATAATCCCAGATTGTTTCTCTAACCTATCCCCTAGTAAATTTTCATCTCCATGCAACAACTTGATGACTTGTCTCAATTTAAGTTTGATAGTGAGGGTGATACATCCATTACTAAGCATGCATCTATTTTTCATGAGTTTTGTCAACACTATGAAATTGATTGTGAAGATTGGTCTTGTATCATTTTTGACCTCATACTTTAAGGTTGAGCTAATTGATGGTGTCATACTCTACCACCCACTTCCATTCATTATTTTGAACACCTCATCAATGAACTTCATTTAGCATTTGATAGGTATGGTTACTGAGATGTCCTTAGAACAGTCAATCAATTAAGAATTAAATGTAATGAATTAGTTGAGGAGTTTTAAAATTAATTCCTTCACATTTGTTATGAATTTCCTGAAGAATATATGGGTTGGGATTTCTTGAAACAAAATTTTGAGTGTTTTGTTCATATTTCTTTTCATGGTGAATTCTTTCCCAAATCTGATAAATCATGAGACACCTCTAATTTTAGAGGAAGATCCTACTATTCTTTTTGTTTCATGTCCTCCTCTTTTTCTAGTTCCAATGTGGGTTCCTCCTTGCAATGATGTAAAAGCTGGGAAATATAAGAATCAAATGTCTAATCCATCTCTTCAACCTTTATCCATTTCTCTTTATCCAAATCTGATGGAGGAAACCTTAGAATGGTTCATGGAGCCTAAGGTTAAGGCTAATTCTTCCATTCCTCATCATGATACTAGCATTCTTAATCTCAATATTGAATGTGGTTCTGCTAAAAGTATCACTTCTTCAAGGGACATCTATCATCCTATATCATCTGTATGCATTGACTCTTCATATAGGGATATGCTTGATCAATCTGTTCCACCAACTAGTTCTTCACCCTCTCTTGATTTTCAATTTTCTAGTTCAAATTGCGATCATGTACAAGGTGGTCATATTAAATAGTTAGAGGAGTACATAAGTGACGATTCTTTTGATATTTCACCTCTTCTTCATTTTCCCCCATGTCAAGATGATTCCCTTCCATTCTTGGCTGACTTTGAATCTACTAATCTCATTTGTCAATCAAATGAAGTTTATTTGCTTAATAAATATATAATTTTAGGTAACCACCATTATAATATTCATGACTTCATTGACGCATGTGATGATTAATGCCCAAGTGCACTTTTTGATATTTCAGTTCGTAGAGAAGATTTTGATTTGAAAGAATTAGATCTAGAATCTGATCTAGCCAAAGATGATGTTCTTATTGAAACTTCCCATTTATCTCACTATCTCTTGTGCTCTACAATTTGTGATGCATCTACTTGCAATGAGGATACTCCATAGTCTTCAAGTTATTCATTTGATTAGTTAACTTCTCAATCGACAAAAGGTAGTGAGGTTAGATATGATGAAAGATGAAACAGTCAAATCATTGAGTATCCATTCGACTCCTTATCATTTTTAGTTTTTCATGAGGATAAACCTTCAAATATGTTTTCTCATAAATTTCTTTGATTCATACATCTCTATATTTTCATTTAGAAGAATATTTAGACTTGAGTAATCTTGTTGTTGAAGTTGTAAAATATTGTCAAATAAGTGATAGGGGTGGTTGTTATCTGGTTGCTAGTGGTTCTATTGAAATTACTGGTAGCAGTTATATACATACCATGCATGATCTAATTCAATCTTCAAAATGTGATTTTACAATCCTTTAACGTTCTAGGACTTGTTAGGAAGTCAAGGCACTTCTACTTCCATCGATGGTTTGTCAGGATCTCATGACTCTGGCAAGATCCTTGAACTAAGTTAGATATGGTTTTTCTCACAAAATTATTTTCTTTTCATGGTATCATTGAATGTGAACTGCTTCTTGAAATAAGTTTTTTTAATTTCTAATATAGTATTTCAAAATTTCAAGATTCAGTTTCTGATTGCGTTCAATATTTTGCTTAGCTAATTCATCTCCATGCAAGGCTCTTGTATTTAACTTGGGTTTGAACTGTGTATCTCTCATAGAAACATGGAACTATGAAGTTGATCATTTCAAAGACTATCTTCGGCCAAAGGAATCATGTCTATTAGATGCATTTCATACTAGTCAACTCCTGGTTTTTCTTATGAATGCTATACAACTAATATTTTTCTTCATCCCACCTGAAATCCTCTTGAGTACTAAACAATGCATGAGTCATTTGGTGAACCAAATTCTTCTTCACTTATTATATCCTAATTGGTTTTGTGTTTATGCTATAGTGGCATGCCTTTTCACTCTTTCAACAATTATAATGCTAGTGAAATATGTAACTTGTTACAAGGAAATGCTTTGTTACATTCATCACAAAAGGAAGATGATTCTATTATTCAGAGAATTTGTGAAACTATTCATACTGAGTGACCCTTATTTTATTATTATCCAAAATCTTATATCGGTCCTTCTGACCATAATTTTGATCCTGATGACTATTATTCAACTTATCATTATATTACCAACCTATCTAATGATAGTTGTCCTATATCCTTTTATTCTTATGGTTTATCATCTCACTATTTAGATACTTGTTAAGTAGTTGAGGCACTTAAACCATCATTGATGGTTATGTTAGGCCCTCACTATCTTGGAAAGCCATTTAAACATGATCACATTTATTTTCCCCCACACTATTCTCATCTTGATCCCATACCTTTAATGGAAAATTCATCTTTCCAAGGATTTAAAGGTTCACAAAAGAATCATTTTGAATTTCATGATCCAATTGATGAATGGTTAGAGAAATTTTACTTGTAAATATCCATAAAAAATAAGAAGTTTCAACCTTTTCTCATGCTTGCTAAGGTGGGCAGTACAAATGAAGATACATTTAGAAGAAGCACCTAAGGTTTTCTTGGTTGTGGTTTTCATAAAAAAGGAAAGAATGTTAGCTGGTTAGAAATAGTGGTTATGACATATATTTCTGCTGACAGGAAATACCTTCCATTTATTGTAAAAGTTATCGAAGCTCTTATATTTCCTATTGCACATTTTTTTATATCTATTTCAATTGCTTTTATCTTTATGTATGTAGGTCAGGACAAATTATGATGGCTGCATTGAAAATTTCATTACCCTTGACCCTAACCTTCTAGCTAGTTAGGTTAGGAGTAGGTTTAGCAAAATACTATCCTCCCCTCACGTACTCATCCTACATTCACTTTCTATACTCTTTCTTGTGTTTTCTTGATTTTGTCTTGAATCTCATTTTTAGCTTAGCCTCCATTTTTTTTTTCCTTTTGAAGGATGTTCTCTTTGACCCAAAAGGCAATTTGGAAAAATAGAAAAGGGTTTTGTGACACTACAACGTTTGGCTAACCTTCAATCCTTCTTCTTCGTCTTGGTTACACCTTTTTCCAATGATGTTGTGATAGAAAATAGGATCATTTCATAAGAAAATATTTGTATCGAACCACGATATTTTTTGCCATTCAGGAAATCTCATGCCTACACTTGATTATTTATGTTTCATTTTTTTCCATGCTGATCCAAGCAAGTGGACAAGGAAAAGGGGAAAATTTAAACAATAAAATCAATATCAGAGGTTTTATATATGATTCTCTGAAGGAATAACCTCTTTCATTCTCAATAAGTTAGGACCCCTCTTCCATCCCATTAAATGAATAAGTGTTGATGCACAATCCTATATAGAGTAAATAAATGAAGGGTGAAAGAACAAAAAGGATTCTTGTGCAGGGATGTAAAGAAAGAAACTCCACCAAGGTACTATCTAGGGTCATTGCAAATAAGGAAAATTTTTTGTTCCTAAAGTGACTCTACCGAGGTGTCTAGATCTGCTCATAGTGGAGCAATGCCAGAGATGAAAACATATACTTTGAATATCTTAATCTTGCAAATAACATTACCCTTCTCTTGAATCGAAAAAATACAATATGTTTCGGTTTGTGATTGTGCTTAACTGAGAAAGGATGAAGGGGACTATGTTTATACATAGGGTAAGTGGGGAAACTAGAGTAATCTAAATGGTGAATCAATACTCCCTAAGGAACTAGACCCTACACAAAATATTTGACCAAGGCAGAGAAGCTGGTGTTCTACCAGTGGGTCACCAATTATTGTCGCTATGACAAATACCCTTCAAAATTTGGTATAAACTTGAATTTTGGAGCCTACTATGGATATTGTGATCATATGTTCCATAGTCATTTTATGTTCGATCGATTCTTTGTTAAGTATTCTAGTATTTTTCTTAGTTTGTAAGTGTCAAAGTCACCTTCTCACGCATGCTCAATCCGCATTAAGCTCACGAGGACACTCTTATATGAATATTTGAATAATAATAGGACAAGTCCATTAAGATAATTCTGATGCCATGTTCAACCTATGTCGACAGTCAATACACACTTTCATCAACACTATATCACTTTTGGTTGTGACTGTTCTATTTTCGGTGAGTTTTTCGAATTATCACTTTTGCGCACTTTCACGTTTGCAAGTGTTACTTTCATGTCTATGACTATCACTTCTGCTTGTTTTCACTTTAATAAGTGTAATTTTCATGCTATATTCATTCTGACATGTGTCACTTTCAATGTCATTTGCATTTTGCAAGTTTCATTTGCGCTTTTCTCTTATTGTTGCAAATGCCATATTTTGGAATGGAAAGCATCGCACATCGCACAAATGTAGTTTTGGTTTTATTAAATGGGTAATATTGGTTCTAGTGAGTAATTATTATCATATACACCTATATGACACTCATTCCCAAAGTTTCAAGAACTATGGCATAAGTGTCTTCACTATCGTCGCAAAGTGTGACTTTAGTGTCTCACTTGGGTAAGTCATTGCAATGTAGTCACATTAAGGGAAGTATGTTGTTCATGTGTTGATTGATCAACGTTTTTTCATCAACTATTCTATGTGTGTGATAATTCTTAAGTTTTGTCATTGGGAAATTTGGTCTCGATTATCCCACACTTAGCCAAATACAAAAAATTTCCTGCCCGAGTAACTTGGTCTCACTTAGCCTTCTTGAAATGTGCATTGTGAAGTATTAGTCCTCAAGATTCAATATTTCCTCTTGTCACCATGCAATACACAATATTTTCCTTTCATAATTGTGCACTGCGCATTTTGAGTGCTCACTCCTGACCCTTGAGCTCCAGAACTATATAATATCTACCTTCAGTCAACCTCCTCTACACATTGTGCAATATCAACCATCAAGCCTCTGGCTTAAACTCTTAAACTATCCAACTACATAATCCCTTTGTTGTTACCAGAAATGAACAATGGAAAACCTCAAGGCTAAAGCATCCAACCTGACCCCTTAGGTCCCTCAACTACACAGTTGTCTAGCCCTAGCCTTCCTAAACTATGCGCTGCATAATCTGAAGGCTCAGTCATGGCCCCTAACCTGCTGAGTTGTGCAATTGTGAAATCTATGAGCCTCCCTCACTATATAATTCCTGTAGAAACTCTGATAGATCTAGAATTATAGTTAAATTACTTGTGTTTAATTTAACTAGAATTCTAGATCTATCGGAGTTTCTGCAGGAATTCTACATGGTATCAGAGCTAGTTCGAATCTAGTGGATTATACATGGTTTTATTTGTAGGTATAGATCATCAGGAGGTGCAGCAAGTAGCAATGGATCATCTCTCTCAGCCCACAAAACTCGTTCTAAATCCTTTAAATTACTTCGAATAGAAGACATAGATTACTCCGCTCCTCCAAAGCAAAGGGCTTTACAGGGTAACAATGGGAACAAAGACTGAACCGAATTCTGCAATGGAGAAGATCAAGTATTTCAATAAATTAGATGAAGCAATTGGGCTTATATGTCTATAAATTTCTAGAGAACTCCTCTTTCATGTCAGTGGAGCCATTAGTTTCAATGCAGCTAGGACCACATTGGAAGGATTATTTGGCAAGCGGGATGAAATGAGAGTGCATCAACTGGAGAATGAACTCATATCCCTCAGTCCAAATCATTTCAGAAACTTTCAAGAATACTTCACCAATTTTAAATCCCTCCTCATTGAACTTGATGCATGTGGAGTCAAGAAAGAGGAAGATCAACTCATCCTTTCGATTCTCTCAAAATTAGGCCCTGAATATTCCGTATTTGTATCGTCTTTTCAAGCATCTAAATGGACTTAGGAAAAATGGAAAATGCCTCCATTAAATGACTTCATTGTAGCATTGACTCAAGAGCAATATAAGTTAGTCCAAATGGGTGCCATCAAGCATTCAAAGAACCAAGCACTTGCAGCTATTGATGCTCCAAAGAGAAGTGGAAGAGACAAGCAAAAAGGGAAGGGTAAATTTAATGAATCGAAGAAGGAGAGACCCATATAATCTTCATAGAGATCTTCTTTGCCTAAGGGTAAGAAGAAGAATGAAAGAACACTTTGTAGCTACTATTCCAAAGGTTTTCATCCCAAAGAAAATTGCATGAGTAAAACAATCGATGAGATGCCTAACCAATTGCAGTAGCACAATCTCACCATGCTCAAGAATGCAAAGAAGAAGGATGATAATAGAATGGGAGATGGGAGAGGGAGAGCACAAGATGGTCATGATTTAATGGCTATCACATCCACTCCATTATCTTGGATCCTTGATTCAGGTGCATCAAACCATATGGATGCATCAAAAGAGGAATTTTCCTCCATCGAAGAAAGCACCAGATCCCCAATTTACTTGGGAGATGCCACACCCGTAAAGGTGTGCGGAGAAGGAATTGTAGATGTTGAAGGGGGTTGATTCACAAATGTGCTTCATGTTCCCTCATTGTCTAAAAATCTTCTCTCGATATATCAAATCACTCGTTATGGCTTTGAAAGGAAGGTGGAGTTCACTTCAGACTCCGCAATGATTATTGACATTTCCATGGGCTCACAGCTTGCACATGGAATTGCAGATCACGATTCTCGTTTGTATTTCTTCTCCCACTTTGTTCCTAAATCTATTAAAACTATATTTCTATCACAATATAATAATATCATCAAGTTATGGCATGAAATATTTGGCCATCTAAACTATAAGTACTTGCATCAACTCAGCAAGTAAAACATGGTAGAAGGTTTGCTCACTATTAAATTCACAAGCATTGTATGTCAAGGATGCATTCTTGGCAAGCATCCGGAGAAAAAGTTTGACAAAGGGATGGAACAGAGAGCTTCTTCACCTCTTGGGCTAATTCATAGTGACATCTTTGGCCCATTTCTGCAACCTTCAATCAATAAGGCTCGATATGTACTCACCTTCATAGATGATTTCTCTTGCTTTACTTGGGTATTTCTTCTGAAATTAAAATAGGAAGTATTTGCATGCCTTATAGAATTTAAAGCACTTGCTGAGAATGAGTCTAGGTGTAATATTAAGATACTCTGTACTGATATTGAGGGGGAGTATGTCAAAAAAAATGTGCTACAACATTGTATTGATGCAGGTATACAATTACAACACATAGTGCCATATACACCATAGCAAAATGGTGTCGTGGAGAGGAAAAGTCAGTCATTAAAAGAGATGGCCAATTGTATGCTACAGTCTAAATCATTAGCTCCTAAGCTATGGGCTGAAGTATTAATTCTGAATCATGCATTCAAAATTGAATTCCTCACAAAGCACTCAAAGGAACCACTCCATTTGAATGTTGGACCGGTAAGAAACCGAAAGTGTTGCACTTTCGCATTTTTGGTTCACGAGGATGGGCTCACATTCTGACAGATAAGAGGAAGGATTTGGAGCCTTAAAGTGCTAAATGTATGTTTTTTGGATATCATGACAGTGTCAAAGGATATAGATTACTGGACTCTCACACTGAAAATTTCCTTGTAGCTCGAAGTGTGAAGTTTGAAGAAGAATCATTGCATGATTTTTCAGCAGACCTTGCCGAGGAACTGCTTGTTGCCACTGATGAGGAGGAGTTTGAAACTTCTTTGAGAACTTTATAGAAGCCATTAGAGAAGCCTCTTGGGTCTTATTTAGAGGATGAGGGGTAGTTAATGGCTTCTCCAACTCGGCTGCCAACTTGGGCAAAGAAAACACTATAAGATGTGGGTGAACTAGTCGAAGATCTTGCGGATGCGAGAAGGACTAGATCACAGTTTTTTGGGGCTCCTAAAGCCCTAGATGACACTGAAACATCTCTTCCCATATACTGCTATATGAAACTTGTTTCAAATCCACAGTCACACTCTAAGGCTGCTGGAAACCTACTTTGGGAGGCTGCCGTGGATGAAGAGTACTCTGCTCTCATGGAAAACAACACATGGGACTTGGTTCCACTTCCAAAAGGAAGAAAGCTTGTTCGATGCTGATGGATCTATCAAACAAATATTGTTGTATATTGTGATATTAGAAAGTAAAATGCTCGACTTGTTTCAAAATGATACTCACAGGTACATGGCATAGATTAGACAGAGACATTTGCACCTATTGCAAAAATGGACTCCATTCGACTAGTTTTAGCCATTGTTGCTTCTCGCAGATGTGAAGTTCATCACATGGATGTGAAGAGTTAATTTATTCATGGAGATCCCAAGGAGGAGATATATATGGAGTAGCCACATGGATACATTCAGAACTCTTCCCTCGTTTGCAGATTAAAGAAATTTTTGTATGGCCTAAAACAGGCTCCCAAAGCCTAGTATGTAAAGATGGATTCTTTCTTGCTTTCCATTGGATTCATTTGATGCAAATCTGATCTGAATGTTTATTTGTTGCAACATGATGATTCCCTTTTCTTGATAGCACTTTATGTAGATGATTTACTGATGATAGGGAACCTTACCTCAGCTATTGATTCGACAAAATCAACATTGCACGATCGATTTTCCATGACAGATTTGGGACTATTGCACTGCTTTCTTGGTCTTGAAGTTTCTCAGTCTACTTCAGGGATCAATATGGCACATTCTAAGTATGCATTAGATCTACTTGTCATATTTCAGATGACAGAATGCAAGCTAGAAACATGTCCCTTTCTTTCGGGGATCAAATTTGAGGATGCGGATACTACACCTTTGGCGGATAGTACACTGTATCGACAGTTGGTTGTGAGTTTGATGTATCTTACTCACACCTGACCTGATATATCTTTTGTAGTAGGAGTTTGTTCCAGATATATGCATGATCCCCATGAGCTTCACTGGAAACCTATAAAGAGAATCCTTAGATATGTGAAAGGTACTTCCAGTTTTGGTATCTTTTATGTTGCAGATTGCTTACTTTCACTGATTAGGTACACATATTCTGATTGGGCTGGAAATGGTATAGACCACAAGTCCACCTCCGGTTATGTTTTAAGCTTTGGTTCAGGGCCTTTTTGCTGGTCTAGAAAAAAGAAATCCATGATTTCTTTATCTACAGCCGAGGAGAGTATAAGGATGCAGTGAATGTAGCTACACTGGTTGTTTGGTTGTAAGGGCTTCTCTCCAAGTTTGGTATTCAGTATCCACTTCTGACTACCATATTTTGTGACAATCAGGGGTCCATTTAGATATTTATTGATCCAGTTTAGAGGCAGGGGACCAAGCACATCGAGATTCACATGCATTACATCTGTGAGCTGATCTGTGACTGAGTCACATCACTGGAGTACTTCCCCACTAGGCAGTAGGTTACAGAAATATTCACCAAGTCTTTCACTGAAAAGAATTTTTCAGAACTGAGAGCTATGCTTGGAGTGGTGGAGACAACTAACTAGGCCCTTCTAGCCACTTAGCCTTTTTTTCCTCTTTTTTGGGGGGGGTTTCCCACGAGGTTTTCCCTCTTTCTTCATTCTATGAGGATCTTTTATTTATTGTACCTGAGTACCTAACATGGCATCTTGGTCGGAACTCAATTTAGATAAGTGAGTTAGGATGAAGGGGGTGTGTTGGAATATAATCCTAACATCTACATTTATTTTGTTATTTATATTTTTATATATTTGTAATATTTATTTAATTGGTGTGGTGAGCGTGTATGTGACAGCCATCAGAGCATGACCATCTCGTGAAAAAGCTAAGAAAAGGTGAATAAAAGGCTAAGAAAAGCTAAAGGGAGGCCTAAAATAGCAACAATGACTCACGAAAACATATGCCAACTATCAGCCACGAGGAAAGCATGAGGAGGGGTGCATTTACCAAGGAAGGCAACTTTAAAACATGCTAAGATGGTTCGGGGGACCAAATCCCTTGATTTAAGGGGGAATCTTCATGTGGGGTGCCAATCCTAAAATAAATCAAGTGGATGAGGTGTGGTTAAGTGTGAACATCCACTTAAATGTCTAAATTGTTTAGGAAAGTGGTTGGACCAATATTTTCATAATATTAAGCCTTTAAAGGCAAAGAACAAGGGAAAGTTGGTCCACCAAGCTAGTTTACCAAAAACCAAGTGTGAACATGATTTTTAGTGCATGTGGCTAATTCAAGGATACTTAGGCTAAAAAATAAATGTATATGTTAGGACTATATTCCAACACTCACATCCTATCACCTTGTTCCAACTCAGCCAATGGTTTCCATGAAGCATATTATACTAGGGTTTTATCAGAATGATGTCATCTTATCATGAGTGGATTTCAATTGCAGGCATTTTATCATGTTATGACAGGATGATGATGAAATAGATGAAGAAGGATACCCTGCTAAAAGATACCTTTGAAGATGGAAAGTCAATTTGATCAATCAAGAGAGACGAAGGGACACTAGGTTACGACAAGAACTTGAAATTAAGACCACATTGAAGACTCCCTACTTTAAAGCCAAATGGAGGAAGAGGAACATGCACCATTTCTCAAGAATACTCAAAGATATAAACAAAAAGGATGGCTTGACATTGCCATGTTATCATGTAGTGCATGTCATCAATGTCTTGTCATATCTTGTCAAAGTGTCATACCATCATTCGCCATATAATTTGTGGATTATGTAATTTCAATGTACATGAAACATAATGTAAAATGGAAGTCCAAGAGCCATGCATAGAATGTGAAAAGTCATGAAGTAGTTGAAATATCATAGAGAAGTCAAACATTCATGAGTGTAGTCCAAGAGTCACATGGGAGGTTAATAATCACCCCATTTGTTATGTATAAACCCTCATATGTTACACAAACCAATTTCCACATTAGGTACTCCTACTAGGCATTAGATAGGAATATAGTTCTTTTGGAGGAGAAAGTGGTTGCTCTATTGCTCCACTATTAGGGTTATAAGTGCTCACTATATTGATGTATCTTGGAAGTTTTTCTTAATTTCGAATCTTGTTGAGCCAACACACTTTTATGCGTATGTAATAAATATTGTAAGACTATTATTTGAATGTTTATGATGTATGTTGTTTCATCTGTACTAAGGAAATTGAACTATTTTAGTGGCTTTGGTATTTGTCTTATTGAAGGTGTTTTTTATGTGTTTTAACAATCATTGCTTCTATGTGAACTATTTCTCTACTTGTCCAATGATTCATTCATGTGTATATGCTCGTGCTTATTTACTAGACTAGTACTACTAATTTTATTTTAAAGGCTCACTTTTGTTAGAAGAAACCTTGATACATTTTGTAGATGAACATTCCACAAGGTATACTCACTTGTTCATCCAAAAGTACCTATGCATTACTCTCTTGTGTTGATCATTGTAGCCAAGGAAAATATATAATAACATACAGAAACTGAGCCTTTGCTCGGGAAAGGCTCCCACACCAAATGGTGTAAAGTATGATTGGGACTTTCATCGAGGAGAACCCCCTTTGTTGATGGATTTTGAACAACATCAATACTATTCATGTAATCATTTTCTTTCTCTTTTCTTAATCCCTCCTTTTGACCCACCATGACTTAGAATATGATCCTCATGTCCTCTTCTTTATCATATTTTTTTCCTTACCTTGGGAATATTCCACACTTTATCCCTTGTGATTGCCAATTTTTATCATCCTATTTTTGCATTATGAACCTTAGTTTCCTCATTCTATTATCGTCATGTACTCGGCCTACCATAAAATTTCACATGGTGTTGTACCCCTTCTTGGAGGAGCCACTGTGATGAGTGGTTTTATTAGCCAACCTATTCACCTCTAGATGTTTTTAGCAGTTCCACCATGAACGAAAATAGTTTCTACCTACAATACCACTCGTTCCTCTTAGAGGAGTTTCCTTGAGCTATTTTTAGACTCCTTTAATTAGAAAATATTACTGAGTGAACTTTTCTCCTTCACATTCATTAAATTATTTGGAGTGATGTCTATTTAATATAAGTTTAACCCTTTTCAAGAATGAGTAGACTAGTTACCAAAGAGAAATACTCTAGTCCTTTATGGCTAGAAGGTTCTTCCTTGTATTGTTTTATCTATTTTTTGGGCTTGGGGGACTAAATTTATGAAAAAGTAACCTATTGAGCATACATGTATTTTATTTCATGCTCTTTAATCCATGAAGGAGACTAAAAACGAAAAATGGGAATGGAACATTTATTTCTATTAATCATCAAAATGGAAGTGTTAGTTGTGTCACCCTTGAACATGGACCCTGTCTGCATTGTTATCTTACAATTGGGTTTTAGCTTGCGAAGGAGACATACCATACATATGAGTCTTTCTACTCCTCCATCTAGTTACTCTTCCAATCATTTGGAGTGTGCTTCATTGCCTCCTATGTTGTTCCACAATATCATGTGATGCGTAGTGGTCATGCTACCTAGTCACTCTTGGGTCATCCCATTACATGTTCAAGCGAAGTCTCAGACTGTGTTGGCCATTTGCAGTTGCCTATTAACCTTTTTGAGTTGAAAATCCCTCTATCAGTTGTACTTCATCACTTCATGACTTCATCCATTCACTACATCATCTCGATTTGTTTCATTTCAATTGATAGGGGATACATCAAGGACCTCCTTTGACGTATCTTCTCCTATTGACTCTAGCTCATTATCTAGGAACTTCATCTAGGAACCAATAGTACCTTGGAGCTTGCAGACCTTAGTGGCAGGGTTCCTTACAATGAAAAGTGTGTTTACATCATTGAATCTTAATTTTTCAAGTTTGCAAGTGTTGGGTGACAACTCATCTATTCACTCTTAGTGGACTTTACTAAGTACCTTGGGGTCCATTTTCATCATTGATGTGCCCCCTCGTGTCTGTTAATGGTACACCTCATTGACCGATAACCAGATGATTTATATCTTGCTCAACATCAAAACATATATATGCATGTTGTAGATTCATACCATCGAGGTTATGTCGAAGAGCCTGGGTTAGAGATCTCTGACTCTTATAAGACACCCTTCCCAGGTGTTGTTCGAGTTATGTATCGTTTATGTACTTTGAGGACTAATATTTAGTAGAACTGAAGATTGTAGAGTCATGATATCTTGATTCTTATTCAGATATTGTGAGCTATCATTTCTTAAGGTGATATTTCTCAGAGAGGGTAGACTCTACCAGAATATGGAGAGGAAGTCCTATGCATGAAGGTATACATGTTTCATTATTTCATTTTATGATCAATGAAAGTGAATTTTCCCTTCCTCTCAATTTGAACGTATGAAGGGAATTTGTGCTCTTTGATTGGTGGTGCTTGTGTGCAAGTTCCATATTTATTGTGGAGGATGAGATCTCCTAGTTGGAGCAATGAATATTTGCATCAAACCAAACATTTTCCACCTATTTGCGAGGATCATAGGTCTTAGTGCAAGCCCTAGCTAGGAAGTTGTATGAATGAATGATTGGATTGGATCATATCATCTGGGATGTATTTTCTTGATTGAATTTGGTCAGGTACTCGATCTAGTAGTCTTTTCAGGGCCATAATACTATGAAGAAATAACTCCTAGTGGCTATGTGTAATTTTCCATAACAAAACTGCTAGAATCTTGAGAGGAGGTCCTATGTGTGGAGGTATACACATCATATTACTTTATTTTATGATCAATGAAAATGAATGTTCTGTTGGGTTCAAACGATTGAATCTCCACTCTAGTCACATGATGTGAGATTGCAATAGTACAATTAGGTCCTCTTAGCTAGAATTTTCCCATTACATCCTAGCATCCTCGAGTATTTATAAGAAAAATAATTTTTTTCCTAAAAGATATTGCGTCCGTGATAAAAAACCATTCCGTAAATTTCTCAATGAGGGAGGAAAATCAACTTATCTTGGCTTGGGAAGACCTATTGGTTCTATTGATACTTCTTACCCTCATTTCACCATGCTTGGGAATTCTTCTCTTCTCCTCTCTTCTTCAAATCGCAATGGATCAAATAGGGAGGTATTCATTCTTTTGATAAATCTTTTTAAGCATCTATATAATATTCCCTCTTTAACTTTTTTTGGGTTTGTGGGCTTTTCTATAGTCTTTTTCTAATCACCTTTTTTGGGGTCCCACTTCCATCATAGGGCTTGAGGTACATCTCTCTTACTAGAATATAGCAATAGGTTACATATTTTCATCTCTATTTCATTTATGACTGTCATTGCCATTATTGTGCCTTGGGTTTGATCCCGCCAAGTTATGACATTAGCCACTCTTCTCTATGAACGTCGTATCTTGACTGTAGATCTTACCTCAACATGGATGCCCTTATATAGAACCTTTTTTTGTCTTCATATACATGCAATAATTTTCATTCTCTTTTCAGAATCCCTCCTACTAACCCACCATGACCTAGAACTTGAGCCTTATGTCCTCTTATTTGTCATATATTTGGTCTTACCCCAGCGAAATTCCAGACTTTATCCCTTGTGATTACCAAATTTTATCAGCCTATTTCTACATGATGAACCTTGGTTTCCTCATTCCATCATCATCATTTACTCGAATTACCATCGACTTTCACTTGGTGTTTTACCCTTTCTTAGAGGAACTACTACGATGAGTGGGTTGATTAGTAATCCTCTTGACCTCTATAAGTTTTAAGCATTTCAACCATGAATGGAACCTGTTTCTACCCTTTATACGACTTTGATTTGAATTTAAATAGGAATGCAACAAGTTACAGATATAACCATAAATACAAAGATGCAGTAGAAATAACACTTCATTTAATTAATATCAAATACAAGAATATGTTTACAAACAGAATGGAAATAAGACTAGCTCGGGCAATGGTAGCTTATCCCTGAGAAGAGATGTGGTGGCTACATGCATATGAACTATGTTGCATTGAAGCTCCAAGGCCTATTTATTATTGAGAAATAATGGAGAACACTAAACATCTAGAAACCTAACCCTAGTAGATGAAGAACCAAAATTGTGGACCTCGTTTGGATAAATTGGTACATCAATTTTCCCAGGGTCGTAACTTTGGCATATGATCTTTTTTTGGTTATCATAATACCTAGTTTCAAGGATCTCGAAGAGTAGGCCAGAGAAAAACAAGCTATGTAGATTGGGACTTTTTCGGTCTCTACATTTTCCCTAAAAACATTGTTTAGGGCCTCAAAACGACTCCAAAAGTTCAGGACCCAAAAAACTACCAGAAATAGTAAATGGTGCTACAATTAAGGAAATTGAAAAAGTAAAAGAGGCAGTGTTGGGGGTCCAAGTGAAGTAGGAGGGTGGCCACCAATATCCACCTAAATTTGACTTGGTCCTCCATGAGGAATTTCCTTTAAGCTCTTTTCAAACTCCCTAACTTTTAAAAGATTGTCAAGTGAACTTGTCTCCTTCATGATCATTAAAGTATTTGAAGGCATGTCTCTTCAGTATAAGTTTAACCCTTTTTCATACTCTAGTCCTATATGAAGTGAAGGTTTTCCCTTGTATTATTTTATCTCTTTTTCAAGCTCGGGGGAATAAATTTACAAAAAAGGAACCTATTGAGAATACTTGTCTTCTCTTTTGTGCTCATTAAACCATGAAGGAGAATAAAAAGAGAAAATGGGAAGGGAAAATTTATTTCTATTAATAATCAAAATGGAAGCGTGAGTCGCTTTGCCCTTGAACATGGCACTTTTCTGTGTTGTTATCGTATAATTTGGTTGTATCTTTCCTAGGAGTCATACCATACATATGACTCTTTGTACTCCTCTGACTGGTTACTCTTCCAGTCATATGGAGTGTGCTTCAATTCTTCATAAGTTGTTGCATGATGTCATGTAGTGACCATTAGTCATGCTGTTGAGTCACTCTTATTTCATGCTTTTACATGTTCAAGGGAAGTCTTAGTTTGTGTCAGCCATATGTAGTTTCCTATTGAACTTTCTGAGTTGACCATCTTTGTGTGAGTTGTACTTCCTCACTTGATGACTTCATCTATTCAATACATCATATTGATCTATTATGTTTCATTTGATAGGGGATAAATCAAGGCCCTCATTTGACGGATCTTCTCCTATTGACTATAACAGCCCTGGTGAAAATTCCATCTAATAAAAGTTAAAAACAATAACCATAATCTATGGGACATGTATTCCAAGGTGAATGTTGGGAAGGACATACTAGGGGGTGTTAATTTGGTTGTTTATGGTTAAGGAAATTGGAAAAGGAAATGGCTAAGGCTTTGGAAAGGCAAAATGGAACTTTTAGCACAACTATTTATGAAAATAAGGGAAATTAGGAGAAAAGGGAGGTGAAAGGTCACAGGTTGCATGTGAGGAGGAAAATAAAGGAAAATGATGGAAAATGAATAAAGTAGAGGCCTCATTCATGAAAAGGCTTCTAAGGATAAGTTTGTACTTTTTGTCAGTTTAGCATTGGAGCTCTCTCATTACTCTCTCTCTCTCTCTCACTCTTGGACACAGAGTTTCTTAGGGCACTTTGGCATTGAAGCAAGAAAGGAAAAGAAGGAAGGGGGAAGTAAAGATCAAGCAGGGAAAGACAAGATCAAGCAACTACAATAGGCTTGATTGCAGGTACCGAATTTCATGTGTATTTTCCTTACTAGATTTGGCATGCATGGTATTGCATGTGTTTATTTTCTACGATGGCATGGGATTTTCCAGACGTGATAGTATTTTCAGCCTGGCCTTGCCATTTCTTGATAGCTTTGATGATATGGGTTCTCTCATTTGGTTTATGTGGGATGTATGGATTGGATTTGAAGCTAAGTGGGGTGGATCTCCGAACTGATAAACACATGGTCTGAGTGGTCCCTAAACAAGACTAAGGATCATGAAGCCATTGGCCTAGTAACCAATGAACCAGACTGTTGGTTGTGGAAAAGCCAAATTGTGTGCCTCAGTGGGCCTAGAAATCCTTGCTCGTGAATGGTGGGATATACAATAAAGCCAAGAGGTGGATTTTGTCTCTGTTGGGTCTAGTGGTCCCAGGATGGGATGTATAGTAAATCTTGAATAGTATCTTAATGTGGGGCCTAGCGATCCCTCGATCGAAATATGGATGCATGGTAAAGCCTGTGAGACGAGGAGGCACTCAAATTCTTGACGATGTAGCTAGAGAACTCTGGTGGCATATATTTTGATTGGTGTTTTTCTATGTGTCCTATGAGTCCCACATTTAGGCTTGGAATATGGCATGGGGGTTTTCAGATGAGGAAAGACTTGGCTCAACCAATCTATGGCCGAGTGGAATGTAGTAGTCCCATCTCTAGTTGCTTCATTGCATTCATTAATGAGAAATTCATTCCCTTGATTTTCATTGTAAATGTATTGATGTATATGTGGATTTTGATGGTTGAAATGTTTATGGTATTTCTATTCTTATTATATTGGTTAGATGTATATTTTATAATAGAAACTATGTATTATTCTCAACATGTTTTTACTTATACCTGAATGGATAATGTGTCTATGACCTACTAGATTATAATGTAACAAATTTCATGAGGTAACAATGGTTCATAGGGATTCTCAAATAATTATGAGATATATATAGTTAGTTCTATTGTTTATGCCTGTAGATTACATGTTGATGATGTGTTCGACGAAATTCCTATCGTGGGTAGTAGGGGTTTGGTTATGGACTTCTTCATTTTATTGCCTTTGCATCATTGTTTCCCTATAGTTTTACTAATTCTAAGCTATCACTCCATTCTAGGCAGTGGCTTGTACTCTAGGCCTGAAAAGTGGCTTAAATCCTAGGGTCGCTGGCACAAAACTATCAAATTTGGTCTCTAATCACTGGAAGGCAAGCTTGTGAGAGAGACTTTGGATTTCTGGTCGATCCCTTTCCCATAGCATGAGAGAAACTACGGCCTAAGAGTTCAAGAACAATAATGGGATCCATGGATAGGTTGTCTGAGTGGCTGAATTGTCTCCTGAGGGTTATTTTGATGATGTTGGATGACTATGTGTTACACTCCATCAATTCCACTTCCTTAAGGTTACATAGGAGGTTGAATATGATCATAGTAGCCTTTAGTCTCATGTTTATCTTGGTTTGTATGGTTACTTGGGTGGATGTGGGAGGAGGGTGTTACAGAGTGGTATTAGAGCATGGTTCAACCCTCAGACTGGATGGGCGGTGTGCGTTGGTCATGCATGCATGTCAGTTGCATGTGTGTCTCTTACACTTGCATTTAATATGCTTGTTGCATTTTCATGATGATTGATTATGGTTGTAGTATGGTTGTTGTGGATAATTTGATATTGATCTTTTGGAATGTATTTTTCATGATTATGTGACTTGTTGCATATGGTTACATGTCGCTTACATGTTTATTTTATGTCAGCTACTTACATCCTTGTATGTTAGGTTATATTCTTGAATCTTTGATTACATGTATCAGTCTTGTAGGTTTATTACAATAATTGATCGCATATGTTGGACTACATGTGTTTATACATATGTGTAGTTGATTAGGAATTGCTTATACATGTTTTTGGTTTCATGTGGCAATGTGTGCAATGGGGTAATGGTTGTTGTCCTACATGAGGTCATAGCATCATTGTTGATATGGCCTTGCATTGATGAATGGACCCTAACTAGATTGATGTTTATGTGTTGATACATTTATTTGCATATGTCTATATGCTATTATGATTATGTTATTAATGTATCATGCTCATTTGGTGATCTCACATACAAGGCATCCTCCCCAAGCTATACTAAGGTATGTTGATTTATTGTGATTTGGTTTATCTAACATATTATGCATTGCAGGAAAAAATATCAAATGGATAGCAAGATGCTCAACTACAAAGACTCTCCCTATAAATTTGAAGAGTAGTATGCTGTTGGAAATCTTTCTCATTTGGATGTTACACTGAGAAGCTGGAAGAGATAAGGAGTTGTAAGGAATATAATGACTAGATCATAAAGGCACAAGAGAACCAAGTAGAGGTCAATGTTTTACTTCTTCATAGTTTGTCAGAATTGTGGCGATAAGGGTTGCTTCGGATCAACCATGGACATGAGGATGGAACTAAAGGAGCATATGACAATAGGTCTCCTAGTAGGCATAGGTTATATAGATCCAATCCAATGAGAGACAGGTTGTTGGACACTCCGGATAGGATTGGTGATGAGTACATGTATTATTCTAGTTTTTGTTTTGATAGACGTCATGATTGTCATCAATATCATCCTTATAGGAGGAATGCTAGGGGATACTTTCTCGATGAATTCAACAAAGAAAAACCACCTACTTTTGATGGAGATGTGCAGAAGCTAAAAGAGGCAGAGGCATGGATACTAGGATGAACAAATTCCTTGAGTTGCATGATGACACAAATAACATGAAGGCAATAATAGCTATATTTAGCTTGAAATGAAAAGCATACATATGGTGGGAAGATGTTAAGTGGGTCAGAGATATTATGACATATGACATGAATTAATAGGAGTTCAAGAGGCTTTTCAAGAAGAAATACTTGTCAGAGAGGTATTGTGACAATAAGGCTAAAGAATTATATGAACTAAAGATGGGATAAATGATAGATGAAGAGTACACGAACAAGTTTTTGGAGCTATTAAGGTATGTATTGTATCTTACTGATGATAAGGCTACAAGTCATAGATTTGTTAGTGGTTTTCCATTAGTGTTTAGATATTCGATTGAGTATCATGAGCCTTGATCACTTGAGGAAGTCATTGGGAAATTGAAGCATTGTTATGAGTAGTCAGAGCTTAAGAATGAATCTCTGCATGGATGGAAGGGAAAAGAAAAAGGTAGAGGTAAATGGCAGCCTAAGAGGAAAAGGCCTCAGAATGTATATAGGAAAGAAAATACGACACCACAAAAGAAGTTTAATGTAGCTAGAAATGGACATTGGTCACATCAGCGTTAGCATAGAGGTGATGGCACTGGTTGGTTGAAGTGCTAGAAATGTGGTGAAGAGCACCTTAGGAGAGGTTGTCTGCAACATCAAGGTGGTAGGCTTAAGATATACAGTGCACAAGAGGCGCAAACTATTGGAAATGTTGGTTAGAGTATTCCACATATCTATGTAGTAGTGGGCAATAGATAGGAAGAACACCAAGCATCTATC